>VNJS01008591.1:0-233896 GCA_008042575.1 Drosophila watanabei
AAATTAATATTATTTATTCTTTCTTTTGTTGTTGTACAAATTGTTGTTGCTGTAAAAAGGAAGAATTGTTGTAGTTGTTGTTGGCAAAAACAAGGCTTCCCTTGCGACATTTTCAGTACAAATTTGTCAATTTCTGGATTTGAATTACCAGGCGAACAGAAGGCAGCAGGCAGACGATTAACTTTGGTGCAAACGTAAATGTTGCCTACTTTTGGGCACTTTACAAATAAATCTGTGCATCTTTTAGGCTGAATTAGTAAGAAACATGCAAGCAGGAAAATAAGTTAAATTAATATTATTTATTCTTTCTTTTGTTGTTGTACAAATTGTTGTTGCTGTAAAAAGGAAGAATTGTTGTAGTTGTTGTTGGCAAAAACAAGGCTTCCCTTGCGACATTTTCAGTACAAATTTGTCAATTTCTGGATTTGAATTACCAGGTGAACAGAAGGCAGCAGGCAGACGATTAACTTTGGTGCAAACGTAAATGTTGCCTACTTTTAGGCACTTTACAAATAAATCTGTGCATCTTTTAGGCTGAATTAGTAAGAAACATGCAAGCAGGAAAATAAATTAAATTAATATTATTTATTCTTTATTCTTTCTTTTGTTGTTGTACAAATTGTTGTTGCTGTAAAAAGGAAGAATTGTTGTAGTTGTTGTTGGCAAAAACAAGGCTTCCTTCGCGACATTTTCAGTACAAATTTGTCAATTTCTGGATTTGAATTACCAGTTAGTTTTACTCAACTTTTTACTCATATTTTTACTCATATTTGTACTCTTATTTTAACTCGTATTTTCTTTATATTATATTCTCTTCCCCCCCTTTTCTCTCAGTGCCTGCAGCAGCAGCCAGATAAATTGCACGCGTAACTGCGGCCTGACTTTGATTAAATGCGCGTTTGATTTGAAAATGATTTCATTAATTAAGGATGGGGCCGGGCCACCTTTTCGCGCACATCCCCTCTCTCTCCCCCCTCTCTCTCTTAGCCAGGACTTTCCTACTTAATTGCAAATTATATTCGGGGCTAAAAGCTATCATCTGGACCCCGGTTGGCCATAATGGCCTTTGAGGACTTTATTCATTGATGTTTTATCGCAGATCTGTCAGCAGCTAATTAGGAAAGGCCGCCGGGAAAAAGTTATGATTGGTTTGCCATGGAAATTTCTGTATTTCCTTATAAATTTTCTTTCTTTCATTTTCCATTTCTCACTTGCTTTTGAAATGGGAGCAGCTTTCCTAATAAGCTCCTCCAATTCTTTAAAAATTCGTTATTTTTCGGCACCTAAATCATTCGCTTCGCAGGAAGTCCTGTTTAGTGAAAATGAAAATGTGTAGAAAATGAACAGAAAATGAAGAGAAAATGTACAGAAATTGTCCAAAATGTGTCCAGAAAAATGTCAAAAAATTCAATAAGGACCTGGTCCACACGATTGCATTTCAATCACTCAAGGATCGAAGGCGGCGAGTCCTGGGGAGGCCGACTAACTGGCAAACAAGACTAATTAATTTTACTTTACGTGACCTGCATGGCCAAGGACGGCGGGCGAAAGGGGGGTCCACAAATTATGGCACATTATGTATGGGGCAAGTGCCAAGAGAGAAATAATTAAACGACCATTTAGCAAAAGGACGAGAACAAATAATAATAATAATGTAACAAGTACCTTCGTCGCGTTGTAATAATTGCTTTTCCTTAGCAATACTTCCCTTTGGAATGTATTTCTTTTATTAAAAAAAAAGGGAAATAGTAATTCTTTATCCTTAGCTTGTTTTTTTACCATTTCTATTTATTTGATGCTCCCCTTTCCAGGCTTTTCAGGCATAAAATGCATGAATATATTGCGCCCTTCATTACGCCGCTTAATGTACTCTCGGAAAAGCTGAAAATTTGCTTATAACAAAGCACACACACCAGCACACACACACCTACAACAAAGTATGAATAAATCGTGCCGAAAATAGACAAGAATCGGGGCGAAAACTTCATCAAAAGTGGCAACAAAAGTAATAATAATGAGGCGCCAGGCGCAAAGGCAGAGCCCCCCACGAAATAGCAACAAAAGGTGAGGTCGAGGTGAGAGGAAAAGAGAGAATGAGCCCAAGGTGAGTGCTCCCATCGGGTGGGCTGTGTTTTGTGGAAAGATTTGAAAAGCCAACAATGGCAACAGCTTACAAACCAAAACAATAACACAGACACACCGGAGCACAGATAAGGGAGAAGAGAGCAGATCCCTGCTTCCAGGGATGCCTCTGTTTAAACTCAGTTCTAATGCTGAAGAGAGCAGCTCCCTGCTCCCTGTTTTAGCTCAGTTCCAATGCGGATAAAGCAGACAAAGGTGTGTGCCAGGAGAGAGGGAAGAGATAAAGTGGCCATATCTCCCAGAGCTAACCCTTCCGGCTTGCTCTGCCTGCAGAGGTGCTAGGTTTCTCTTCAACTATCACCCAAAATTGTTTGATAATAATAAACAAAAGGAAGTAAGCTTTTAAAAGGTTAGACTATCAATATTTTCATTTAAATAAAACCTTATATTCACACCCCACTGCACCAATAATCCGAAAACAAAATTAATTAAGCTTTCTTATGTTAATTCTTCAAATATTTGTGCCCCTCTGAAATTCCCCTTGAATAACACATCACTTTTATGTTTGTATATCTTTTCGGTTTATTTAAAATATTTATACAAAAGTAGCTCGTGTTTTTTGTATTTATAAACTTAACAATTCAGCGCTAAAATAACTATCAGTTAAATGAGAAAATACGCAGCTTTCTTGTGACACGCCAAAAGCTAACTACAAAGTTACTTAACCAAGGTAAAAAAAAGAGATATATATATACTATATGTGAGTGTGTATTCACGTTTTGTTAACCAGTTATCGGGGGGAGGGAGGGAGAAGAAGAGGAGGAGGAGTAGGAGGAGGAGGCCGCACACAATGGGAATTATCTCTTTGGCATTTGCTCTCTGCTTTCCGCTCTCCAAACTCTCGGTTCTCTGGGCTCTCTGCATTCTCTGCTCAGATCGACCGGCTTTAGCTTTAGCTTTAGCTCCTTCACTTCTTGACCTATATCTAGCGACTATTAGATAACACTTTCCATAACTGTCCAGCTACAAACAGATTTTCCACATTTTCGCATTTTCAGACTTTGAAATTCACGCAAGCGAACAGCACTCTCTCTCCTTCCCTCTCTCTTCAGAAGATACTCTTGTTAATTTAACGCTTTCTGCGCTCCCGCAGATACTCTCTAGCGCTCTCTCGGATACTCTGCAAGTAGTTTGCTTCCAAGCTGCGATCTGGAACCAAGTCTGTAGCTAATCTGGAACCCAAATCGAACTCTTATATCGTCTGGGTGGCCACGTCCCGCTGGCGACTGCGTCTGTAGTTTCCATATGCTTCCAGGCCGTTGATGCTGAACGCAGTCAGTCCGAAGAACTGCCAAGTAGAGGGAGAGGGGAGAAGAGAATTAGAGGGGAATCAATGGAAGATGCACAGAGCGAGAATCCTCCTCACAAGAGCCTCACAATTGGCCTTTAAAACAAGTGGCTGGAAATCAGGTCTTGTGAGCAGCAAACTCGCAACTGGAAACATAAGCAAACAACCAAGTTTCAAATTACTATTTCAAGTCGAAATATAACAATCTTAACTAAATATTTATCTACAATTTCTTTAAATAACTGAACTAAATAAACAACTGAAATAAATATTTATCTAAAAGTTCTTTTAAATAATTAGCTTGTATCCATAAATCTTAACTGAATGCCACTTAATTTCTTAGCTCCCTTTTTGGCACTTTTAATGTGCGATATTTGTTCAATTTCGTATTTTTTAATGTGCCAAATATGGGCGGGAATGTGTTTTATGTATAATAAATGTCGCTTCTGTTCAAAGTTTAGTGTGTCAGCTTTTTGGTTTGTTATTTATAAGAAATATTCATTGAGATAAAGTGTCTTTGCAATGAACTGAATGAGTAATAAATATTTTAGCATAGAGATGATGCATTGTCAGGAGGTATTTGTTATTGTAAAAGATGTGAAATAAATACTTAATAATTATTAAATAATATTTAAAAATGTAAAAATTTATAAAATGATCTTTATCATTGTAACTTTTGATTTTTTTTAAGTATTTAATGTTGAATTGATGCCTCATGTAATCATTTGTAAAGACAGAAGGCAAGTCCTAGTTATAACTTTATAAAATATCTAACATTGGGTTCCTAAAGTAGCTTTTCTTCTACTAAAAATATTTAGTATTAATTTATAAAACAGTAAATTAATTAAGTAGCCAAGGAGAAGCATCCTAAGGTAATTCCTAATTTCTAAACTTATGCCAAAATAATTGTTGTAAAAAATAAGCTACCTGAACTACAGTATTCCTAGAAAACAAGTATTCCTACAAGTGCAGTATTCCTACAAATACAAATAACTAAAAACTGACCTCAATCTTTACATCAATACATTTCCCAAATAACTAATTCCAATACCAAGGTAATGCCTCAAGAATCTACCCTTGGATACCCATAAATCTCAACTACGTGGAATGCTTAAGGTCTGCCAAATCAACAGAACCCCTTCCCCTGCAAAGGATAACCATGACTCACCGCGGCGGCCGTGTAGGCGCCAATGTCCAGGGACAGGACGAGGCCGGAGGCCGCAAAGTAGAACAATGCCAGGGAGGCGTGCACCGCCAGCGACCATATCGTGGGGTCGCAGCGGCAGAACTGACGCTGCCAGAGGCGCAGGAGCCGGGCCAGGAGCAGGCCGGCGGTGGCCACGAATCCGAGGGAGACCACCGCCAGGTAGAAGCTGCCGCGGAAGTTGCTCACGCGCACCGGCCCGCAGACGATGCACAGGAAGCCAATGAAGCTGCACAGCTGTGACCGGAAAATGGGGAAAATGTGAAAACACAGAGCAAGAATAAGCGGAAAAGCCACTCACCAGGCAGGCCAGCTTGCAGAGGCCCGGCATGCTGCGCAGGTACTTGCGATCAAGGTCCTGGGTGCCCGACATCCTCGATGGGTCTACGGTTCTATATGGGGTCTCGGGTTCACGCCGCTCCACAGGTGCACCGCCCGTGTGCCGCCTGTCAGCTGTTTGGGTTCGGGGGAGTCCGGCCGAGGAGGTAACCAAGCGAAAACGGACAGCCGCTGACCAGTCTCACATTCCGCTCGCTCGCCAGCACGCTCAGAACGACACTGAGGCGAAACAAAACTGGCGGCGTCACACTCGGCGGCCAGCAACAACTATCGCCGCACATTGGGTGGGAACGAATTTTTAATGGGTACTTTTATTACTTTAGGATAAAGTTTACAAAATCAGTTAATAAGATATTGAATACTTTATTTAACAAAAAATTATTCCAAATATTATGTTAAATATACCATTAACAGACTTTAGCATATTTTTATTGTAAGTAACAAATATATGTCTGAAAAATTATTGTGTATGTTAATTATTTTCTTTGTTTGTGACTGCATTACCCCACTGTGCGACGCTGGTCTCCCCTTGGAAGTGAGAGAGAACGAGAGAGCGGGAGAGCGCCACAACACATGGCACAGTGGGGCCACATGTGGCTGTGAAATGGGGAAAATTACGCCAGCCACAAAATTGGGGCCAGTCATGGGTCACTTATTATCAGATTTTTCACATTTGACTTGTGAACTAAATATGGGTTTTAAAGTACATCAAAGTGTGTTAAATTTTGTTAAGTATAATATATAATTAGATACTGTGCTAAATATATAAATGTATATTATTAAATAATGAAAATAACTGAATAACTGAGTGACTGAGGCTAGAAATATAATAAATTCAACAAAGCAAACCTACAAAATTAAATTAAGCATAAAATATAACTAAATTAATGTTATAAATGAATGAAATATAAGAGATATATTTTTCTATATCCTCTATATCTATTTTCTATATATTTATACCTCTTTCTCTCATTTTACATATAAAATTTAACAAATTTGGTACTCAAACAACCACGGACATCACCTGTCTCTCGTCTTAATTAAGTTAATTTGAATGCGGCTGGTGTTGGTGCGAGTGTAACTTTTCCTCGTTACTTTTTCTAATTCTCGTTCGGGGGTTGGAACATGCAATATGACTCACTGGCCCTGAGAGACGTAATATACCATCTATTAGGTCAGGTGAGAGAGGGGTTAGGAGGTGAAGTCGGGGGAGTCGAGAAGAAGCACCATCTCCCGAGTCTCTCTTACCACGGTGCCCTTATGGTTCCCTCTTGGAAGTAATGCTCAATAATGCAGGCATTATTATGATGCACTCTTTCTTTTCCCTTCCAGTTCGAACTGATAACTGCAGGCCCCTCAATTTCGGAACTGAACCGTTATCATCGCCCAGGCCCAAAAGCGTTTATCTCCATTGTTATCGCAATGGGCTAATTCGGTGAGTAAGTAAGCACATAACCGAAACCGAAACCGAAACTGAAACTGAATTCGAAATGCAAATGCGAGCCTCCAAATCAAATGCAATTCCAGCGTGATTCACATCGCACATATCGCTCATCTCACGTCAGGTTAAACACACACACAAACATACTCACAAACAGACGCAAACAATTTGGGTTTTAGTGGTGGCGAAAGGTGAACTTTGAATACTCTTCTTGGAATAGTTTTTAAATCTTACAGAAAAGAAATGTGAAGAAAAATCGATCTTCCTTCTATTTAATAAGGATTAATAGTAAAAAGATAAATATATAACATCTTGTTGTAGTAAAAATAAAGTTCTATTTAATAATGATTAATAGTAAGAAATTAAAAAGATAAAATGTTTTTGCAGTGAAATAAGTCTCTGAAAAAATTTAAAAAAATATATATATAATTTCGATAAAGTCAAAAATATCTACGCAAAGTTTTGACAATTACAGAGGAAGAATTTTTTTAGATGAGTTCTTGACAGAGGAGTTTATATTTTTCAATATATTAAATGATATTAAGGTTACCACGATTATTATATTATTCATTAAACTATCCTTTAATATACAGGTATAAAATTTATTGTTATAAAATTTAATATATATTAAATATAATATCAAACTCAACCCCTTTGAATAGTCGCAACTACCCCTTTTGTTAGCGCAAAGCCAGAGACAAAACATTCCAACACGACGTCAAATTGAGTTATATTAATTGACTCATATCCCGGCAAGATGGTTCATTTGCCGAACGGAGCATTGGGTGGCCTATTACCCCACCTCTCCCCTCTCCACGGTCTCTCTCCTCTCCCGAAGCAAGGTCACTTACACAATCGCCTCCACTGACACTGAGAGATTCAGCTGCAGATTCATAAAAACAGACACAGATTCCATTCAGCAGGCAAGATTCTGAGGCAAGCGACGGCGATAGAGATTTTCCATGCGGCGGAAATGGGCACAAAGCATCAGCTATAAACCGGAAGTGACGAGTGTGGCAGCTAATCCACAGCCGGAGCCAAGGGACTGGAACTAGAGACCGTTCTGTGGCACTCGGGAAATCTGCTCGATAAAGCGGGACAAAGAAGCAAAGCTTCTGCTGCAGGCAAGAGCTGTTTACTCGCTTTCTAAAAATAAATTCACTCATATTGCCACGAGATTTGACCTCATCGATAAACAGCGAATCGCAATCGAGGCAGGAAAATGGAAATGCGGGGAAAAGGAAAAGCGAAAAACCAAAGAAAACTCGCTCGTGCACTCTGGGGAAAATGCTGGTAAATAATTTATTGTTGATTACGTATGGATTTTTCCACAACGGAATGTTTGAGACTGATTGAGGCTAATTAACATTGCAAAATCGGGGCTAAAGATTCGATAACGATTAACGATAATTTGAAAAGAAGAAAGCAAAGAGGAGTTTGTAATTGTTAAGATTAAAGTTATATCTGTAAAGGCATAAGTTTTAGTTTTTAAAACCCATTAATAATAATATTTATAAGAAAAAGATAATTTATAATATTATTATTATAAGAAAAATATATTATATAATATTATTATTAATATGTTAACAAAAATGTCATAATCATAATGTGGAAAATATCGATTTTAGATCTAGATTTAAGATGCGCATACTTTAGATATTCTGGAAGTAATGTTTAGGCAAATTTTTCAACTATTTCTTGTTCTTAATAAACAAATATTAATTGTTTCTTGTTCTTTACCTTCAAATATTAATTACAAATTAACAAAATAGGAATTTAATATATATTTTTCCAATAACTTTGTGTAACTTAGATATATTTTCAATTATTATCGATTCCAATGAATTATTCCTTTACCTAATCCTGGCTCTCTGGTTCAGTCATTTACATGACTGAGTTTGTGGAAATGCTTTTCCCCGCTTTTCCTCCCCGTGGCTGTGAATGTGTGCGTGCTGTGCATCTAATTAGGAAAAGCAGTCGCTGTAATTGGCAGCTGCAGCATCAGCGAGTTTTTTTGTTAGCTTTTCGCCAGGATAATGTGGGGGCAGGAGCCTAAAGGAGTCTAAAGTAATTTGTTTAAATATCGAAAATATCAAATAAAAAATAGATTCTTTTGTAGGATAATAAAATAAATAAATACAAATAAATATAAACAAAAAAAGAAGTTAACTTTGGGAAGCTAAAATCTAGATACTCTAAAGTTTGACTTTGAATCATGAAAATCAATCATAACTCAGCCAAAAATGCATTAATTTTAATTCGAAAACTTGTGCCGTGTTAGTTTTTATTAGATTAAAAAATCTGCATTGAAAATTTGATGCTGATCAAGAATATATATGATTTATAGGATTTCTTCACTAAGTTATAAGCTCCTCACTCCAATAATAAAACCCTGCAAAGTTATATAAAAAAAGCAAAGTTAAAAAGTTCCCAGCAAATTAAGCGACTTAAAAGCCTGGAACAGGGCCATATGTTGATGTTCCAGAGTGTCTCCCCCCCTCGATTCCCCCCTTAAATGATGACAAACTTGCTACTGACTTGGCCAATTAGTCGGAAGTTGGAGTAACCGTTTGAGGAGCACGCAGATAATTAATCGCACACTTCGAGGAAAGTCCGGGGAAAGTCTGGGGGAAAGTCAGCAGACGAGCAGCTGGGAAAGTCTCATTTCTCATCCTGAGGGGAGGAAAAACCGGAGCGACAAAGAAGTGTGCAAAATACTTGTCAGCCAGCTGGGAATCTGTCAGATACACGCACTTCCCAGGGCCTCGATTTGAATGCAAATTTTTATGCAATGCACGGGGAATTTAAGGAGTATCTTTGAGATAAAATAGAAAATAAAGTTATGGAAATGTATTCCTTATTTCACTAAAATTAATGAAGTTTAAATCTTAAGTACACAATAATAGTTAATTTTAGTCTTTTTTGTAACTAAAACTTTCTCTAAGTGCATCTTAGACTCCTGCAAGTGACATGACGAGACCGAAAACCGACGGCTAACGCCCTTAACCCAACCCCTCAAGGATAACGCCCATAATTCCAACGACCTCGGCGTATCTGTGAAGTTGAATTTGAATCTGAATCTGAATCAGATATTCGTTGCCGCCGTCCTGCGAATGTCCTTTTCCCCAGGACGCGACGCCATCTGCCGCGGGCCAAGCACCCAGAGAGAGAGAGAGTCCTGGCGAAGGAGGAGCACAGCTATGCGCCTTATAAATGATTATCGTGTGCAGTCGAGTGCCGTTGCCATCAATCAAGGAGTGCAACAGGATAGCAGGCTAACAGGATGCTGGCTAACAAGTCTCCTTTTAGCCAGAATCATTGAGACTCACTTGTGTTTTGCAGTAAGCTCATTGCCAACTTTGTTTCCGCGATGTGTGTGTATCTTTGCCAGGATTAATGCCTTTCTAATGGCAGAAAGGAAGAGCTTTTGAAACAGAATTTTATAAATAATTTAAGGACTCTATAGTTTCCTCTAAAAAACCCCGGAAAATTCTGGAAAGGAAGAGCTTCTAGTTGAGAATTTTATAAATATTATAAGCATCCTTTAGTTCCCTTTAAAAGACCCCGGAAAATTCTCTAATCAATATCGGTTTTTCTGCGGGTAATTTATGCTAATGAATTGGTGCTCCTTCCCCCCTCTCCCACCTCACTGCCCAAAGCAATCAATCCGTCAATCAATCAATCGAAATACACTTTCCGGCCGCAGCCTCTCGAGCTCATTAATGGCCTTGCCACCCCCCCCTGTCTGTGCCGCGTCTGCTCCCCTCAATCAATCTTAGAAAAAAATGTTGAATTTCAAATCAATTTAATTGGCATTTTATTGGCCAGAGTTTTTCCCTGGGAAATTCCTGCCTGCTGCGTTGGCACATTTCTTCCAATCTTTCTTGGTGTGATTTTTGGTTTATTTTTTGCGGACCTCGATTTTCCGCTTTCCGCTGGCAATTTTCCACTGCACCTGGCCGGGAAAGCCCCATTGTTTTTCCCCCACAAAATGTGAGTCCTTGTGCTTTCCTTCTTTCTTTTTTTCAATTTGAATTGAAAGCGTGCCCAAGGAAAATGGATAAGAAAAGCCACCGCAGTCAATATGTGACGGTGAAAATTCGATTCGGTGTGTGTGTGTGGCACGTAGTCAAAGGAAAAGCTGAGGGAAATGCACGTCTGCATATGGGATGCAGCATCTATTCTCCAGTTTATAGGTTCGTGCCCCATCTGGGAGAGAGAGGTGCCCCCCCGTGTCAAGAAGTCTAATTGGAAGCCAGTTCTGGGTAACGCCGATCCACAAGTGGCTCCTGGAAACAGAGCTTCTTGGGAGCTTGTTTTGCTTAAGAAATTGTTATTAGGAAATTGTTATTATTCAAGGGAAGACTTTTGCTTTATAATAAAATTAGAATTATAAAGAAATTTCTAAGGTCTTTTAAGAAGAAGTGTAGAATATATTATTTATGTAAATTGAAGCCTTAAATTGAAAGTGGAAATGACATTTAACAAGATTATAATCTATTCCAATATAATATAATATGAACTTTCATTATTATACAATTTTTACAGCTTTACACTTTTTACAGTGTAATTTTTCTCCACATTTACCGATCGTTTGTATGGCAGCTATATGATATAGTCGTCCGATTCTTATGCAATTCACAACAAAATTCTAAAAAAATAAGAAATACTTGTATCTCAAAGTAGAAGAAATTATGTTGAAAACGGACAAAGTTATAATTTTTTTTCTAAATATTACCCGACCGTTCCTATGGCAGCTATATGATATAGTAGTACGATCTTTACAAAATTAAATCTAAAAATCTGAAACAATATAGAAAGCTCATAACCAAGAGTTGATCAAGATATGTTAAAAAACAGTAAAGTTATGATTTTTTTTCAACAAATTTACGGATCGGTTGTATGGCAGCTATATGATATAGTTGACCGATCCGGCTCGTTCCGACATATGTGCGAGTGAGAGTATATAGAAGACTATCTAAAAAGTTTTATTCAGATAGCTTCAAAATTAAGGGACTTACTTCTTTACATTCTTTTAACTAATATTTTAATACTTTGCAAGTAAAAATCTTTTGATTTATAAACAATAAATCTCTGAAGTCTTAAATTTATATTAACCATAAATTAAAATAACAAAAAGTATCAAAGATATGTAAAATCTATATTTTACAACTCAGATAATCTAAGAAATAGATTCAAGATGCCATCTCTGTGCTCTGATTTAATGGCAATCGCGATAAACTTCGGTCTGCTTTTTGTCTCCTTCATGAAAATTCGAATTTGGAAATTTATGATTTGCATTTTCCCCCCAATCTTCTCCCCTCCCCTCCCCTGGATAGTTTTCTGATGAGTCAACATTATGGAAAAGCGCGCTTGGCAGGACCATGACCAGCCATTTGTAATGATAATCGCGTACGTGAGTTTCCATTCCGATTTTCCCTGCGGCAGGTGTGATCTGCAGGGAAAACTGTTTCGGTGAGGATTTTGGCCATTTTTGTTTTTCCGTCTTTTTCCCCCTTTTTTCGGGCAATCAAACATTTGGGCCAAAAGAGTGGAACTTGGCTGTAATCGAAGGCGAGTGCAGCTGCGATTGTAAATAAATGCGACTGCAAGTCAGCCAAAAGGCACTTCATCAGAGTCATTCGTTTGATTTGATTTTGCGTGGCTGTAATTTTTCAGGAAAAGGAGGAGAAGATACAAGGACTCAGGTATGTGAAAATTGCAACAAGAGGCGGCAAGGACATACGTGAAGGAAGGTATCGTGTTACCTAAAGGGAGGAAAGTAAAGTAAAGAAAAGCAGAGCTTTCAGAAGGAAATTATGAGGGGAAAATGGTTTTAAAAATATTTAAAAATTCAGAAATATATTTACAATATTCCTAAATATATTTACAACTAATATTTTAATAATTTAGAAGAAAATTATGAGGGAAAAGGGCTTAAAAAATATTTAAAAATTCCTAAATATATTTACAGCTAATTTTTTATTAATTAAGAAGGAAATTATGAGGGGAAAATAGTTTTAAAAATATTTTAAAATTCCTAAATGAATTTACAACTAATCTTTCATTAATTTAAATATATTTCCTTGAGTTATATATATTTTTTTTACATGGTTAAAGGGAGATAATAAAAGAAAGAAAAGCAGAAGGAAATTATGAGGAAAACTGGTTTAAAAAATTGTTTAAAAATTTCTGAATATATTTACAACTAATATTTCATTAATTTAAAAGAAAATTATGAAAGAAAATGGTTAAAAAAATGTTTTAAAAATGCATAAATATATTTACAACTCATATTAAATTAACTTAAATATATTTCTTTAAGTTAAATATATTTTTTCACTTGCTTACATTATTTTTCTCAATTCAGAGTGCATCCTGCGACTTGTTTCTTATCCTGCAGGCAATGCAATTACGCAATTTATGAAATTACAACATTCAGAGCTGACTTTCAGCAACAAATTCTCCTTCGACTCGCTGCGGAAATTGCTGTCAGGATATCTATGGCAGCACAGCAAGGAGCAGGACCAGCAGGAGCTGGAAAAATGGAAATCTAAGCTGATGATTGCTGCAAAAAAAGGATGTGTGTGCACATTGCGCTGCATATAATAATCAAATTATCAGTTATGCCAACTAACGATGCGTCCTCGTGATCAAATCACAAATTACATTAAGAGTTTTCAATTTGCCAGGACACACACACACACACACACAGTCCGGAAAATGCTGAGTATACTAAGGAAAATTGTCGCTAATAGAGCGCAAAAACGGAGAGAGATTTTCCCCCTTTAGAGAAAGTAGTAACGAGCAACAAGGAAAATTGCACCAACACTTATCTGCAGAGTATTTTTTTATGAAAATAAGAGCAGCAAATTATTTATTTATTTTAGTTATTTACTAAAAAGGGAGTTAACTTGCTATCAGTTTAAATTTTAGTGCTCTTAATTGAGTAAATTAAATAGATTTATTTATAAAAACAATCGTAAACCTTCTTTTACAATCTTAATGCTTACTATTGATTTTTAATAATTATTTTAGGAAGAGTTTTTCTTACAACTTTCTGGCAACCTTAACGATTAAAAATAAATACAAAAATATTTAAATTATTTTGTTAATAATGAAGATGTGAAATAAACAGCAATAAAACAATAAGAAAATAAAATTTAATTTAATAAAAAACTAAAAAATCAATTCCTTTTCATTTCAACAAACTTGCTCCTTTAGCAAATCGAAAGATCGATATAAAAAGTGAAAGGGGAGCAGGACAAATATCACTCGAGTGTTTCTACAATTCCCAACTGGTTCTAACTACCCTGTAACCATTTTTGACAAAAAAACTGATAGCTTCCCCTAAAGATATCAGTTTAGATACTTCTTCTTAGTTGCAAGAAATTCAATTTGTGAACAAAATATGCACTCAAGTGTTCACTCAAAGATTGCAATGCCAGGATGCTACCTTGTTGCCAATCACTGTGTTAGCCATAAAATGCAGCTAGCTAACGAATACAATGTATCCAAGAACTGTATTTCAGATACAACCAAAGATACAAGTGCGAAAGATACACTTAGCACCTACTCAGATTCAGAGAGAGAGAGAAGGAAGCTCGAAGGACACGCGCGACGTCTCAACGTCTCCCTGTTTTCGCACCCACAAAAAGCCTTTCGTCATAATCATAAAAAACTGCTTAGCACTTTATTTTGCGGATCCTGCCAGAGAGAGAGAGAGAGAGAGAGAGAGAGACGGAGGGGGGGACACGTAGGCGGGGGTGGCAAGGCTTTTATCACCACTTGTCCATTGAGTAAATAGTGTGATTTCACGGGGGAATAGCGAACTAGGAGATACAAATGTATCTATATCTATCTATCTGAATGTAAAATATAGAATAAAGAATATAGAATATAGAAGAGAATTGTTTATAAAGATACGAGAAATGTGAAATGTATCTTGAGGTGATTTCGGGAGGTTTTGTAAAGGTTTATTGCTTTGAATAATATTATTTATTTACTTAAAAAATTAAGAAAATCATCTATAAAGTTGCCAAATATTGTGGCTTTTATTTATACAGTTTTCGGAGTGTATATCTGTATCTATATATCTGTCTGAATATAAAATATGGAAGAGAATTATTAATTTAGAGACGAGGCAGGTGAAATGTATCTTAAAGTGATTTCAGAAGTTTCTCTTGAGGTTTATTGCTTTAAAGAATATTCTGTATTTATTTTAAAAATGTAGGAGAATTGTTTATTAAGTTGCCAAATATTGTTGCAAATTTTTAAACAGGTTTTGAAGTGTATTTTTCAAGAAATGTAAATACAAATCACTGCCCAAAAAAAAAGGATATTGCAAAAGGGTAATCCGTAAAAGATTAATATCTAAAGGTTTAAGGTTAAAAGCTATAAATTCTGCCTTATATTTTATTTATTTACCAAAGAAAGTATCTTCTGCAAGTCATTTATATTTTATTTGTTTCTCAAAGAAAGTATCTTTATCCAGTCAATAAAATATATAATTTATTTATTTTCAAAGAAGATACTATCTTCCAAAAACCCAACAGATATTTAAGATCCTAACCAACTCTCCTTGAAACTTGTCCTGACTTTTGTCTACAATCTTTATAAATTTGTTGCCCTGTTAACCTTTAATCCTTTGTTAATCCTTTGCATTTTTATTATTTAATTTTACTTAAAATTCCTTTGTTAATCCTTTGTTTTTTTCTTATATAATTTCAGCTCAAAATTCCTTTCATTAACTACATATTTTGCAAACAGAATACCATTTCAATTAATGTAATTGGTCCTTAAAGCATATGCAGCTTTCGGTTTTCGTCGATTAAGACACTCGAGTCCTGCTGTGCTTTTCGGATGCTTTTCTGTGTCCCTTTTTTATTGCCAGCTCAGACAAGGACTCCGACTGTCCATGTCCATTTCCGAGGGAGTGCGTGTGTCTGCGATACTTTGATTGCGGCAAAACGGGGCCGTTAAATCAAAACAGCGATTCCCGCACGCGCTCTCTCTGGCCTATTACCATGATAAATGGCCCAAGGACAACGGAGAAGGAGACTGAGTTTTAGGGATATCCTTTAGCAGGAGGAGGAGACTTCATTCCTGTCTGCCTTTTGATTGGCAGTTCGGCATAATTGTATGTTAATAGCAGGAGCCAGGCGATGACCAACTGGCTCAACAGCTGGGAAACTTATGGAGATACTCCTGAATTTATTTCCAATGTGGCAAGCACTGAGAGAAAAGCTGGGGTGGTCTTTTAAGGACCTAAATTCTAGAGATAAAATAAGAGGTTACTTGTATTTATTTAAAGATTAAGTAAGAAGTTCCTTGACTTACTTTTTGCTTTATATTTCTCCTGCTAAGACTTTACTTTTACTTCTTGCTTTATATTTCCTCTTCTAAGACTTTTCTTTTTAGCAATTAATGTGCAATTGGTGACATCCTTTCGAAGGACCTTTTGTGGCAGTGCACACACACACACACACACGTACAGCTAATGCTGTTGTCATACGCGCTTATGAGCTTGACCTTGACATTGGCAGTGGAAACGCTGATAAACTAAGCCCTAATCCAGTGGCATTATGTACATTCGGCACTTTGCCAGCAGACAACCCAAGCCAGGACGAAGGACGCAGGACGCAGGACGAAGAGGAGAGGAATTGAAATAAAGCCAGTCAAGGCTAACCAGCTGTGTTTCTTTCATAAAAGCAGGACGCCAGACTAAACCAAAACAATGCCCAAATAAAAACGAAATCCACCGAGATGAGAAAGCAGGAATTTGCGGGGAGTCCTGCGGAGACAGGAGACAGGAGATGGGAGATGGAAGCCCGGCGAAATAAAATCAATTTTCATTGTAATTGGCAACTTAAAGGCTTAAGCTTTTGGCTATTTCTATTATTGGGAAGGCTTTGGCTTTGCCACGGCTTAAAGTCCAATGAAAACTCAGGAGACGGTAAAAGGTATAAGCTCGGCAATTTAAGTTTCAATCGAAGGAAGACTTCAATATTTTGCCTTAAGGATACTCCTGACTTTAAATTTATTCCCCTTTCTATTCATGACATTCGAAAAAGGATGCACTTTACCTGCACTTCTCCCGCGCTTAGACAACTTTTTTCGGCATCTTCGCATCTCCGTCTGGCCATTAATTTATGGTCCTGGTCCTGCCAGCAGCTCTTCCTTTAAACGCATTATCCTTGCGCTTATTGTCGTATATCAAATTTAATGGTCCTGCTCGCCGACGACTTCCTGCGCGGCTTTAATGGCGTTCGCATGTCCTAAATGGGTTTTAAAGGGTCACCGAGTTCTGCTGCTCCTTGCTCTCTCCTCTAAGGTTCTCTCCCGCCAGAGATCCTTGGTCGTTGCCATTTTGTGTTGACAAAAGCAGACGACAGCGCCCATATGTTGGAGTTTAGCTAAAATATTCAGGGTGTCCTGGGTCCTGGGTCCTGGCCGTCACCTGTTCATCAATCAACATTTAAATTGAGGCGCCGACAACTCGAACCATTAGCTGGAGTTCATTGGAATGGAATTATGTGAGTGTTTTCTATCAAAATATTATATCTTTTTTTGTAAATTTATTTGTATATTGAAGCTTTTTATTTAATACTCATTCCTTGCAATCCTTTCATATAATTTATTCAAAGAAAACATTGTCTTGCTGCTTTGTTTTCTTTATTTTAATTTAAACAAAATTAGAGTTTTGTTTTCTTTATTTTAATTTAAACAAAAGTAGAGTTTTGCTTTCTTTATTTTAATTTAAAGAAAAGTAGAGATTTGTTTTCTTTATTTTAATTTAAAGAAAAGTAGAGTTTTGTTTTCTTTATTATAATTTAAACAAAACTAGAGTTTGCAGGAAAATAAGTTTGTAAGTTAGGTTTTAGGTAAAACAAAGGGTTTAGTAATTAATTTAAGGAGCTACGAGTTGCTACTTTTCTGTTAACAAGTTCTTTTTGTTGTTTTTATGTTAGGTTTCAGGTAATTAATTTAAGGATCTACTTTTCCGTTGACAAGTTTTGATTGATGTTTTTAATTTTAAAGTCTAAAAGTGAGTTGAAAATTTATATAAACATTTTTGTTTATACTTTTCATTAACAAATTCAGTTTGTTGTTTCTGATTTGAAGTCTAAAAGTGACTTGGAAATGCATTTAAAAATATTTAAGTTAACTTTTTATTAACAAAATAAACTTCTTTCCATTCCAACTCTCTTTATAACTTTCACCGAAATATTTCCCTTAAATAAACTTCATTTTTAACAGCTCGCAAAATGCCATTGTGTTTGCCTCGAGTTCATTGGCTTACCTTTCCGATTTTTAAAGTTATTCCCCGGCAGCCTTTCAACTGTCACTTGCCGCTGTCAGGGGGGGGGGGTAAAAATACAAAATGAAGTTGTCGCGTGTCGCGTGTCGCTGATGATGACATGTCGCCGACGAAAGCGACAAAGAAAATGAAAAGCGAAGAGGAACGCAAGCAACGGGCGCTGATTTAAAAAATATTTTCTGTTCTGCTCCCCCCCTCCCCGCCGGAAAAAAATCGAACAATTTTCTTGCTAGATTGAAAAGCGCTGGAAATACCGAAAATGTCGAAATGTCCTGCGCTCTCTCTCTCACACATCAAATTATGCTAATCAGGTGACGACTGCGTCTAAGGCGCGTAATCGATTGCTTTTCAGTTTGCTTCCAAAATGAATTTAATTCACACACACACACGGACGGAGGACACCCACACAAGAATTTACAAGGACACCAAACGAAACGAAACGGCGTCGCGTCTAAAACAATTTGCTGCAGCGCATAAAAGTATGCCATGAAAAAATAAGCGCCACGAACGAATGGCGCAAAAGGCAATCCGTGTAAAACATCATATGCGATACGATTCGACACGGATATATGGATATAGATATGGATTCGAGAGTTCCCTACATCAAGGAGTCACACTGCAGCTAAATACTTTAATATAAGATCCTAATAACTCTTCAAATCCAACTTAAAAACAAGTTTTATTGGCTAATAATCTCCGCTGCAGTTGTTGACTTTAAACTGGAAGTTCAACAAAAAAGAGAGACACTTCTTAGAGCATTGCCAAGTCATGTGCAAAGTTTCCATGTCGCCGATGGAAGCAAACATCCTGCAAAGCAGCACCAGCAGCACCAGCAGCAGCATGTCCTTGCCAATTGTATTTTTACTTTTATTCCGAAATGTATTAGAGAGAGGCAAGGGGGCGAGGAGAGAGAGTTACTCGCTCGCACATCGATGATGTGCAAATGCCATGTACACAAATTCACATAAACAAAGCGTGTAATAAAAGTAAAATTTGTCAAGAGAATTGACTGCATTTTTATGTCGAACAACAACACTGGAATGGGCATGCTGGAACGGGAAGGAGAGTAACAAACACAGGGGCGTAGGGAGCAAAGGGGGTGCTAAGTCGACTCTTAATAAATAATTTGGGTGTGTTTATACAACTGAACAACATGAATTTATGCGGTAAATCGTGAGTTTTCTCTTGGGGAATTCTTTAAAATAATCATTATTGCTCAAGTGTTTATATTTAGATTTTTTCTTCAAGACTCTATCGATAAATATAGATTTAATTTCTCAGGGTAAGCACATAAAATAGCTAAAATGCAAATAAAACCCAAAAGCCATATATATTTCAATTTATAATTAAAATCTCTCTTAATAAAAAATAAAAATCTTAAATAAAAATAATTAACCTTATAAAACTAACATACAGAAGCTTTCCGAATTGAAATTAAACCCGTTTTGTCTTAGTTTTAAGATAGTTTAAGAGAGACCCCCTTGAAAACTCTATTGAACCCGCCCCTGCCTCTGCCGGAGAGCATCAATTTATGCGAGGCCAGCCGCAGATAAAGCATGAAAATGTCATTGCAATGCATCACAGCCGTGGCTGTGAGGTCAACGGGGGGGGGTGAGGGGGTTTGGTGGCTGGCTCATAGTGAGAGGTTCATCATCAGCTGGAAAGGGGGGAACAACCACATGCTCCCCTCCTTCCCCCTCCCACACTCACACACACACATGGACAACTGGGCCATCTAAATTGACAGTGTCATCAGTTTTGAAGTGTTGCCATTGCTTCGGGGACCGAGCGTATGAACTTGCTGGGGTGGATTTTTCAGTGTACTCTTCGAGTGGTTGTATGTGTGCGTTACGGTCATGTTTCAAAATTGCCAGCAATTTGTACACACAGTTTTGGGCCAACGGATACCCGGGACAACTTGAGCTGAATGAAGATGAGCTGCCCTCGAAATGGGAAAGGGAGTGGAAAATGGAAGTTGGAACTGGAACAGGAGTTTGGAGTTGGAGTTGGAGAAGGAGAGTGAGTTGTAGGGGGAGAGCGAGTGGTAGAGGGAGAGGGAGAGGCAGTGGTAGAGGCAGGGGGTATTCCGTAATCCAGAGGTGAGACATATATGTAGAGTGATTATACACTAACAAAAATTCTAACACGGGAAACCTAGTTGTCCAATTTGCATGTAACAGCATATACATTTAATATTCATAATAAAAATGTAACTTAGATCAAGAAAAAACGGCCTAGATTTAAAAAAGATTTTTTTAAGGGAGATTTCGGGTAACAATTTATCTAAGTGTAATGCCTAGCACATATCAGTGTTTGCCAAGCATTCGTTTTGAGTCAAAATATAAATAAAATAATGAAAAACTTACCACTTACAAATTGCAACATTTCCAGTTTTATTTATGTTAAGCAGAGTTTTCCTAGTATAATTAAATAAAGCACTGTTTGTTTTAGCTTAAATATTTAAGCTAGAAATATAAATTCATTTAATAAAACTTATAAAACAAGGTAAAAATATGGATTACATACACAGAAAAAACAAAGCAGGCCAAGAACGGGTTTCTCGATTTCGTTTCCAGTTGACTCAGTGAGAGAGAGAGATTAAGAGAGATAGGTATTTACATTACAATCAAAATATTTGCTTAAATTCCTCTCTCTCTCATTGAGCTTAATGGAAACAAAATCAAGAGCACCCGTTCTTTTTTGAGTACCTTTAAAACATTAAGAGAGCAATTTTAAGTAATTCATATTAATTCTCGCCACTACAAGTCTGTTAGCATCCTTTTAAAAAATTCCCAAAAATCCTTCTAGTATCCCGAGCATCTCCAAGTACTTGTTTCATTAAAGTTTTGCCGCAATTGCAGGTGAATTTTTAATTTGGAGGCACTTAAAGTCCAGGTCCACTTGATTGGACTCGCGAACTCTCATTCTCATTCCGCTGGGACTGCGCCAGCCTGCGGCGGGGACAGAAATGAAATCTAAACATTTAGCTGCCTCCGTATGCCCACCTTTCCCCTTCCCCAGCACCACATTTTCCCAGGGTTTTCCAGGTAATTACTTAATGTAAATGAAAGCCCCGAGACACGAGACACGGGACGCGAGACAGGGGGCCCAATGCTCTCGGACTACAAATTGCATTCATTTGGCCGCCGCGCCGCCAACTGACAAAGTTGTCTTTTCCATTTTACAGGGATGGAAAATGATGGTGGGCGGGGGGGAAAATCCAAGGGGAAGTTTGTTGACATACTTTAGTCTCGGCAATGAATGGCAATAATCGTAGGTTAAGCCCAGGCCCCCTTCCTCCCGATTTTCCGAGCGGCAGAGCACTTAGAACGTTGAGTAATGATGCGGCCACAAAAATCACGCACTCCCTGTATTGCAAAAACAAAGGCTGTGCGGCCCCAAGGCGGTGCGGGGGCTCCAAGGATTCCGGGTTCCTTAAGTACACATATACGGACGGACGGACGGTGGATTCCGGACATATTCCTGAGCGGCGTGTGTGTGTGCGGGTTGTGTGTGCTGTGTGTGTGCTTGCGACACGTCGTCAGCGGCAGAGTCTCGTGCTCCATTTGCAGGCATTTATATGTGTCAGCGTGTCAGGGCCGTCATCAATCACATTTTGAGTTATTTGTCAGTTGAATAAATGCACTGGGAGAAATAAATGTGACATGAGAGAAGATAAATGTATTATAAATGTATTTAAAAGTATAAATTATATTTTTATAACCTCGCAGGGTATTATAATATTAGTTATAAGCCTCAAACGAAGTAAAGGAGTCATTTCCGACCCTATAAATTATATATATTATTAATCAGCATCAACAACGAATCGATCTAGACATGTTTGACATTTTTTCGAAATTTTGATAAGGGGTTACACCGTCCAAATTTTTAAAAATTCCCACAAATTTTAAAATTTTTAATTTTAAATGCAGATTTTTTAACCGAACAAAAACTTGGAAGCTTTCCGAATTAAAATTAATGCATTTTTGTCTCAGTTATGATAGATCTTCATGATCCAAAGTCAAACTGCAGAGAATAAAATATAAAATAAATATATATAGAAATCAAATATATAAATATAAAATTCGACTTCTCGAATTTAGCTTAATTTCTTGTTATCACAAGTTTTTGGTAATTTCTCATTTAAGAACTAGATTAGAAAAGAAAATTCTTATATTATGATTATGATAAAAATATTACAAACTGCATCATATTATAAATCTTCTTTTTGCTTTAAAATTAGTTGAAAAAGTTTCAATAAAAAAGTTTAGAATTATATAGAAATTATTTTAAGTTAAAAATATTTCTCTATATTAAGTTTTTACCGTTTCTTTACTCTCTCATCTACCTTAGATTTCTCTCAGTGCCTCCCTTAGACACTCGCCTGAGTATTTTCGGGTCTGGTCCCCTGACATTTATGACTTGGCACTAAGGAGCAGCCCTCGCCTCTCTCTCTCTCTCCCTCTCTTTCTCTTCCTCTCTCTCTGCTCACGCTGCACTTCCCTCTTTGGCCAGTTTTTAAATGCAGCCAAGAGAGGACGTGTGCCGACCATTTGTCTTGCTTACATTTTCGGCAAGGAGCGTGAGGGAAAAGGAGGAGAGAGGAGAGAGCAAGGCAAAGCCGGGATAATTCGAGGGACCACAAAGCGATGCCTTCGCTTACTCGCTTCCCTGCAAGAATCGATTTCGAAAGAAAGTCCCAACTGGAGAGCTGAGAGCTGCCTTTGTTAACACGCTATTTTTAGCCAAAAGAGTAAATTAAAAAATTATGCAAAAAAGTGCCTGCCTTCGGTTCGTTCGGTTCGTTCGCTTCTGGCTGTTGTTTTTGTTTTCGTTTATGCTTTTGTTCGGCGAACGGGAACAGAGAAGACAAACACGAGCACAACTAAATAAATAAACAAAGAGTTGTGTAAAAAGTTGTTAAATATATGCAGATGCACGCACGCCACAAAAAAAAAAAGAAAGAAATGGGGGCAAGGGACACTCTTTGCATATGAAAATGAGTTTTGTTTATTTTCGTAATACAATTTCTGGCGTTGATTATTATTTCTCCATTCCAATTAAGGGAACTATCAATGCTTTCTGAATCCTGTCACAACATTTGATTACATTGCAATTTTGACATAAAAAATCATTTGTTATTTGTCATTTGTTTGTGCAATTTATAAATTGTATTTACAGCTGAGATTATTATACGGAAATTTTATTTAAATTATAATCATTTTTTTATTGTTTTTAAGCGGAAAGTGATTCTGTTTTGAAGGATTAAAAATATTCAGAATTAGCCTGATTTTTTACACAGCTTTTCATCATTATCATCAGGAGCAGCTCATTACAAGGAGGCCGTGGAAAACTAAGGCATTTTCCTGATGTCGGAGGCAGCTTCTTCATTTAATTTCATTTCCGTGACGCAATCAGCGGACGTAGTTTTCACAGCATCCTGCAGTTGGCTTTTTTCGGGGGCAAGGAAATTAAATTTTGAGCACTATCCGGGACAGACAGGGAACCCGGAGAAACCCGGAGAGAATGGAGAGACTCGGAGAGAACCGGAGAAACCCGGAGGAGACCCGGAGGAGACCCGGAGGAGACCCGGAGAGACCCGGAGGAGACCCGGCGTGTCCTGCCATTATTTTATTCATTTTTCGGGACTATGTCGCGCCGGCTTTGTAGTGCCTCAATTTCCGTTTCAAGGGAGCTGTTTATAATTATGTGTAAGCACTTGAAAAATAAGGGGAAACTCGGGGAAAACTTTCTAGAAAATAAAGAAAAATTAAGAAAAATTTATATACTTTCCTAAGCTTATAATAAATTATTTAAAATAAATAAAAACTAGTTATTCTGACAGTGTAAAGCCCACTCATTGCGTTGGATACCGTTGCAGCTCTGTGTCCTGTCTGCTTCCTGTATCTCCTTTCATCCTGCGGCCTGTCCTGTGTCCCGGCGACAGGGTTAACAGCGTGATCCATGTGTGTGCAAGGACATATGACAGGACGAACCTGGCTGCCACCAGAAAGTGGCAGGATTAAGCGGAGTTCACGGCTCACTTTTTCGCTGGAAAAATGGGAAAATAAAGAGCCTTTTAATTGAGGCGAATCAGGAGGACTTATTTTGCAGCAAGGATAAGCTATCAAATTTAATTGCTTAACTTTTAGTTAAAGGTAAACTTTAACTATTTAAATAGTAAGTACTTTACGTAAATAAAGCCAAAGAAATCTGTATTTAATAGCACCTATCGTCCATATTGTTTACAGGAGGGAAACCCAACTCCGAGTCAGCCACTTGACTGGCTTTATCCTTGCTCTCCTTCGGCACTCCTTCCACCCTTCAACCCTTCTCCAGAGTCGTCATAATATGTCAGCAGCTGGAACCCCGAGTTTTTCCTCGTTTTTGCCTCGCTTTTCCGCGCTTTTCCACGGCTTACGCTAAGTGAAACACGAGAAGTTGTGCTTTGTGTAAAAAGGTCGAAAGCGGGTCCTGGCTACTAGCCACCGCCCTTCTTATCCTGGCTTAAGGACATGCCTGGGCAGGCGGTGTCAGTGCAAAGAGTTACGTCCACAAAGTGCTATTTTTTTTGCACTGAAATAAAGGGAAATATAAAGCTTAAAAAATAGGTTTTTTTAGAGAATTTATAGTTGAGTTTGTAAAAGAGTTTCTTTTTAAGAAAGCAAAAGAAGATCTTTTAAATCAAATGCAAGCCTTGAAAGACACTCAAATTTTATATATTAATTAATATAAGTAAAGGATTTTCTCCTATTTTTTGTATTTATTTCCATTTAGTCCTTGCAAATCCTTAAAGATTTTTTCCAGTTCACTTTCAGCCAAGCCGAGAGTTGCTCTGCGAGTTTACTTTGTTGCCGCGCGTCACCTGATGTTGCTGCAATTGTTGCTGCTGCTGCTGCTGCTGCTGTCACTGCTGCTACTGCTGCTGCTGCTGCTGCGAGTCCATAAACAAGGACACTGCGAATCCTTCGTCCTGACCAAACCCGTGGCCCCGTCAGCTGTCGCTACTCTTAGGCAAAGTGCAAATATGAAAATTACACCCGCCACTTTGTGCCCGAATGCAAATTCTGTCAGGATACACACACACACACATATATCCTGCTACGCAGGATAATGAAATTAGAAAACATTAGCACAACTAACTGGACCTTTAACTGAATTACCGGCAGCCACATAAGGGGCACAAGTCCTCGGAGCGTGAAATTAAATAATGGCCAAAGGCAAATATCTAATTTTATTTGAAGTGTTTACAGCGTCAGTTTTAAATTGCTTTCAAATGGAGAAAATGGAAAAATCTAACGGAAAAATACATTTTCCGGGAGTATATTTGATAGCAAAGAGGGAAATGCAGGTGTAACTCTGCTCTGGGAACTGCAATGTCCTGACAAGTGTGTATTTTCTAGAGGCTGACATTTGCGTTTCCTTTGGAAACTCTTTTAAATTAAATTTAAAAGAGAAATCTTATAAATTTATAAATTAACAAATAAACTCTGGAATGTCTTCAGTTTTATGATATTAAATTAACTTTATTTCTGGGAAAAATATAGAAAGAAAAATAAAGAAAAGTTTTTTACAAAAAAAAAATAAATCAGAAAATGTTGTCCTTAAAGTTTTTGCAAAAGTTTCAAAGGTCTCAAGAGGTTTCCTACTAAATGTAAAAAAATATTACAAATTTATAAATTAACATATAAACTCTGGATTGTCTTAATTATAATGAAACTAACTTTATTTCTGAAGAAAATATAAAAAGAAAGACAAAAAAAATAGTTTGTTACAAAAAAAAAAAGATCAGAAAATGTTGTCCTTAAAGTTTTTACAGAAGTTTCAACTGTCTCAGGAAGCTTTCTTACGAAATTAAAAAAAAAAATATTATAAATCAACAAAAAAACTCTGAAATATCTTCTTTTTTATGAAATTAACTTTATTTCTGAAGAAGAAGAAATATAGAAAGAAAAATATAGTAAATAGTTTGATACAAAAAAAAAAAGATCAGAAAATGTTGTCCTTAAAGGTTCTTGCAGGATTTTCAAAGGTCTCAGGAAGTCTTCCTTATTCTCAGAAGATTTCCTTCGTATTCAGAAAGCTCTCCTTAGTTCTCAGAGTTCATTTGCTCGTCCTTAGTCCTTGTGAATGATGCTTGGCCTGCGACAATGACGCACTCCCCCGCCGACCGTTGCTCCCGAGCAGCTCCACTGGCTGGCCCTCACCCACTGGTTGTTGGGACGCTCGCAGTTCCGCTGCTCGGCCTGGCAGCGGGTCTGCAGGATGCAGCCGTTCTGCTGGTTCCTCCAGCACGTGGCCACCTTGTTGTCCTGGCAGGGACGGCGGCAGTTGCGCAGCCGCTTGCTGCCAGCGGCATTAAGGACACCCTTGCGGAGGCGCGGGGCACACTGCCCAACGCCGCTGGATCCCAGGATATTGCGACATCTGGTCACACAGGTCTCGCGGATCGGCTCGAGACCGCTGTCCCTTCGGCGGCAGTTCTTCTCCCGGAGACGGCAGGCACGCAGCTTGGTGCAGGTGTTGGTGGCCTTGTTCCGGATGCAGACGCTCTTGCCGGAGGAGGAGGAGGAGGACAGCGAGTGGCAGCGGCCGGGGCAAGGACGACGACGATCGCCATCGGCTTGACAGGAGGCAATGGCCAGGATGGCGACGAGGAGGAGAACCAGGCTGAGCTTGGACATGTTACTCGGTTTTTTGGGAGAAGGTTGATTGATGTTTTTTGGATGGGAGAGTTGGGTATTTATAGGTGAGGATTGGCACAGATTTTTTAGGGTTTTTGTTTATTAAAATGAACACCTGTTTGGGAGTGAATGGAAGTTAACAAATGGAGAAATAAATGAATAAATAAATGAATTGAATGAATGAATGCTTTTTATGATTTATCAAAGCAAAAGCTGTTTGAGTTCTGGCTGATATGTAGTTTAAATATATAGTAATACTTTAATAAGTGAGTTAAGTATATTTTTATTATAATTTTTAATAAATTCAAGTGTCTATTCCTTCTCCTTAAAGTTGTAAAAATCACTCATACGCCAGGTGTTCCCTTAGCAGCTGGAATTTCAGCTTTTCCATTAAACCAATGACCAGTTTTTAACTTTAAATCATATTTCTTACTTTAAATTAAACCTTACCTTATGTTTTACTTACTTTAATTGTGTTTATTAAACCAATGACCAGTTTTTTGAATATAAAATCATATTTCTTACCTAAAATTAAACCTTACTTCATGTTTTACTTACTTTTATTGTGTAAAAACAACTGCTAAATCCATAAACTGTAGGTCAATGCCTTCGAAATACAACAAAAGTTGTTGGAAACGCGTGCTGGCTCATAATTAATCTACATTCTCTTCCAGGTAATTGTTATAACTCCCTGATTAATGGTATAAATAGTTAAGTTCTCTACCCAGAAAATCAACAGAAGCTGCCATAACTTCCAAGACAAAACTCCAAGAAAGAAGCACAAGAAACATTCAAGCAAAATGCGTACGCAACTGATTTTTGGTAAGAAAAAATCAAAGATCCTTCAAGAAATTGAAAATAAATATAAAGAAAATTCTTTGGTCCCCTTTTCAGTTCTCTCCACCCTCATTACGACCCTCGTCCTGGTCACAGGAACCACCCCTCCACGACCCACCACAACCAGACGTTCGATCATTACCCTGGCGCCCAGGATCTGCCCCCTGCCGCCGGTCTGTGCCCGCAACAGTCCGCGGGTCTGCGGAAGGACTCCCGCAGGGGACTGCCAGCGCTTCGGCAACATTTGCGAACTGATCCTGGCCAACAGGCGCAAGGAGCCTGCAGGAGTGCGTCATACCCGCGACTTGGACTGCAAGGATGTGCGTGGGGTGGGAGCGGTTAATAGGCGTCCTTGCTACCAGCAGTGTCCTCGCCGGCCGGTGGTCTGCAAGCGATCGCCGCCGGCGCAGCACATCTGCGTGAGGAGCCGCGACAAGAAGCAGTGCAAGGTCCTGTCCAACAACTGTCAGCTGCGCAACCAGAACTGCCACAGCAGGCCCAGGAACAGTGAGTTAAAGTCCTTTTTGGGCCTACTTTTTCAGTCATTTTGAAGCATCCTTTTTAACACTCTTTTAATTTTTTAAATACTTTTCGCAGACTGGCGACGCACGGACAGGCGGCGCTGCGGTGAACGCCAGTTGGGCGACAAGCCCGACGAATGCCAGAAGCTGCCGCATACGGGAACACGGAGGACAACCACACGCAGGACAACCACTCGCAGGACAACCACGCGCAGGACAACCACCACGGCCAGGTCGGTCTAAGGATCCATGAAGCTTGCTTTCTCCATTCTCTTTTTTTTTGTAAACTAATTTTTGTAAACTAATTTCTGCAATAATACTTTGTGCAACTAAAATGTGAAATAAATTCTAAAAATTATTAAGAGGACTTTTAATTGTTTCTCTTAAGTTAAAGTAATAAATAAAATAAATAAATAATGATAATAAATAAATAAATAGAATTCTATAAATAATTACACGGACTTTTGAATGTTTCTCTTAAGTTAAAGTAGTAAATAAAATAAATTAGAATAATATTAAATAAATAAAACAAATTCTAGAAACAATTTCAGGGACTTGTAATTGTTTCTCTTAGAATAAAGTAAATAAATAAAATAAATAAATAATAAAATAAATTCTATAAATAATTACAAGGACTTTTAAATGTTTCTCTCAAGATAAAGTGATGAATAAAAGAAGAAATAATAATTATAAATAAATACAATAAATTCTACAAATAATAACGAGGACTGGTAAGAGTCTCTTTTAAGATAAAGTAATAAATAAATTAAATGAATAATAATAATGAATAAATACAATAAATTCTATAAATATTTACAAGGTCTTGTGTTTCTTTTAAGATAAAGTAAAGAGAACTTCAGAGAGGATTATGTATAAATTACCTCCCAAAAATATCAATAAATCTTACTAACTAATTAGTAAACAAATTCAAGCCAGAAAATATTCAAGGACATCTTTATCTTCAACTTCAACTTGACTTGAACTTTTTGCCCGTGGAATCTCCACACTCTCCTGTCTCCTGTCTCGATTCCGCGTTTCCATTTCATGCCTTGGATTCCAGGTATCATTAAGTGTTCAATGTCCTTTTTTTTCGGGTGCCTCGGCCGAAAGGAAAATCCCCGCTAATGACCACTGTAATTTAGCAGTTTGTTTTTTTACATGCATTGCCCAGACAACGACAGCAGGACAACAAGGACAAAGTAATAACAACTCAAATTACAATTGCCGAGTTCATTATTATTTGGAATACACTTTTCCTTCGAAGGCTGCCCAAGGAGCACTAATTAATTGATAGATGGAGCCCCCAAATTGACTCAAATTGCATATTCAAGTTGCCTCGCAGACGTACGCACATCTTTATGTCCTTATACGGTTTTAGTTTTCATTTCGAGCCGAAAGTTCATTGAATTACACACATTACGCATACGCAGCGTGGCGACAGTGGGCTGAAGGGGGTTGAATTTGGGTGAAAATTAAGAAGAAATAAATTGTATTTATATTATTTTATATTCTAATAAAGTACCTTATAGAAATTGTGGAGTTTTTAGTGAATTTAGAAACTCAAACTTTCTATATAAGAAATATTACGCATACGCAGCCTTGGATTTGGGTGGAAATTGAGAAGAAATTAATTGTATTTATATTATTTTATAGTTTAATAAAGTTCCTCCTAAAAATCGTAGGTTTTTTAGTAAATTTTGTAAAGAAGGAATAAGAAGAACTTTTTATACTACGAATATTACGCATACGCAGCGTTGGATTTGGGTGGAAATTGAGAAGAAATATATATTATTTATATTATTTTATTTATTTATTTATCTTAAAGTTCCAATATTAAAGTTTACTATTATTGTTTTGAATTTTTTAAGGAGAAAAACAAAAGCTTTTTTATTACAAACATTACGCATACGCAGAGTGGGCTGAAGAGGGTTAAATTTGGGTGAAAATTAAGAAGAAATAAATTGTATTTATTATTATTTTATATTCCAATAAAGTAACTTTTATAAATTGTATGTTTTTTAGTAGTTTTTAGTTGAGGAAAAACCAATACGTTCTCTTTTAGGGAAATTACACATACGCAGCGTGGGACAGTTTGACTTTTGAGCATAAAAATCTATCATAAATCAGTCAAAAATTTATAAATTTCACTTCACAAAGCTTTTCTATGTTTATGATAGTATTTATGAGATTGAAAAAACTTTAATAAAAATTTAAAATTATAAATATTCAAATTTTTGGTGATTTTTTTTGACAACTTTGATGATGTAGTAAAATTTTGTTTTGTTGAAATGCTGATCAAGAAACAGCTCCTGCATTTTTTTGTAAGCTTACAACTAATATTGTAAATAAAAAATAAATATAAATAATTGTTTTAATATAACTAAATATTTATATTTTTACTTTAAATCTAATTTTTAAATAATATAAATTTAGTAACGAAAAAACTAAGAAATAGCTCCTTTGCCTCCTTTAACCACTGTTTCCCACACAAAGTTTCTGGCCAAAATTACTGACGAAGAACAACGGTACAGTCACAGTCATGGCCAACAGCTCGAACTTTTCCGTTTCTTGGCCAAAACTTTCCGGCTTGTGTTGTTGCCACGTTTGTTTGTTTGTTTGTTTGTTTTCTTGGCAAAAGGCTGGCTCTCGGCGCTTTAATTAAAACGCCTCGACGCCCTTAATCAAACCTAAATTCAAATCAAACAAATCCAGATGCGGTCGAGAGAGAGTCTGTCAATGGCTGCTGCTGTGGCTTCGATTACAGATACAGATACAAATACAGATACAGCTACAGATACAGCATCTTCCGGGTTAATGAAAAGTTGTTGTGGTAAAAGAGCTTACAGAACGAGTTTGATATTTAATTATTGTAGATTATTTCAAGAGTTGAAAGTTAATAAAGGACTCGTCCTTTTGCGGCTTCGAATATTTATGACAATCATCTGCATCTGTTGAGCGCAAAAGCGTTTTGTCATTCTCCGCTTCGAGTTAATGAATGCGAATGAGTGCCAAATGTCAACGCCCACACACACATGTCCTGCCAATATGCACACACACACAGGACGAGGTTATTAAAGCTAATTGCGTTGATTCATAAATTAGAAACACCTTTTGATTGTGGCTGCGTGCTTGCGTGAGGAATGCCATATATAGACGCCCGAAAATATATGCATATATATATAGTGTGCGGCTGTCGGGAATGTCCTGGCTAATGACTGACCAAAAAAGCAAGTCCTGGCCACAATATTGGATGACATTCAACCCTTAAAGCCAAAAGGCACTGACCGAAAAGTAGCTCTCTTAATTTTGTTAAACATTTTTAGGCTTTAAATTAATTTATTTACTTTGTAAATATTTATTTTCATTGATATTTCATTTTCTTTCTCTGTTTCTATGAATACAGTTCTTAATTTATAAACCCCATAATTTGCCACTTGGCCTGGCCAAAAAGGACTTAGTTATCCTGGCTTTCAGCTGGCATTGTGCCGAGTCACTACTTGACACAGTCGATGGTCATGGAAGGACTATTTAAAGATGATAGATGACCGGCAGTTATCGGAAAATATAGCCAAAGCTCAACAGCTGCGGAATTAGAAAAGCGGAAAATTGATTAGGAAAAGGTGCCACCTGGCTTTAAGGGGAAATATATTTTTAAAACTATTTAATTAAAGAAATTCGTTAATTTTGTAGTTCTCTCTCCTCCTTGTTGATGGAAAACTTTCCTCTGGAAATTAGGAAATTACAAAATGAGCATTAAACATAAACATAAACTAAAACGAACTCTCTGGCAAATGGCAAATGGCAAATTTTGTGCCGCAATTAAACATAAAACCCGAAAATGCTCAGACGAAACCGCTGACAAATGAACGTGGCTCCTCTTTGTTGCTTCAATAAAAATGACATTAACAAGCCGCATTTATTTAAATTAAATGCCCGGCGCCATTTTCAGGTTTTTGTTCTTTTTTTTTGGGGAAATATATTTCCAGCTTTGGGAATTTAAGATCCCTTTTTTTTGGGGTTAACCTCGAGAGAGATTATTGCAGAAATTTACTGCGAAAGTTGGTTAAGAAAATCACTAAAATAACTTGGTTGGTATTTCAAGTTGGAGTGAATATTGTGAATAGTGAATAGTTGTGGTGCTGTTAGTTTTGACATTATTATAGCATTTAATAACCTTTATTTCTCTCTGTAGTGGATTCCCCAAGACAAGGCCTTGGTTATTAAATTATTCGTTTTAATATTTATAGTACTTTTTAGATGGAAAGCTTATATATCTTGCATTGTTAGTTAATATAAAGTATGATTACAAAAATATGTACTATTTATGCAAAGACCTATGTCATATTCAAAAAGATATACTGATAAAAAAGTTCAAGACATTAAGTAATTTTTCAAGAATCAGATACGAAAGTATATATATAAAATATTTTTGCGCATATTTTGGTCTTCTTTTGAGATTTTTCTGTTCTTTTTTAATTTTTTTTGTGTTGAAATAAAGCTTAAAATATCGAAATTCCAGAATTGTAAGTCTTATATTAAGATTTTTGGGTTTAAATTAAGATTTTAATTTAAGAATGCACAAAATCTTGAAAGCAAACTAATCTTTTTATCAGTGTACTTAGATATAAGCCAAAATAAGTCATGAGTATAAACTAAAGGAAGAGGAATCAAAAATGTATTTTAATTGCAATTTAGCAAGTAATATAAATTATTTTTATTATTATTTATTGTAATAACAAATTAAATTTATAAATTACAATGTTTTAAAGCCAGAACGACTAAGGCCTTCAGGCTGTTTTCTTTTTTTAACTTAGATTCAGTTTAGTTGCTAATTCGTTAAATTTAGTTATATAAATTAATTAATTTCATCCTTTACTAAATATCATAAAAATAGAGGTTTTAATAAAATATTTTAAATTTGAACTATAACATTAATTAATATTATGAATTAATACTTATATAATATATAATAGAACATAATAAAATAATAATTTCTTAATGAATTACAAATTATTATAATATTAAAATTTATAATATATTTTATTAGTATTAAATTTATAATATTAATTAATATATTTATTATTAATTCATAATATTAATTCATATATTTTTTATTAATTCGTAACATTAATTAATATATTTATTTAAACTTTAAATATATCATTTTAACGTCTCTTTTTATGACAAATTATTGTGATATTACGTTTCATAATATATTATATTATTACTAGTTTATAACATTAATTAATATATTTATTCCAAACTCTAAATATTTTATTTAAACCTCTCTTTTTCTGATAATCCCTTCCACTTGCTTAATTCCTCTACCAAGTTTCCAGTTTCCCGTTTCCACTAGGAAATGCTCCCCTCTATTTCCGCTTCCGCTTGAACCCACTAAATCAATGTGTGTTATTGCGGCTGATCCTGTCTGCTATCTGCTCCTTTTGGCTGCTTATGTACATAAATTCGATTGAAAATTAATTAGCGAGCTGAGGCAGCAGCAGCATTCTGGCTGAAAAACCTAATTGCCTTTGATTATACAGACACACACGATATATATATATCTATACAATGCTGAAGCATCACAGAGAGCTTACACACACACGAACGAAGTAACAGGATATACAAGGAGGGGGGATATCCTTAGGGGAGGGAGATACCAGGAGCAGGACTATAGACAGACATAAGCCACACGCAGCATTAAATTGGCATTAGGTCAGCGCCAGCAGCCTTCATGTTTTCGGGTCCTGAATTTGGATTGAACTTGACTTGTTGTTGGTGTTTTGTTGGTGTGTTATTGTTGTTTTTGTTGGTGTTTGTTGTTATTGTTGTTTTTGTTGTTGCTTTTGTTGTTGTTGTTATATTTTTGCGACCAAAATCCGAGGTTGATATGGGGCACAACATGCCACATTGTCGCCTTGACTTTTATTTATTTTGTTAGACGCATTTTGAAAAGCCAATAAGCAGCTCTCTGATTGATTATCAGCTCTGCCCGCTCATTGTCTCCCGTGCTGATACGTACGGTCCAATACACACACACACACACGTAGACGGTACAGTGGGTACTGGCTATGGTTATTCAAGGTAGAAAATATTAGAAAAAATTATAAGAAATTTTATAAAATATTTCCAGCTCACTTTCTTCAAGATAAACTCCAATGGTGAGCTGAAAATATTTTAAAGAAGTTATTATAATCTTGAAATGATATTTTTGAGCTTTAATATAAATAAAATATAACTTGTAAATACTGTATATATTCTCTCCCCTATTTTTAAATTTTAAGGAAACAATCAATAAATTTATAATATTTTTAAGGATTCCATACACTTAAATCATAGTTTTTTGTATAAATACTAAAATGCTGTATTTATACAAGAAACAAATTATATATTTATAAAATTATTAAGAATTTCCTTACCCTTAAATCATACTTTCTTAAATAAATACAGCATTTTAATACCCCTTTTTTATTTTAAATAAAACAAATAATATATAAATAAAATTATTAAGAATTTCCTTACCCTTAAGTCGTACTTTTTTAAATAAATACATAATTTTAATACCATTTTTTTTAATTTAAAGAAATCAAATAATATATTTATGAAATTTATTAAGATTTCTGTTCCCTTAATTAATACTTTCTTAAATAAATTCAGCACTTTAATACCTTTTATTTAAGTTTTAGGATTTATTTTCCTCACATTTTCTATGGCTCAGTATAGTTTTCTCTACCAATAGTATTATCCTTCCCACCAGGACACCTCTTTGTTATTATGCCTGTCCATCCGTTGGCTCTCTACTTTCCTTTTTTCTGTTTTTGTTTTTGTTTTCTATTTTTTTTTCCTCTTTTTAGAAGGCGTCAATCAATTTTGAGTGAAATAAATGAGGCTTGTGCGGCATTTTCCGATGCCTACACTTTTTTGGGTTCGGTGGCAAAGGCTTAAAATTGTAAATTCCTCACACACATTAGTCCTGGGGAAGGAGAGGTGGTGTGCATCTGTTATAAATGGAAATCCCACATGACTTTGATGAAAACTCGAAAACTCTCAGAGGCAGATTTGAGCCAAAAGTGCATTAAATATGAAATGGAAAAGTGTCGCAAAAAAGTTTCGTGTGAAAAAACTTTGCAGTTTTTTTCCAAAATGCAAAATGCAAAGTGTTTTGTGAAGCTTCACTCAACTTTTGTGCAACTGAAAACTCACATAAAATGGAAAAGTCCGGGGTTTAAATTAGTTTAAAGTGAAGAAAATGAATTATATTTTAAAAGTTTTCTATATTTTATACTAATTCAAACTGTATTTCTGTTTGTTTAATTATTTTATATTATATTTATATTTATATATTATATAGAAACATATATAGAGAGAGAGGTCGCTGCAATCTCTGCCTTCGATCTGATTCGTCGTCAGAGATAACACTCTGGCGAGGGCTTCCCCGTTAGCACTTCGATCGGGAAGAGATAACCCCCAGACTTTGGCTATATATTTTGTCAGTTTCAGTTTAGCGGCGCGAGTCTCGCCATGTACTGGCTCCCACTGATCCTGATCCTGATTCCGATCCTCACCAGACTTCCGGTTAGAACCTCCAGCTTGCCGGATTATGTGGCACAACACCTGAACCCCGACATCAATCCCTGCCACAATTTTTATGGCCATGCCTGCGGCAATTGGTCAACTGTCCACGAGAAGGATCCCTACAGGAGTCTCCTCGAGCAGCTGGACTACGACTACCAGGAGCGACTGGCCAGCCTCCTAGAGAGTGCTCCCAAGTGAGTCCTTAATTTACAAGATTTTTTCTTTCATTTAAAATACTTTCCTCTCTTTTCAAAGGATCTTGCGAAAGGAACCTCGCTTCCTGCAGCTTACCCGTGACTTCTACGTGTCCTGTCGCCGCAGCCTGGACATGTCCCAGGTCCTTGGCTTCCTCCAGCAGCTGGTCATGAGTCCTCAGCTGGGTTACGAGGAGCTAACGGTGGCCATCACTGCCGCCTTTCGGCTGAAGGTCCTGGTGGAAATGAACTCCGGAAAAATGAAGAACATTTGGGTGCAGTTGCTCCTTCGAACCAGCTTGGAGTGGCACTTAAATGAGACCAACAGGGAGCCTTTGGAGAGGGTTCAATTTGAGCAACTGTGGCTTCCATCATCAGCTGGAGGAAGGTACTCAAAGGAGTCCTTTTGGCGGGAGCTGAGTGAGCTGGAAAGGCAAATGATGAAGGAGGATGATAAAGATGATGAAGAGGATGAAGATGAGGATGAGAATGAGGATGAGGATGAGAATAAGGAGGAGCAGGAGCAGGAGTCAGCTGAAGATGATTATTCCTTCTTAGACAAGGAGCACACGCCGGCTTACTGGATGCTGCCTTGGAGGAGATCCCCGCCTAGCCTCAGGTACATCCGTTATATGACAGGACTCTTGGCGGAGAAGGAGCCGGTCTTTCTGGTTCCCTACATCCTTCTGAGACTGAGAATGTCCACAGAAGGAGGAGAAGGAGGAGCAGCAGCAGGAGAAGGAGAAGGAACAGCAGGAGCAGGAGGAGAAGGAGCAGGAGAAGGAGGAGAAGGAGCAAGAGAAGAAGCAGGAAAAGGAGCAGGAGAAGGAGCAGGAAAAGGAGCAGGAAAAGGAGCAGGAAAAGGAGCAGGAAAAGGAGCAGAAAAAGGAGCAAGAGAAGGAGCAGGAAAAGGAGCAAGAGAAGGAGCAGGAGAAGGAGAAGGAGAAGGAGAAGGAGCAGCAGAAGGAGCAGGAGCAGAAGCAGGAGAAGCAGAAGGAGCAGCAACAGGTGAAGGAGCAGGAAAAGGAGCAGGAAAAGGAGGAGCAGCAGGAAAAGGAGCAGCAGCAGCAGGATCAGGACCCCCTACCTTCACCTGGCGAATAACCCGCAGCGAGTGCGCCGAGCAGTGCCGCCAGCTGTTGAGTCATCCTTCGGTGTGGCTCCTTGAACAGGATCAGCCCCGCCTCCCCGAGGAGCCCATCCTCCAAGGCATCTTCCGCACCCTCAAACATCGCTTTGGCCAGAAGCTGAGGGCCAACAGGAACGCCTTCGCCAGGCACAGCCTGAAGATCCTGCTCTCCAAGCTGGAGCACATGACCCTCCGGCTGAGTGTCCTTCCCAGGCAGAAATCCGTGCGTTCCCTGGAGCGACGCATCGAGCGGCATTATCGTGGATTAACCTTCAATGTCACAACTTACTTTGGCAACCTTTTGGCCGCTCTGCGCCACTCCAAGGAGCAGCTGAAGCTGCACTTTGTCCTGCGGCAGCTGCTCAGGAGGACAGCGCCCGCGAAGAGAGGACAACCGCTGCCCGTTGAGGTGCATGGCTTCGGGAGCTTCGGCTCTCCCTTCTACATGCTCCCCACGAACACACTGGTTGTGCCGCTCTCTCTCTTGGGGCCGCCGCTCTACTCCCCCGGACAGTCGGAGCTGCTCACGTATAGCTCTCTGGGCTTTATTCTCGGCCACGAGCTCTCCCATGGCTTTACGCCCGAGGCCGCCAGGATTGACTCCCGGGGCAGAGAGCTGCCCAGCATGGAGCTGCAGTTACTCACGAACTGGCGCTTCCGGGAGCAGGTTAGATGCCTGCGGTGGCGCTTTGGCGCCGAGCAACTGGAAGAGAAGTTCGCGGACGCCAATGGTTTGGAGCTGGCCTATTCGGCGTACTTTGATGCCGCCGAAGGGGATCGCCGGTGGGATGAGAACTCAATCGAATTAGGACAGAGTTCGATCCTGCGACGGCAGGAGTTCTTCCTGAACTTTGCGCAGTTCTTCTGCTCGGATGAGGACGGTTCGCAGGATAGCAAAGATCATGGGCCCGATAGGAGTAGAGTCAATGATGCCGTGGACTACTTTGAGCCTTTTCTGGAGGCGTTTAACTGCCCCAGGAAGGCGCACAAGCGAAGTCAGTGTCGCCTGTATTAGAATTGGTTTTGTTTTTAATAAAAAATATTGTAATTAACTTATAAAATGCTGTAAATAAGGAGGAATTAAAATAATCAAATAAATTGTATGTATAAGCTGGAATACAGAACTTGGAAGGTTGATTTACACTCTCTTTTAAAGCATTGCTTCTCAGAGCGAGAGCAGTCTCTTCTTACGCTCTCACGAAGCTGAGTGCTCTTCTTGTTTGTCTGTTTGTGCCCTGCTTATGCCATTTATCTATTCTTTGTTAACTGGTTAGCTTAAGAGAGAGAGAGAGAGTGAGAGTACCTACAGGTGTATCTCTTCCAGAAAGAAAATAGAAGAAGACATTAGATTCCCTGTTTTTACCCTTTCAAGGTATTAAATTTTCAAGTCATGAGCTTAAAAAACAGTGAAGGAGTCGTTTCCGACCCTATAAAGCATATATATTCTTGATCAGCATCAACAGCCGAGTTGATCTAGCCATCTTTTGGCAAAACTAAATTTTACTCAATTTTTTCAAAATTTGATAAGGGGTACCATCATCCTATTTTTCGAAAATTCGCAAAAAAATTCGAATTTAAATTGAGTATGCAGATTTTTTAACCTACAAAAAACTAGCATAGAACAGCTTTCCGAATTGAAATTAATGCATTTTTTGCTGAGTTATGATTGATTTTCTTGCAAGAGTATATCAAATTCGGCTTTCCAAAGTTAGTTTCCTTTTTTGCTTTCTTTCGCCTTCTTACCTTTCTGACAAAGAAGCTCTGATTGGAAAGCCTTTTCATCAAAGAGCTTAGACAACAGATAATGCCAGTTGCTGCTGGAGTTTCCCATCTGAGTTTCCAAGTTTGTGACCTAATTCTCTCTGCTCTGCTCTTTTTTTTGATGAAGAAGCTCTGATGGGCTCTTAATTTTTCCAACAAACGCAGGAACATATAAGCTAATGGCTTGTGGAGTTTTTGATCTCTCTCTCTCTCTCTCTCGCCAGTTTCTTTTCCCCTAAGCTTGATAGCTAATGAGAGAGTGTACTTGCAGGAGAGTATCTAAGAGAGCATCCCTCCCAATAATTTGCTTTCCTGGAAAGCCCCTTTCTTACTTTTGCTTTGCTGATTATTGAGTTTTCTCTCTGAAATGGAAAATAGAAAACGCAATTGAGGCCGTTTGACATTTAATTAGTTTATTAATTTATTTATTCGCAACTGGGGGATGCACCGTCGAAACTATGTACAAAATCAAAACGGAAACCGAACGCGACCGCTGTCGCTGTATATATATATATATATATATATAAATAGTTAACACATTCCATTCAGACAGACAACGCTTAGCTATATAGTAATTGTTGTTTAAGATCATCGGCTATAGTTTTAGTCTTTACACTTGAACATTCAAACTGGAAACTGCTTAGTTCGTAGACATTGAATTCCAATTATGTTTTATTTTTAATTTATTTCTGTTTCTTAAAACTAGTAAAAAAAAAGGGGACATCAACTTGAAATTCGTTATAATGTTTATCGTAAATATTTTATATTTATTTTTATATTTATTTTATTCACACATTTAAATCGGTAAACGCTGGGGCTCGAAAGGTTTACGAATTTAAATGCTCGATCCTAGGTTCTAGCTACACTTAAACAAACTCCAAAAATATTTTACAAGTCAATTAGTTAGTATTTTAATTTAGTTTTTTACTTAATTCTTAGATCTAACTTTCGGGTTCTACATTTTTGGGGGATATCTTTTCTCCTCTGATAGTTTCTTGAGTTTCCTGTAAGTATTTCGGGGACTTAACTTAGAGATTTCTTTATTGTTTTCAATTCACTTTTTTAGCTTTATTTAATTATTTATTAGACGGGAATATAACTTTATGTAGATATCAACACACAACAAAAAACACACACGCAGCTAGAAGTTGTGTTTTTTTGTTTAGAGAGTTTCTTAAGGATATTATTTAAACTCTGAAGATCCTTTAGGGATCTTGGGAGAGTGCCAAAGTGTACCTTAAATTAAGGACTTCGGATTCTGTACCTTAAATATAGTTTTATTATTATTATCTTCTCTGTCAAGCTTTACCTTAATTATGGTTTAATTATTATTATTATCTTCTTCAGATTCAAATTGAAGCTGCTACGCTTTGTCCAAGGATCAAACCCTCTTGAAACCTGGCTTCAAAGTTCCCCTCAAGGACTGGTGACCTTAAACCTCTCCTTATCCTTCTCTTTATCCTTATCCTTTGGGAAATTCGAAACTGGGGACTGTTACCTTCTTAAAACTTAGACATTCCTCTCCTCGGCTATGATGTCCATCGTGCTGACACGTCGCTGCTGGTGCTGCGGACCGCTGCTTAAACCACCACCGGCGGTGGTGCAGGTGGTGGTTGTGGTGGTGCAGGTGCGCCGGTGATCGCTGCTGCCACGCCGCGGCACCAACAGCACCAATTACTAGAGGACCGTCTCGTTGGTGTTGGTGCAGGTGCGGGCGCCATTCACAATCGAATACTTTGTGGAGCTGTCCTTTTTGGCCACTAATCTACCCAAAAATATCTCCTTGAAGGTCTCCCTAAACTGCCTGGACATGCCACAGTAGATGCCAAAATTAATCGGATAACTAACCACCAGGAAGAAGTTAGTTAGCAAGATACAGATATTCGCCAAACCGTAATCAAGGAACTCGATAATCAGCGAGCTCACAATGTGCATCACAGTCACAACGGCAATGGGAATCTCGGCCAGAAGGAACACGGACACGACCACGATCAGCATCAAGGTGGTGCAGTTGGATTCCCTCAGCTTCTTGCACTCCTTCTTCCGGTTCTCCCGGAAGAGCAACTTGCGCCGCTCCTGCGCCTGCCGCATGGCCGCAAACAGAAGGATATTCAGCGTGACCAAAATAATGCACGGCAGCAGATGGACAAACAGGACCCGAAACAGATAGTAGCTCGTGTAGTAGAGATCCACGCCGATGTACTCGTGCACCCAGAGAGAGGTCTCCAGGTGGCACACCTCCGTCTCCTGGCCGTGCCACTCGATCTCCATGGGCATGTAGGTGCGGTCGAAGAAGCGCGGCAGCTGGTGCAGGAACGCCAGGAGCGCGATGTAGGCCGTGCAGCGCTTCACCCGCGGCATCGTGCACCAGGTCCTGGCCATGGGGGCGTGACACACGTAGATGTACCTGGAAAGTATACGAAATTTAAATATAAATATCCTTGCCACATTAAGCTTTATCTGTAATGGGTTTTCATTCAAAGCTTAAGGTTTTCTTTGCTCCTTTTCGCAGGATTCCTGCTAAAAACCACCCTTCATCCCTTCCTTCCGTAACGAGCCCAAAGCCAATATAATTTTATTTTATGGCCGCAGATAAACCAATTTCCCGCCAGGTGTAAATTTACGATCGCAATGTGGTGACAACGAATTTGGCAAAATCCTAATTTCAAGTCCTGTGAACTTCCCCTTCTCTCTCTCCCTTCAAAGGCCAAAAAGCTAATCAAGTTGGCGCTTTATAATTTCATAATTTTGTGTAATTTGTCAGGGGTTCTCCTCCCTCAAAATCATAATAATAATTCCCAACGTTTCCAAAAACTTTGCCGGCGACTTATAGTTGGTAGAAAAATCTAAGCTTTGGGCCAATTTTGCGATGCCAACGAGACGACCTTTGATGGCCTAATTAATGCGCATAATTATGGGCCACGCCCCCACCGCCCTTCTGTTTTTCCAATCAATCTTTCATTGGAACCTTTGTCAGGCGGGGATTTCATTAAAGTTGCAAAGCAAACGAAAAAACGAGGCCTTAAATGGAATTGATATTTATAAATGAATAACATTTTGGTGAGCTTATGTTTCAGCCTCTCCCTTTGTCATCTTAACAATTTAGTTAATTTGTCCTAAAAGGATATCCTCTCCAAAGTCACCCTTCAACCCCAAACCTCAACCCTTTTTTGGAATAAAAATAAACGAGACAATAAATCAATCAACTGGAAATTCTTTCCTTTCAGAGGGGTTACTTTATAGATGGACAAGTTATGTTAATGTCAAGGATAAGGAGAAGAGTTTAATCTTAAACCTTGAGGTCCTTTTAGGGGGATTACTTTGAGAGGAATTACTTTGAGGGATTTTTTTGTAAGATTTTAGGAACTCTTCTGCTGAAAAGCCTTATTTAAGGGCTTCAAAAATTAAATAATTAAATGTTTCTTTTTGTGAAATTAAATAAAAAGTTTTTTTACATCTTGAAAAAATATATTTCTTTCTGTAATTTATAAAGTTTAAATATATTCTTAGATAAAAAAAAGTATTATTAAAACATTTACATTTCCATCTTTATTTTTCTTCTTCTCTTTATAATTTATAAAGTTTTTGAATGTATTTTCAGATAAAAGGAATTATTATTAAAATAAGTATTTTTCTATCTTTATTTTTTGCCATATAATATCATTTCCTTTTTTTAAATTAAATTCCAACTAAATTGGTTTAAAATCGACTCCCTTTTCGGATTAACTTTGCCAGCTGAAGGATTTCTGGTAAGATTTCAGGTACTTTTCTAATGAAAAACCTTATTTAAGGGCTTCAAAAATTGAATAATTAAATGTATTTCTATGTAAAATTTATTTAAAAGTTATTTTACATATTTTTTTAATATATTTCCTCTTATAATTTTTATAGTAATTGAATGTATTCCAAGATAAAAGGTATTAACATTTGTTTTTTCCATTAAAACATTTATATTTCCATCCTTATTTCTTGATATAAATGCTTATATCCTTTTTTTAATTTAAATTTCACTTAAATTGTTATGAAATCGACTCCCTTTTAGGGTTAACCCCACTATATCCTTTCCTATTAATATTAACTGAGCTCTAAACCTAAACTGATTTCAATCCCGCAACTAATAAGGAAGACATTAAATATTTATAGTGTCCTCGAAGCCACTTTAAAAGTGTGCCAATGCTCAGATCTACCTACACAGACTCTATATATATATTATATATATGTATATATTCATAAAAATATATAATATATATACCCCCTGACTTGCTTTACAATACTTTATGTATTATGCTATTTTTTTATATTTTTATGGAGAGGCAGCCTCGTCACTCACTCAGGCAGTTCATTCAGGACATTATGCGACCCAGTTCCCTGTCCAGTATCCTGTTCCCCCCTTTCCCCTCTTCCCCATCCTTGAAGGGCCATAAAAACACTTGAAATACAATAAGTTGACAACGGCAGCGGCAGCAACAAAATAATAACAATAAACGCTGAATGTTTTTATCGCGCTATTTGTCCTCGGGCAATTTTCAACGCATTTTAGAGTCCTGTCAGGGGGGGGGAATACCCCTTCCCCTTTCCCCTTTCTCCTCTAGACATTATTTAGCTATTTTGGATGGTGCAGAGCCCCAAAGTCGCATAATGGCGCAAATATTTATGAGTATTCTCATAGAAAATTTCTTGGTTTGAAATTTATTTGCAAAGCTGTAAAATTTATGATGCCACACATAAGTTAATAGAACAATCCATATATATATATATATTTTCTCCCTTTTGCCTGGCTGAAAATTTATTCGAAAATTAGTTCCCTTTGTTCCATAAAATATTTACAGGCTTTAGTGGGTTTTATTTATAGCTTTAGTTGATTTTTAAAGAGTTTTCTTTGTCCTGTCAATCGATTGATTGCTGTCTGCCGAAGGAGTAACATCGCATCACTCATACGCATCACTCATACGCAGCGTTGACTGCCTCAAGGTGAGCACATTTGTTTGTTAGCTCCTCCTCCCTCTCTCTTACAATCTTTCTCTCTCAATATCCTTGCTAGAAGTCATTGACATTTTATTTTTACCACAAAAACTGATTTATTGCCACCATTGACAAGTCAGCGAGTCACTCTGTCACTCTGTCAGTCACTCAATTCAGTTACATCTCATTTTGTACCTGGCAAAGGCGTGGTGTTATTGGCCTAATTGCATATTTACCTTTGAACGGCGAGCGCCAGAGTTAGCCAAACGGAGATGGTGTGGCACATGGCTGGCATAATCTGCAAAAAAAAGCAAAATGAACCGAATCGTTACTCAAATCTATATACTAGATATATTCAGATATTCAGGGGGGAAATGTGGGGTTTGTCTGTGACTTTTGGCATACTTTCGGGGTTGCAAAGTAAGTGAAAATGTGTAGAGAAACTTGCTAAAGATTATTATATAAAAGCAAAGTCTCAAACTCGGAAAAATATATAGTAAATTTGTGTTGGGAATTAGCTTTGTGATTCAAGGGAATTTTAATCAATTTTATTATATTTTGATTTTAGATTTTAATATATTTTCCTCACATTTTTCTACACAAATTTATAAAGAATCAAGACAAAGAAAATCAAAGACAAGGAATAAACAAATAAACTCTTTGCACGCAATAACTCTTGAAGGAAGCTTTTCTTTTGGTTTTTTCTTCAATTTCTTTCAATTTTCAATGAAGGAAGCTTCCTCTTTGCTTTTTTCCTTAAATTTCCTTATCGGTTTCCTTTCCAAGTCATCTTGTTTTATTAAGTATTTTTATTTTATTTTATTTTATTTATTCTTTTTGACTTTTCTCTGGCTGAGCACTTTCACAAATAATTTCTATGCCAGCATTTTCCTGCTGAATTCTGCAAATTCAATGAGATATATCTTGGGAATTGCATATTGAATAGAGAAAAGACTGGGTCTGGTTTGTCTATATATTTTGTATGTAATTTTGAATGTATATATGTATATAATATAATATATAATAAATACAGATATGTATGTAATCCGTACTTTTTCTGTGCCTCCTCAAAGCCTCTGAGAAGTCATTCCTTAACCTGTCTGCCAAATCAGATTTGTGGTCTTCTTCAACTGCATTAGCTTCAGAGTCGTGAGTCTGGCAGATGGCCAGGTTTACACAGGCAGGAAAAGAGGGTTTAAATGAAGGTGAAATAAAATAATTATATAGAGAATTTAATATAAACTGATAAAAAAATATATAAGCTTCTTTCAAGAATAAATAAAATAATAATAAATAAATAAATAAAATGATTATGTAGAAAATTTAATATATTCTAATAAAAAAAACAATCTTCTTTCAAGATTTTGTGCATTCTTGAATTAAAATCTTGATATAAAACCAAAAATCTTAATATAAGACTTATAATTCTGGAATTACAAGATTTTAAGCTTCATTTAAAACCAAAACAACTTAAAAAAAGAAACAAAAAAATCTCAAAAGAAGACCAAAATATTCTTGCGCTACTTTCGTAACCAAAAGTCTTGAAAAATTACCAAAAGTCTTGAACTTTTTTATCAATGTTTATATATATTCTTCACTCAAAATCTTATATTTTCTTGGTTCTCTCAAAGTTCTCAATAGAGTTGGAAATAATTCTATTTTCAATGAATACATATTTTTAAACAAATTTAAATAATTAATCGATTTAAATCTATTAAAATCGCAAAATACTTTCCATACTAAATTGCGTGTTTTTTAGGTCTAAAAATAACATATTTTATGAATATTTATCAAAGATCTTATTATTTTTATTTTATTATTTTTTTTTCTTAACAGTTTATCATTGGATTAAAATAATTACTTTTTGGGTTTCTTTAGTGTATTTTTTTTCAATTACGCGTTACTTTAATATAATATGATAAATAATATGTAATAAATAATATTTAATACATAATATAGAATAAATAATGTATAATAAATAATGTATAATAAATAATGTATAATAAATAATATATAATAAATAATATATAATAAATAATATAATAATAATAAATTGTCATAAAGATTTGTATTTATTTTTTCCATCTCACTTTCCGAGAAGTTTCGGAACTTTTTCTATTAAATTGATTCTGAAACTTAGATCGATGCATTGCTTTATTGGGAATAATAGATTAATCGATTATAGAAGCGATTTTATTTCAAACTCTACTTTGCAAGTCTTTCAAGTTTGTTCTCTAGTTAGTGATCGCATTTCGTGTCCGATCGATAACAATATCGGATGCACTCTTTTCTGATCGATATTTACATTTGAAAGTTACTTAAAGTTACCTTAACTTAAACTTAAAATATACTATTTACACTTTTTAGAATACATTATTATTTAATTCTATTTTTTCTCAGTTAAAAAAAATAGAAAGTAACTTCTTTTTTCTCTCACTGTTGGTTGCCCATTTGCTTTGGCTCCTCCGGCCAGGTGTCGGCTCCATTTATGGACCGTAATGAGTGCGGCTCCTGCGGCAGGCACTCCGAAAGGAATGTGGCAGGGACTTGGACTGGGGGCATGGAATGGAGCAAGGACTGGTGGCAGGTACTGGTGGCACGGACTGGTGGCAAGTACTGAATGTGTGTGCTTGACACCCGTTTCCCCTGGATCCCGAAACCATGCACAATCTGTGGCCTAATCCGGTTTATGTGTCTGCGCTGCCGCTGCAATTACACGGCACATGGACACGGCCAGGATACGGGCAAGGATATCAGGATATACTTTACAATGAAATGGTTAACTCCCCGCTCCCTTTCCCCTCCCCCTGTTACATTAACATGACCATTATGCGCTGTAGGAAAGCCAAAAAGTACTAAATAAATTCCAGCAAAAAAAGAAAAGATGAAACGTTGGGAAATCTTCAACTTTGAGGCTGATGCAATGGCCGCCTGGCGGTTATTACCGAAAGGATGTGTGTGAGTTGAATTTTATGGGGCAGTCATACGCAGAGATAGGACCTCACATCCTTTTTCTGAAGGAATCCATTCTCCAGAAGAGAGAGACACACAGGCCCAGCATGGAATTTAGCTGCTACAAATCCCCAGAGAGTCCACCAACAGCACGTAGCTGGAACAGTGGAACGAAATTGAGAGGAAATTGTGGGAAAATAAGAAGGAAAATGGGAAGAAAAATGAGCAGGAAAATGAGTACAAAAATCTGGGAAGTGTAATGAAAGCAATGAAAAATAATTGAGGTTGGAAAATGAGTCAAGTTTGCTGTTAATTATATCCTTAAAGTATGACAAGGTGTACTTCCCTCTAGTTAGTTTCAGTGGCTCATTTTCCACTTCTCTAGGTTTTCCCGAAAACTAATTCCTAATGGAAAATGGAAAATGGAAAATGGAAAATGCCTCACTATGCCTCTGACACTACTCCTCCTGCCGTTGAAGTGAGTAAACAGTTTTGCCACCCCCGAAAAATCTGCGCCCTTCGAGTGCCATAAATTGAAAATGTTGATTAATCAAGGCAAACGTGATAGAGGGGGAGGAAAAGCGAGGAAAGCGGGGAAAGAAGCGGGGGAAAAGCAAGGGAAAAGCGGGGAAGAAGTAGAGGAAAAACGGGGGAAAAGCAGAGGAAAAACCCGCCTGAAGTTTGCATGGTAATGGTGGAAAAACACTCGCGAATGAATGAATGGGAAAGCGAACTCGTGGCAGGTGGCAAGTGGCAAGGCGCCATTCTTTCATTAAATGCTGACAGAAAATGACACTCGCATAAAGGGAAAATCTCTGGGAAAATGCGATAACGATAACGATAACGATAACGCAACGGGAGCCCAAAACAAGGCGGCATCATACATCAGACAAAAGGCGGGAAAGGAAAAAGATGGGGACTTCCCCGCACTTTTTCCCCCCTCTAACAGCCAGCCAGGCATTTTATTTAGGTCAATGAGCGGGTCGTGTCTCTCTTTTTCGGGGGGGGGGGGGGGGTAAAGGGGAAAACGTGGCTGGGAAACGTGGCCAGAAGCCAAAATAAACAGAGAGCCAGCCAGAGATCTCCACCCACGGCCCACGGGCCAGTAGCCGTGGCAATTAGTTTGTGGCAAGAATTGGCCACGGACACACACACAGAGCTCAATGTTGTGGCAAGAAGAATGAAATTTTAACCAAAAAGAAAGTTACGGGAATTTTGGAAATGATTTGGAAAATAAAGGAGATCATTTTGGGTTCTTAAAAGTATTTAAAAGTATTTTAATAAATTTCATTATTAAACCTACTTAAAAATGTATTTCAAAAAATTTCTTAAAAGTATATAAAGTATATATATTTTTTAAATATTTTTTTTTAAGAAACCATCTTAAAAATGTATCTTCAAAAATGTCTTCTTCTTAGGAAAATCTTTTGCCGTGCTAAGAAGATAATTTTCAGTTCTTAAAAGTATTTAAAGAATGAAATTTCCCCAAAAGAAAGTTGCTAGAATTTTGTAAATAATTTGGAAAATCTTTAAGAGATTATTTTGAGTTTTTAGAAGTAGTTAAAGACTGAAATTTCACTAAAAGAACGTTACGGAATTTTTATAAATAATTTGGAAAATTCGTTGCCTAGCTAAGAAGATAATTTTGATTTCTACAAAGTATTTAAAACATTTAATTTTTAAATAAATTTCTTAAGGAAACCAAGAATGTATATTAAAAAGTTCGCAAAAGTATTTAAAGTGTCTATTTTTATTCCTAATAAATTTCTTCAGGAAACATCCTTAAAGTTTTATCTTATAAAATAAATTAAAAGTATTTAAAGTATATATTTCTTTTTAATAAATTTTAATTAACCAACTTTAAAATGAAGAACTGTTTTAAATTCTTAAAAGTATTTACAGTTTATATTATTAATAATTTTCTTCAGGAAAGCATCTTAAAAATGCATCTTAAAAAAGTTCTTTAAAATCTTTAAAGTATATATTTTTATTTTTAATAAATTTCTCCATGAAACCATCTTAAAAATGTATCTTAAAAAAGCTCTGAGAAGTATTTAAAGTATTTCCTTTTCAAATAAATTTCTTCAGGAAAGTATCTCAAAAATGTATCTATAAATAACTAGAATATTTCTTCCATTTGACTTACCTCATTGAAGATACTGTAGGCGAGACACATGGACACCGGATGCAGGGGCTTATAGTGATTGCCGAATGTGTACATATACCAGAGTCCGGGGGCGGGGAATATAACCGTCAGCATATCGCATATAGCCATTCCTGCAAAGATATATATATATAGAAAGAGAGAGGATATAGAGAGAGAGAGAGATAGAGGAAGTTGGAAAATGATGGTAATGTTTAATGTGCAAATGATGCGATTCTCAGCGATTTTCAAAATGCAAATTGATTGTGTGATTGGACATTGCCACTGATGCCGATGCCTCTTTGTGTATTTAATCAGATTTTGGGCTCTATAATCGATTCTCTGTTCAATTATTCAGGTAAACTGGTAAACTGGTGATGAGCCTGAATTGGCATTTGACCGGGGAATTAATATTTGTGTTTGATTTTGATTTTGAATTGAAATCTAATGGGGAGAGATGTCAGCATTTGAATTGGTAAATATTTACTTTGCTTTGGAATATGAACTAAAGATTAACTAGATAAAATTTTTGATCGATTTACTAGTAAGTTGTGAGAATATATCAGGGTTTGATTTGTTAAATATTTACTTTTCTTGATGCATAAAAAATATAGTAAATAGAAATAATATTAGATGTGTTTATGAGCCAGTTGATGTCCTAAAAAGTCTATAAATTTTCTCTTTTGTTAGCTTTCCACTTGTTAAATATTTACTTTCCCTGATTTATAAACAATATATTAACTATAATTTTATAATCTGTTTAATAATATTATTTTAGCTCTTTTTATTAGTCAGTTAATGTCCTGAAAAATTTATAAATTCTCTCTTTTGTCAGCTTTTGACTTGTTAAATATTTACTTTCCTTGATGTATAAATAATATAATAAATTATATTAATAAACTGATTATAAAATTATAGTTAATAAATTTTAGGTAATAAATTTTATAATCTCTTTAATAATATATTTTAGCTCTTTTTATTAATCACTTGATTCCCTGAAAAGTCTATAAACCTCTCTCTCTCTCTCTCTCTCTTTTATCCTTTTTGCCTCATCTGTTAATCGACTTCTGTTTCGGGTGTCCTGTGGTGTCCTTTTTGCCGTTTCTGCTGCCTGCCTGCCTGCCTGTGGCCCAGTGACATTTGAACCCGGCGAATGTGTTTAAGTGACTGACTGCACACCCCGTTGACCTGACCTTTGTGCACTCATTGGACGAACGGAGAAGTCCTGCTCCTGCTCCTGTCTGCACATTCTGCTGGGGTTTTACACGGGGAGAAAATAAGCTAAAAAACTTTGAATTTAAGCCTTGAAAAAACCATACGAAATAAAGTAAAATAAAGTAAAGTAACTCAGTAAAGTAACTCCAGAAAAAATCCATTGTTTAAGTAAAGTATCTCACTTTTCCTTTAAATATTTATTCTTTTAGTTGGAAAACTTAGTTATTTGACAATTTATTTTCCATTTCCTATCAAAACTTTCTCCTATTTACTCCCTTATTTCTTTCAGTGCCTGATTCCCTGTACTCTCTCCAGCGGTTTGGTCCATTTTCTGCCGCTGCTCCCTGTTGCGGTTGCCTGCTGCAGGACCTACGGAGTGCCCCGAATGCCACCGTGTCCTGTGTCCTGTGTCATTTTCGTCCGATTTTGCGATTAGCCTTGGCCTGCGCTTGACACCCGTTTCTGAGGTTGTTCTCAGGGATAAGTGTGTGTGTTGTGTGTGTTGTGTGTGGCACTTAACCCATTGACAGTGAAATAATTTAAAGACGAAGCAAGGGATTTATATGGAATGTTTTTTCAGGGATTTACTTTCTTCCATTTTTATAAAAAGAAGCCAAGGAATCGGTGTTTCTATATCCATTATGTTAAAAAAATAAAATCTCCTTTCAAGATTTTGTTCATTCTTAAATAAAAATCTTGATATAAAACCAAAAATCTTAATAAATGACTTTAAATTCTGGAATTACGAGATTTTAAGCTTCATTTAAAACCAAAACAACTTCAAAAAAAGAAACAAAAAAATCTCAAAAGAAGACCAAAATATTCATAAGCTACTTTCGTAACCAAAAAGTCTTGAACTTTTTTATCAGTGAAGGGTAAGCTCTCTCTTTTTAAAATCTGGCTTAACTTTTGCCTGATTTAACATTGTTTTTGTGTGGCACAAAAAGGACCTCGAAATAAAAATAAAAATAAAAATAAAAATAAATAAACATAAAGTTAGAACCTGAATGTCAAGGGAAATGTCTGTGTGTCTGTCCTTGAATTATACCGATTTATAAGGTAATCCTTCGAGTTGCATGCAGCACGAAACCTGCACCTATTTTCCCCTCTTTTTATTTCTAGATTCCTAGAAAGGACTCACCCATCAGGACAAAGTTGGTGGGCGTGGCCATGCTCTTCTTGCTCAAAACCAAAACGATCAGCGTGTTCGATATAATCGTGATGATCATGAGGAAGGGCATACAGTAGCCGTACAGCGGCAGGGCATAGTCCAAAGGTGAGTCGCAGGTGAGGTTCCAGTAGCTCACATTCCCCTCCAACTGCCGGCAGACCCCGCCTCCACCTCCTCCACCCATCGATTGCTGGTAGGAGCTGTAGTCCTCGTCGTATCCTTCGCTGGTGTTCATTCCCATTCCATAATCCAGCAAACTGAAGCGTCCGGATTCGTTGGAAGCCACGTCCGAGGGCTGCAGCAGGTGCAGGATGCCAGGGGGATCCCCGGAGATATCCGGGGGGACACTGCCGGAGGGGGCAACGAGGCGGGAGGAGGCTGCAGAGGCTGCAGCGGAGGCGGACACGGCATTGGCACTCCACTGGTAAAGGACCTCCGTGGCGGATATGTCGGAAGGATAACCGGAGTTTGAGATGGACGCCGAACTGGAGACTAAGCCAGGTCCTGCGGCCGAAACTGAGAGGTTGTCCATTGTTGAGGGGAGAGAAAATAGTTTTTCCGCGAGTTTTCCTTGGAGTTTTCAGGGAGTTTCCTTAACTCCTTAGTAAGCAGGAGAAGCTGGCCAGTCCGGCATGGCTGAGGGGGAGTTTTTGCTAAAAGAATAGAATAGAAATAAAGGAAGATTAGGATTTGGAATGAAATAAATTATTTAATTATATAAAAGCTAAAAAAATGGTCTTTCATTTTCTTTTCTTTATATTTTCAAAAACTTACTTGAAACTAATTGGATTTTTCTAAAATAAATAGCTAAAAAAAACTCTTCCATTTCCCATTCTTTATTTTTCATCAAAGCTAATTGGTTTTTTTAAACTCAAATAAATAACCAAAAAATACTCTTTAATTTTCATTTCTTTATATTTTCAAAAACTTACTTAAAGCTAATTGGATTTTTCAAACTAAAATAAATAACTAAAAAGAACTCTTTCATTTCCCATTTATATTTTTTTCAATAACTTACTCAAAGCTAATTGAATTTTTCAAAAGTAAAATAAATAACTAAAAAATACTCTTCCATTTCCCTTTCTTTATATTTTTTATCACTTAAAGCTAATTGGTTTTTTCAAACTTTAAGTACTCCCGGATAAAAGTTATTTTTTTAACCAAACAAAACCACTTCCCTTTCCGGTTTCATTATAAAGTTTCTTTATTTTATTTTTTAAACTAAAATAAATAATACTTGAAAGCTAAAAAAATACTTCTTTATTTAAGTTTCTTTATGTTTTTAATCTCTTACTCAAAGCTAATTGGTTTTTTAACACTAAATAAATATCTAAAAAAATACTCTTTCATTTCCCTTTCTTTATATTTTCAAACACTTACTCAAAGCTTATTGTTTTTTTTTTAATTTTTTAAGTACTCCCCGGAAAATAGTTATCTTTTAAGCAAACAAAACCACTTCCCTTTCCGGTTTCTTGCTGCAAATTTAAATTGCAATTGTAAAGTTCCTTTATTTTATTTTTTAAACTATAATGAATTATACTTTAAAGCTAAAAAATACTCTTTCTTTTCCCTTTCTTTATATTTTTAATCACTTAAAACTAAGTGGTTTTTTCAAACTAAAATAAATAACTAAAAAGAACTCTTTCATTTCCCATTTATATTTTCAAACACTTACTTAAAGCTAATTGTTCTTTTTTTAATTTTTTAAGTACTTCCGGATTACAGATATCTTTTAAGGACAAAAACCACTTCCCTTTCCGGTTACTTGCTGCAAAATTAAATTGCAATTGTAAAGTTGTTTATTCTTCTTTATAAATTAGGACAAGACAAGGCCTTGATTTGGACCAGTTTTTCCCTTTTTGCCAAATGGCCAAACTTTGCTTCCGCTTTGGGAATCAAACTTTCAGTTTGTATTTTATTTTTTTTCTTTCGATTTCCATTTTGGTTTCGATTTTCGATTTGCTAAAAGGTTTGCCCAGGCAAACATTTGCTTTGTTTATTATTTGTCAGCCGAAAAGCCTGGCAATATTCAAATCGGTTATGGATTCTTTTTAGTTATTCCGAGAACGTTCCTGGGGACTCCAACAGAGAGACAGAGATATATAGAGATTTTGTATATATTTCTCTTGATTGCCTGAATTATTGATAAAATACATGATTCAGATTTAATTGTTCAAGGGAGATAAAAGAGATAACAAATTGTTGAGGGATTTAAAAGGAAGTGAAAGAGTTGGGAAGGTAGAGTAAAGGTTTTATATTTATATTTAAATTTATATTTATTATTATAAATTGCATTTAAGGAAAACCTAGAGTAATTTATTTATTTATTATAAATTAATTATTATATTTATTATTTATTATTATTATAAATTCCTATAAATTCAAACCCTTTTATAACATTTTCCCTAAACTTAGTTTTCAACCCCTAGAAAACTCTTGTAGTTTTGTTGTGAAATTAACCCTGTAATGCCCCCATGTTTTTCGAATCCTTTTTCTTTATAATCACTTCGATGATAAGTATCCTTAAACCCAAAAAGATCATATCTCTAAGGAACTTCTAAGCCCATCGTGATCCCAAAAAAACCAACTAATAACATCCTAAATATTTATGTCATGTTTATGCTGGGCCCGCCTTTTTAATGGTTTTATTTTTGCGCATTTCCAATCCGAACTTTTGCCATATATTTATCTTTTTTTTTCTCTGGTCTCGCTGTTTGCTATTTTCCTGTTTTCCCTATTTTCCACTTTTCTCTCGTCTCAGTCACATTTGACCCACATAAAACCAAGAAGAAGTATGGGCTCAGGGGTCAGAGTTTGTCTCCTAGAAAAGAAGAAAAAAATAATAAAAAGGAAAACCCATTCATTGGCATATATTTTTCGCTGTTCTACATGCTGTTATCCAAGTTGGAAAATGTGGCTGGAAAACGGGGATAAAATGTTGGGAAAATGTGTAAAAATTACTAAATCGGATTAGCTGTTTAAATCACAAAATATGTGTTCAAAATGCTCAATTGAGGCGGCAAAAAAAAGCAATTAAAATGCATTTGAAATTTGACATAAATCCAATTAAGCTTCTTTATTTTTTTTTATATTTTTTTACCTGTAAATAAATTAAGCTGCGAAGCTCTGAATTAAATGCAATTGAAATGCCATGTGTAATTTTTTATGACTTCATTTAATAAACATTATTTTGCTGTCGCTGCAAATCTATTTATTTTTAGATAACAAATCGAAAACAATTGAATGAATTATTAAATTAGTTCCAGTTTATTTTGCAGCGGATTAAAAGCGATCGTTTCAGTTCGGAAAAGCGGAAAAGCTGAGAGGGGGAAAATGATAAACCAAACGGAATAATCAAATTTGTTGGCTGCCAATCAACGCGAAATCGAATGTCGCGTTAAAACATGCAAAGTGCAGTCACGGAATGGAATGGAATGGAATGGAAGCGGAAGCGGAAATGCTTCAGCTGCAGAGTTGCTTAAAACCAAAGCGGAAATAACTCGTTAGCTCTGCTCCTTGGCTCCTTTTGCTCCTTTGGCTCCTTTTGCTCCTTCTTTCTCTCGTTTTAATTAGCCTTCGTGGCAGCACTCAGCGCTCGTCGAAGGGAAATCCGTTGGGAAATTTCACTTGACTCGAGTCCTTGCCGCGCGCACACGTTGTCTGTCATTTTGCACAAAGAAAAATATATATTTCCTAAAATTTAATATTCGTTTTCAAGATTAAAATAAATGTTTAAAAGTTTAAAATTATTTTTCAACCTTAAAATAAATGTTACATCATTATAAACCTACAAGTTTTGCTTCTATTTCCTTTTTTCTTATTTAAAAACTCAAATTTCTAATCACAATTTTCTTGCCGTGCACTTTCCATCTCAATTTGCTAGCTTGTTTTTGTGGGGAAAATGCCAATTGCATTCACAAGTTTTGCATTTTTGCAATGGCAAACCATGAATATGTGAATTACCATAAACCTTTTTAAGGGAGAAGGGAAGTAACGAGGAAAATCGTCGAGGAAAAGCAATTTCCGCAATTGAATTTCGAGTGGAAGGTAACCACAATATGTTGTCCATATTTTTTGATTTACAATATAATACAGAGAACTCTCTCTCTTCTGCCACTAATCAAGCTAATGTGCTGTGTTTTTCCGAGGTTAATTCGAAACCTGTTCAAGTCTAATCCCAATCTATCAAAGAGTAAGGACTCTGTCTAAGGATAACTCCATGTCAACTGCGATTAGGCACTTCCCTTCAGCCATGGCTTTCCCTTTAATTAAGTTAAGGTGTTGCATATCGATTTCCCTCTAATTATAGAGGCTTTTCCTTTGACACACGCTCTGTTTCTGTTGCCTCTGTTTCTGCTTTTGATTCAGTTTCTGATTCTGATCTGTTTTCCATTGACGTCTCGCTTTTCTCGCTTTTCCCCCCTCCGCACACACACACACACACAGAGAGAGGCATTAGCCGCCATCTTTGATCCATTACTACGTGAGAGAGACAAGACGTTGATGGAAAACTTTAACTAGGACAAACGCAGATGTGAATCTCACTTGCAAACAACGCCCACACGTACACGGGCCCAAGGACACTGAGGAAAACTAGCAGAAACTTAGAGGTTTTACTTAAATATGGAAAATATATCACTGTAAATGTTTAATAATTAATAAGCTTAAATAATCTCTAATATGTATGTCATTTGTTTGAATAACAAACTAATTGAAACAATCCGGCTCGAAGGACTAATGTTATAATTTTAAATTCATAATAAACCTTGCAGATTTTTCTTAGAAACATAAATAATATCTCATGAAATCTTTAATAAATAATTAAGCTCTAATAATACCTAAAATATATGCCATATATTTCCAAACAAATTGCAAACAATCCGGCTCGAAGGACCAATGTTGTGAAAGAGAACATAAATAACTAACTTCCTAATAAATCTCTAACTTCTTTTTTAGTAAAAACACCTCCTTTTTCTCTCTGTGCACACACGTACACTCGCTTGCACGCGCCCACACTTATGCATAGTCAAGTCATCATCATAAAGCGATTAGTGGAACTAAAACTGCCATTAAAATGCCTCGGCTTCCGTCTCCTTCTGCCTGTGGCAACCTCATCCTTCCCCAGCTTTCCCAAGGACATGCCCAGGCGGCCCCCCTAAATGAATTTCCAATAAATAGTATAAAGAGTGTAGAGCCTCAGGCTTCAGTCTTCATAGAGAAACAGAGTGTAATTGATGGAGGAATCCTGTAAATTCCTTAGTTACCATTTGCATTTACCGTAAATCCCCACAAAATTCATAGTTTTTGCTAGCATTATCCTTTAGTTTATCCTTTAGCTATTACTTCAAGTGGTTTTTCCACAAAAAGAAGCAAACTGTTAAGGCCTTCAAGTAATTAATGAACCCTTTTCCCCTTTCAAACACTTTTCTTCTTCGATTTTCCTTTTGTTTTTCGGTCCTCCTTTGTGTTAGCTGCAAGGAGCTGCACTGCCATTTTCTCACCATTTTCCGCACACACATTGCCACAGGCCACGCCCACTTTTTGTTTTCCCAAAGCCCACAGCAATGACACAGAAAAAAAGAGAGAAGAAAAACCCAGAAAAACCAAGAAGAAAAGTCGATCAAATAGAACGATGTCGCTGGGACTTTTGTAGATGAACTTAATTGTACTTTTTACCAGGACACAAGGAGAAAAAAAATGTCCCCTCGGGCGTGGGAAACAAGGGCAGGACTAGGTGAATGTGTGCCTTCGAATGGCTTAAGTAATTTTCCATTTTCCATTTAGGCGACTCTTCCCTCTCTTGTCTCTTGGCTTTCACATTTTTTTTTAATGTTTGTTTTCCTTGGCAGCTCCTTGTTTTCTCTGCGAGGCTGCTCTTTAACTTTTCTTCTTGAATAAATTTCAGAGCCAGCGGCTAGAGGAAAACTCACATAATTAATTCACCGAAAAATAATAATAATAAATGAAAATGCGGAGGAATGTACAAAGCATAATGTGACTTTCACGCCAACTTTTAGACTTGATCATTTGGCATCGTTTTGGGGATAAGACTTGGCCGAGAGATACGAAACTTGCCAGACATTCAGACTAGTTCACATACGATAGGCGAGGCTAGGCTTTCCCTGGCAGCTTTTCCAGCTTTCCATCGCTTAAAGCGTTTAGAGTTTTCCCAAAGCGCAAACTTTTTCGATTTGGGAATTAAAGTAAAGACTGGCCTCTGGCTAAAGGAGGATTTTTCAGCAAGAGAAAACTTTTTCGCCGGCATTGTTTTTCCTACCTCCCTTCCCCGGAAAACTGTGCTCGCGGAAAAGCCGCCTAGATAAGTGATAAGCCGCCACACACAAATTGGCAGGCAGCACGGGGCACGGGGCACCTTGCGTGTCTGTGGCACATAAAAAGGATTAGATGTCTGCCACGACATGACAGGATACTAAAAGGGAAAAAAAAGAAGAAGCAAAGCCACAGCCGGGAATCTCAATCTGAATTGAGAATTCAGGCGATTCCCGAGGTGGCAGCTCCACAGAGACTTTTTGGGAGAAATTCTCTAGGAATTCTCCCAGTTCCTTTCCCAGTCCTGTGGCAAGGACACGTAGCAGATTATGCGGCATTAACTGATTAATTTCGCAGAGTGTCTACATGCCCTGAAAACTAGATGCTGTCATTTGAGAGGCAATTGCAAAAGGATATGGCCTTTTGAGCCGGGAAACTGAGCTTCTTAAGAAGCTAAGATTTTATATGATTAAGTTCAGAGAAGAATATGTCAGATATATATCTTAAAAACAAGAATAAAGCCTAGAATGCAGTTTAGTTGAAACATTCAAATGGAATCTCTTTCTTCTCCTTCTCCTCCTCTTTTTTTATTACCAATTCAATTTTGTTTTAGCCCGCTTCCGTTTCTCCTGTCGCCGGAAATGAAGTGGAAAATTCTGATTTAAAAAAATAAAACCTTGGCGAGTTCAACGACCTCGAATGTTACCTTTATTTATTTAAATAAATACAATATATTGCGTGTGGAATGCAGTTCGTTATTCCAAATGGCACGCATTTACATGGCAAAGCTCTCTTGGCTTACAGTTAAAGTTGTCCTTCGGCTCCGCACATTACCTTTACCGTTATGCCGAGCAACTACAAAAAAAAAGCAAAAAAAAATATGCAAATGCGTGGCGACCGTGACACCGTTGATATTATATATATAATGTGTGTGTGAAGTAATGGAAAAAACAAGTAAACGCATCGGAGTTGGAAGCATTAGCTTTTGTAATATATATTTGAGGAATTATGGGAAGTTACTTGAGACTAGAAGTAATTCTGGTATATTTAATACCTGAAATATCTGACAAGATTTTCTAGAAAATCATAACTTTCACCTTAACAATTTATAAAATTATTTACATACTTAAAAATAAAAAATAAACATAATCCATTTATATCTTCAAGCCATCTCTAGTTCAGATATTTAATATATATTTTAATATTTTTATTGCTGCCATTTTTCATTTGATTAAAGTCTATCAACCGCCAAACATTAGATTAGTTGGTTTTAAACAAAGCTTGGAGTTTCTAGCCTTGACAACATCTATATGTGAATATCTATGCAAAAAGAAAATTATACATAAAGTGCAACAAAGGGAATTGCTTAGGTATGTAAATCGCAAAGAGAGGCACTTACCAACAGAGTATGTAGAGTCGCAGAGGGAAGCCTTTCCATCCTAAGTACACAGTATGAGAATCGCAGAGGAAGGCGCTTCCCCTTAACAGTATGTTAACCCCAGAGGAAGGCCTACCTTAAGTACACAGTATGAGAATCGAGGAGAAGGGCGCTTCAAGTTAACAGTATGTTAATCACAGAGGAAGGCCTACCTTAAGTGCACAGTATGAGAATCGCAGAGAAGGGCACTTCCCCTTAACAGTATGTTAATCACAGAGGAAGGCCTACCTTAAGTACACAGTATGAGAATCGAGGAGAAGGGCGCTTTCCCTTAACAGTATGTTAATCCCAGAGGAAGGCCTACCTTAAGTACACAGTATGAGAATCGCAGAGAAGGGCACTTCACCTTAACAGTATGTTAATCCCAGAGGAAGGCCTTCCTTAAGTACACAGTATGAGAATCGCAGAGAAGGGCGCTTCCCCTTAACAGTATGTTATTAGCAGAGGAAGGCCTACCTTAAGTACTTAGTATGAGAATCGCAGAGGAAGGCGCTTTCCCTTAACAGTATGTTATTTGCAGAGGAAGGCCTTCCTTAAGTACACAGTATGAGAATCGCAGAGGAAGGCGCTTCCCCTTAACAGAATGTTAATCCCAGAGGAAGGCCTTCCTTAAGTACACAGTATGAGAATCGCAGTTAAAAGTTTGAACTTTTTTATCAGTGTAGAGAACAGGGTTTTTTCCTGACTAGAATTATACTTTAATACTTTAAAATGTAAGACAATAATGTGGCAAAATCGCAGCGGGTTATTCTGGTTATTCCCGAAATATGCATAATGAGCTCTTCTCCCAAATGCAAATCATTCGTCGCGAAATCTCTGAAAATTTATTAAGCCAAAAAATGGAGTCATTTTAGCCAGTAATTGCCATTGTCAGTTGATGGTCAGAGAAAGAGAGAAAAGGAGAGAGAAATGAGAGAGTTAAAGCGAGAAAGTTCACTCTAAACTAAGCTAGTCAAGTCCTTCAGTCCTTCGAGATCCTTTCAATTTCGCCTGGCTTCCTCTTTATGTAATAGGAGTTTACAGAGAATCTTAGAAGTGAGAGTTTGTGGCACGTGCTGAATATTCAGTTGAAAAAGCACAATACAGATCGAATAATAAATACCCTTTAACTAAGAGTTAGATTTTAAGAAACTATTAGTATTTGCCTTTTAAATGATATCCTTTTTTATACTTTAAAATTTAAATAAACATGATTTATTATTAAGTCCTTGAATCATACTTTTTTTATATTTTATTTTTAAATATTTATTATCTATTCTTAAATCCTTAAAATATCCTTATTTTTACAGCTTAAGTTTCCAGATTTTTAAAATATTTATTATCTATTTTTAAAACCTTAAAATATATATTATTTTTACAGATTTTCTACGGTGCAGGTCCTAGCACATCCTGCAGACACATCCACAGGCAAAGGCGTCGTTAACATATGTTGTAGTCGAGTTTTGCAACCAAATTTATCCGCACAGACACACACACACTCGCAGAGAGATACACACACCATGGGGAATACACACACACACGCACACACACTCTCTTTCTATAACAATTTGCCAAATGTTTGTGGAAAATGTACGAGTTTTCCTCCAGAGAGAGGAGAGAAAACGGGGCTAAATCTTTTGGGCCGCCAGTGCCGCCTCCATTGAAAAGTGGCTAAAGTGTTGCAGGAAAAACACAAGTAGAAAAAAAGAAGGAAAAAAGGAAAAAACAGGCTAGGAAAATAGCATGGAAAGCTGTGCCACAAGCCGCAAACATGTGTGCCCCAAGTTAAGCAGCAAAATGAATATAATTTAAAGAATATAATTTAATGAATATAATTTAAAGAATATAATTTAAAGAATATAATTTAAAGAATATAATTTAAAGAATATAATTTAAAGAATATAATTTAGAGAATATAATTTAAATGAACTATATAATCAAGTTCCGTTTAAATTATATTCTTTAAATTATATTCCCTTAAATAATCATAAAATCCCCTTCAAATAATGATGGAATATAGCAATAAATCCAACATAATCTATAACCAACAAGTGGAAAGTTTGGCAAAGCCCAAAAACTCGAAATAATCCCCTGAAAAACTTTTCTGGCTTTCTGTTCTTTTTCTTCTTTTTTTTTGTTATGAAACGTGGCCGTTAAGCCCGCTGACAACTTGGCCAGTTCTATAACCAATCCAGGATTTGGCTACGCTTTTGGCCAACAAAAATATAGCAAAAAAAAAATGTAGAGAGAAAATTTGCCAACGCAAAAAATCCGCTAATGTCTGACAACATTATTTGGGAGAAAATTCAGAGAGTTGAGAGAGTAGGTGGAGCCTTCCTGTAGACAGGACCTAATGTCCTGGAAAGCCACTTGGCAGCCAAATTGCAAATAGTTGCAGGGCCACTTCACCGATTATACGCAAAATTAGGCAGGACTTGGTGATCCTTGGACAGATCATAAAGCTTAAAAAATCTATTTCAAAAATAAATCAAAGAGAAAAATGTAATATAAAATTAAATAACAAAACAAATACCATTTAAACATTTACTTCTTTATGATTTTTCTTTGTAAAAAAATATATTTGAAAAATAAATAATATATACAATTAAATAACAAATCAAATAACATTTAAACCTTTACTTCTTTTTGCTTTAATTAATAGATTTTCTCCCCTTTTTTGACCTTCTCTTTATTTTGGGCTTAAATTAAGGCAATGACGTCATCCCATGGAATGGCCACAAAAATTTAATAACAAATAGTGTCCATCAAGCGAACAGACAGCAGCCAAGATTACCGTTCGAACAAAAAACCGACCATAAAACCCAAAAAATACCAAACAAAAACAAATAAAAAAAAAATAATAATAAAAACAAAAAGCATTCATTCATTCGGTCTGTCAGTCACATTTGACAAGCATTTGATAGGAGATTCATTTCATTTATAACAAACACATATATATATATATATATATATATTTCGTATATTTCCAACTCAATTAAACCGATTTAGGGCCTTTGCAGCAATTATAATTCCCTCAAGAAATGCGAAACCGCAAACAAAAATCAATAAATAACTGAGGGAAAAATATGTGAAATCCAGACGAGAGGCCACAAAAATTTGTAATTGAAAACTCTGGATGGATGATGGAAACTAAGTTTAAATAATAGAGAAACTCAACCATAAACAAAGTGAAATAAAAATAAAAAGTTCAAAATTTGACATTTACCATTGCGACATTTTGGGGGAAGCCAAAAATAAATGCAAAAAGAGAAAGTTAAACGAAATGTTAAAAAAAGTGATTTATAAAACCCAAAAAATGTGGGCAAAATATGTTTTTCACTACACTGATAAAAAATAAAATCTTCTTTTAAGATTTTGTTAATTTTTAAATTATATAAATTAATATAAAACCAAAAATTTTAATATAAGACTTTAAATTCTGGAATTATGAGATTTAAGCTTCATTTAAAACCAAAACAACTTTAGAAAAGATTAGAAAAAATCTGAAAAGAGACCAAAATATTCTTGCGCTACTTTCTTAATTAAAAGTCTAGAAAAATTACCAAAACTTTCACTTTTTTATCAGTGTACCTCTGGCGTAGTTTAACACTATTTTTTCTTAATTTTCATCGATTTTTTTGCACATTTTTCATTATTTTAAAAGTCTCTAAGCTCGCTTTAAGCCAAATTTTAGTTCCTTGCACTGAAAACAATTGTATACCATTAATAATTGTGCAAAAAAGAGCAAAAAAAGAGCAAAAACCTTAAACTCTTAAAAACCAAACACTTGGAAAATAAATAAAAATTGTTCAATGAAAATATTAACAACCTAACTTTGTAGCTTAATGATTTCTCCTTAAAAAACTTTTATTTCTCTTATTAAATATTTAAATAATATTTTCTTTTTCTTATAAAATATTTAAATAATATTACAAAGCTTAAAATAAAGACATATTTATATTTTTTAAATAATATTTCATAGCTTAAAATATTAACAACCGAACTTTGTGACTTGATGATTCCTCCTTCAAAAATCTTTCTTCCTCTTTTAAAAAATTTAAATAATATTTCCTTTCTCTCATAAAATATTTAAATAATATTTCTTTTCTCTCATAAAATATTTTAATAATATTTCCTTTCTCTCATAAAATATTTAAATAATAATTCCTTTCTCTTATAAAATATTTAAATAATATTTCCTTTCTCTTATAAAATATTTAAATAATATTTCATAGCATAAAATAAATAAATATTTATATTTTTTAAATAATATTTCATAACTTAAATTAAATAAATATCCTTAACTGAACTCTTTCTGCTTTTAACTTCTTTCCCAAAAACAATTGAATTGCGTCAATTGTTAAATCAATTTAAAGCGACGCGCAGTTTTTGGAGTAAACAAAAGATACATATGTATCTGTATCTCAGAGAAGAGGTGAGTATATGTATCTGAGGGCCTGGCGGGCGGTCAAAGTGCCAAGCGATTTACGATCTTGGTCAAGATATATGGCTGTCTATATCTATATACTGTATATATCTATATATATCTATATAATTTGATTTAATTAGCTCAAGAAACCGCTCTTGCAATTAGTCTTGCTTCGTTGGCGCCTCCACAAGCTCCCGAAATTCTTATTCTTTTTTTCTGCTTTCCACTCCATTTTTGTTATGCTTTTTTTGGTGCTTTTTTTGGGATATATTTCTATATCTTTTTTTCTTTTTTGTTCTAGGATTTTTGTTGTTGTTTGCCGCTGGCCAGCTGAGCTCTGGGCCAACTTTTGATTGACTTGGCCCAAACAAAAGGCAGCTAGAGCTGTGCGCCCAATTGGATTTAATTATGCAAAGATATTTATCTAGACCGCTCTCCTTTGTGTCTCCTCCTGTGTCTCCATTGTTGCGGGCGGAAAATGCTCGGAAAATGGTTGGGAAAAGCCCCAAGAGAGAGAGACACAAACATCTAAATCCAGTGCAAGCTGTTGGATATGCAGAGCAAACTTTTACTATAAATTGCCTTTACAAATTGGAGTACAGCAGTCCCCCCCTAAGAAAGAAGGAAAGAAAGTTTGGAAAACAAAAAGATTCCGCTGGGAAGATAAATGGACTAAATATGGGGGTCCTTCGTCAATGCAAAATGCCAGATTTTAACTCGAATATAATTCTAAATAAATTGTGGATTTATTTTGGGCGAAAACTAAATGCTAAATGGATATAAAATAATATAGTAATACTTATAGAAATTAAATAGAATTAGAAATAAAATTAGAATAAGATTCAAATAGAATTAGAAATCGAATAGAATTATAAATTAATTAGAATTAAGAATCGTTATATGGAAACTGTCTCAATTTTGGAATGTTATTGATTTGTTCATTTATGATTTATTATGATTCATGATGATTTTATGATTTTATGATCAACAAGAATTTATTTAAACAATTTCTTCCAAAAATTCTTTAATATTTAATACGATTCCTTGATATTTTATTTGAATTGTGTAAAAACTAAGCACTGCTTGATAAGTTGTTATCAATACAATTAAAATAAAGTAAAGAAAGTAAAACAAAGTAATAAAAAAATAAACAATTAAACAGTTAATATGGTTTCAATGAATGAAAAATGAAATTTGAATAAATAATTAATTAATAAATATTATAAATAATATTTAAAACAAAATAAATTTGAATACAATTTTAAATTGGAACAATTACTATATATATAATATATATATTTATGTGAAGTTAAATGCATTATTTTTAGATAAATCATATATCACTTGAAAGAACTTAGCTTAACTTAACTTTCGGTTTAAATTTATATTTGGAATCCTATTTTATAAATATTTATCAATAAACAAAATAGAATATTAGGTCGCAAAAGTAATAATTTATATTAAAATAAGTATATTTTAATAAACGAAAAATATATATTTTTAGATAAATCATATTTTCACTCGAAAGAGCTTTAGAATATTTCTTTTTAAAGATGTTTGGAATATAATTAATGGATTTATTGTTATAAAAATAAACAAAATAAAATGATTACGATATTTTTGTTTGATGTTTTGGATAATTGTAATATTAAATGCAATATTTTCTTATATTTTAAATTTCTATAATATTTTTAATATGTGATTAATGAAGATATTTTTATCAAAATATCGTTTATATGATTTTAGCAATAAATCAATATATCTTTCTCTCGATATATTTTCCTACTTAAATCGATCTCACTTTTTTGTAAGAAAAATTATCCTAAAACTTGCTGAACTTTACGAACTCCTTTCTAAAATATATCTTTGAAAACCCGTCTTTGCTTTAGCCCCACTTTTTCCCAAACTATATCCTTAATTAAAACCGGAACACAGCCGAGAGCCTCATAATTACAGTGCAGATACAGATACAGATACAGAGGCAGTTATAACACTCAGTTCATTGGCAATGAACAATTATTGGAATGGCCCCCCATTCAAGGGAGGCATGGAATATCCCTTTCCACTTCCATTTTCACACCCATTTTCCATTTCCAGTTCCATTTCCGAAAAAAGTGCAGACATCCGGCGGTTTGCTTTGGATTTTCCAAAGCGTATTTCACAGTCGAACACTCGCATTGCCCGCTTCATTTATTATTCTTGTTCAGTTCATAAGTCGCGGCGGCAACAGCAGGACCTCATCCTGCGGGAAAAACAGAGCCAGGAGCAAGGAGCAAGGAGCCAGAGCAAGGAGCAAGGAGCCTGAATCCTGTGCCACGACGGAACAAAGAGCAAGATGGAAGAAGACCTTCGAATATTGTCACGAATTGTGGGCGAAAATGTACTACAGTCCGGGGCACGTGTCCTGCCAGACCATGGAGCGGGGGCAGGGGCAGGACTCTCCCTGTTCCCTAATTAAGTCAAAAGTAAACATGAAAAAGATGTCACCGAAGTAGAAACGAATCAGAAATGGCAGTCGGACACTTGGACAGTCGAAGGAGCGTCCAATGAACTAAATGTTAGTCAGGACACAAAGGAAAAAGGATCAGGAATCAGGAGAAGTTATCTCTATATCTATCTTCATATCTTAAAAAGCATAAAAGATTTTTTCTAGAGTCTATTTTCATAGAGAAAATATTATTTATTACTTGGAAAAGGATCTAAGAATCATTAAGATCATGAGAAGTTTAATTACATTACACTTTCTACATCTTTTAACCAATTTCCTGATTACAACTCAAAGAAATTTAAAATTTCAGTTGTAAATAAAACTTATAAATATTTATGAACAAACAAAATAGCATAAAGGTTGCCAAAGTAATTAAAAATATTTATAAAAGTATATTTTTAATAACGAAAAATAGCTATTTTTATTATGAAAAATTCATCAGCTTTTCATGTATCTAATTTATATTTGTATTATTTAACAAACAAAAATTGATTTTCTTTATTTAGGAATATTATTTATATTCTAATAATTATTTAGGATTAAAAAGATATATCTACATTTTAAAAGTTTTAATATTTAAAAACAAATATAAGTCAATATACATTTGTTAAACGATTCTCGGCATTATTATTAATGCAACTTATTAATTCAATAATGCAAATAATTATATAAAGTAAGTAACCTTTAGAATTATGAATAAATATTTTTAAAGGTTGTGAATATTATTTATATATTTAAAATAAGAAAGGATCAAAAAGATGTATCTACATTTTAAAAGTAATATTAATATTTAGTGACAAATATAAGTCAGTAAACATTTGTTAAAAGATTTTCGGTATTATTATTAATGCAACCAATTAATTAATTAATGCAAAGAATTAAATTAATATAAATTCTATATATATAATAATAATATAAATTCTATATATAAATTCTATTTATAAATTCTATTCTCCAGTTAATTCTTTCAGTGCCTCCCCACCCTAGTCATCATTTTCAACTGTATATATTCACAAAATATAATAAATATAGTACCTGGTCTGGGAGTATCAACTGAAACTGACGAGAATAATAATAACAATAATCGAAAAGAGCCGCCAAAAGGCTGTCCTAGGCCTCAGCAAGGACTCTGTCCTCTAAGCCAGCAAAGTTGGCAACAGTTTTCTCTCTTTTTTTTTGCGTAACGAGAAAGCAAAATCACTTAAGACCCGGCCAACAGCTCCCAACGGCCACATAAATATGAGCCAGAAACCAAAGACAGGCCAGGAATAGGCTCAAATAATAACTGAAGACGAGGAAAACAACGAATTTTGAATGCACTTTCATTAAAAATAAATACAATTTAAAATTTTTGTTTATAAAGAAATTTTATAAATATTTATCAATAAACAGAAGAGAAAATAGATGGCCAAAGTAATTTATAATATTTAAAAAAGTATATTTTTATTAACGAAAAATAGCTATATTCATCTTGAAAGTTTTATAATCTTACAACTGATTTTTATTTTATTTAATTTAATAAACAAAGATATTTCCTTTATTTTATTTTCTTCACTTTTTTTTGTCTCTTTAAGGAACTCTCTTCTCCCTCGAAAGGACACATCACTCGCTCGCAGATGGACACTTATTTGGCTCACAATCTTAACTTGGTTCTCCTCGGGGAGTGTTTACAGCCAGATAATAAAAGTAATAATATTCTGAGGCACAGTAGCCATTACATAAAAATAATTAATAACCAAGACATTAAACAATTTGAAACGATGTTATATTCGGAATTTTTAAGTAAGTAATTAGCAATAATAAAGCTCAAGGGAAATGGGAAATATTAAGATTTAAAAGCAGAGAACTTTGCTTTTATATAAACTAAATAAATAAATAAAAATATAAAAAATATGAAATATTACTATATGTGATATTATTTAGTAATATTTTATATTTTATATATATATTAATCTCAATATAATTCCCCAAAAATAAGCATTTGTTGCAGGCGAAATTCGACATTTGAAATGAGATGCCGTGGCAAATGAGAAGCCGGGAAAAAGGCAGGAGAAAATCGGAGGAAAAGCCGGGAAAAAGCAGGGGGAAAAGGCAGAGAAAAAGCCAGGAAAATGGGAAGGGAAATGCAGGGGAAAAAAGTCATGGAGAAAACCGAGAAAAGTCTGCAACCAGCCGGCAGTCCAGCTGCTGACCAAAATCAATCGAAGTGAATCAATTACGCTGCCGCTTTGCCAGTATCTGCCACGAATCTCTCTCTCTTTCTTCGTCACACGTTCGTTCATCGTCCTTGGTCCTTGGTCCTTAGACGAATCCCCATACGAATCCCGAACAAGTCAAGCATATATATATATATATCCAGTTTGGTAATCGTGACAAATTCCGCCGAATGATGCCACTGCCACTTCCACTTCATTGAAGCGCCGGGCATTGGAGGCCATCAAAAGCCATCGAAGCCATCGCAGTCATCGATGCCAAGTGGGCATAATTATACAAATACAAGCATATATATATATACACATATATATATATATATATATATATATATATATATATAGGTCCATGAACTGTTAATTTCTATGGAAATGTCGTTTGGTCCAGCTGCCTTTGTCTTTGTCTCAGTCAAAGTTGAAGTCGAAGTCTCAGTCTCGTCTCAGTGTCCTTTTTGGGACTTTTGCTGATTTGACTTCTGGCAGCGGGTTCACTTAACCAATTTAGAGTGAATTTTGGGGCAAAATTTAGAGGTTCTTAAGCTTAAAAACAGATATTTTTCCCAGAACAGAATTACAGGGATTTATTACAAAACCTTCCTTACTAAAAAAAATGTACTTGTAATGTACTAGATTTTCTTATTTAATTTAAGGAGAATTTGCATGCTTTTTCATATTTATTTTTAAAGGGGAAGTGCTTGCTTTTTCATTTGTAATTTAAGGAGAATTGCCTGCTTTTTATATTTAATTTATGGAAAATTTCCTGCTTTTTCATATTTATTTTTGAAAAGAATTTGCCTGCTTTTTATATTTAATGTAAGGAGAATTTGCAGATATTTGGGTATTTTTCCTAGTAAAATCTTCTCAGAATTTGGATTAGGGATTTATTACCAGAACTTCCTTACTAAAAAAAAATGTACTTGCAACCTTTTCATATTTAATTTGAGAAAGAATTGCTTGCTTTTCATATTTAATTTTGGGAGAATTTTAAGTTTTTTTTAAGAGGTTTACTTCGGATATTATATCTCTGGATTAAATACTCTCTATTTTATATTTTTTCATATTTAATTTGAGGAGAATTTCTTACTTTTTATATTTAATTTAAGGAGTCTTTGCATGCTTTTTCATATTTATTTTTGAGAAAAATTGCCTGCTTTTTCATATATAATTTGAGGAGAATTTCCTGCTTTTCATATTTAATTTAAGGAGAATTTTCATGCATTTTCATATTTAAATTGAGGAGAATTTGTATGCTTTTTTATATTTTATTTTTGGGGATTTTTAATTTAATTTAATTTCAAGAATTTCAAGTTTCTGTAAGAGGTTTACTTTGAATATTATATCTCTGGATTAAATACTCTCTATTTTATATTTTATTTAATATGCAGGAGTTGGTTTCTTTTGGGGGATTTCCCCTCTTTCTCTTCTTTAGTTTAGAATTTTCCTTTTGCTGGATTCCTGACTGGCGTTGTTATTGTGGCTGCTTTTCCTTTTTCTTTATTTTTTTGTTGCTTCAGCTTTTCCTATTTTTTTTTAGCTTCAGCTGCCTGATGTTGCAGTGCTTCTATTTTTCTGGATGCGGTTTCACAGGCTTCTTGGCCTTTTGTGGTTTTAGTTTTTCTTTGCTGCTGCTTACCTTATACACTGCTATAAATATTTGTTTACTAAGGAAAACTTTAAACATTTTAAGACAAAATAGTTGCTCTACACTGATAAAAAAGCTCTAGACTTTTGGTAATTTTTCAAGAAATATTTTGGTCTTTTTTTGAATTGTTTTTGTTTCTGTTTTTAAGTTGTTTTGGTTTTAAATGAAGCTGAAAATCTTGTAATTCCAGAATTTAATGACTAGTATTAAGGTTTTTGGTTGCAAGAAGATTTTATTTTTTTTTTATCAGTGTATGTTTTCTCTTGTCTTATTTGGGATACAAATTTCTCTCTGTGTTTCTGTGGCTTGCATCTAATGTTGTTGCAACTGCTGCTGCTCCTTGCTCTTCCAATAAAGCTAGTCTAAGCTGATTCTGCTCTCGTGGTTTTTCCCTGGGTTTTCCTTGGGTTTTTCCTCTTTTTCTTTTCCTTTTTCACAGCCAATATTCTTCTTGTTGCTCTGCTCTGAGAAGAAGAAAATATTGTTGTTGGTGTTGGTTTTCGCCTCGCATCGCTGGCTGCTGTTGACAGGCTTTCAAGAGACGCAGAGACCTCAAGACCCCAAACACTCTCACTCAGCGAGACATATATAAAGATATATATATATATATATATTATAGAAAATATAAGGTTATAGTTATAGACCAGGAAATACCTCTTAAAAAAAAGGTAAATCTGTAAGAATTATTATAAATTCAAATTTATTAAAACTGTTTAAGAATTAATTGTAAAAGGTTATGATTAATCTATGATGCTAAGATTAATCCTCCGATTGCTGGCTACCTTAAACTCAACATCCTTTTTATTTCCAGGGTATAGCTATATATATCTACACCTCTTTATATATATATATACAGGACACGCACAACAAAACTTGGCACCCATTAAATTGAGTTTTTATATCGAGAAGCTTGGCAGAGGAGCAACGAAATAATTGAATTAAATGTTTTCCAACTTTCCTGCTAACCTTCTTCTTAGCAACCCCTAACTTTCCTTTTTTTTTAACTGCTTTTGGTAGCAATTAAATGCACTTTATTAATAACCATGTCTTGTGGCATTTACCACGTTTAAGAGATGTTGAGGCAAGTTAAGGGAAAGCCATAATTAATCTGGAATCTGCGTTTATATATTTACAACACATAAATCTCAGCTATCTGCTTAGTTTCTATATAAACACACTATTCTTCAGGTTATTTACGGGGAAATGAGTTGGTAAACACACTCAGACAGCTGGACAAGTGATAATTTATGTAATTACACTCTAAAAATAAAATAAATAGTTATTTTTTTAAGTCTCTTTAGCTTAAGTATTCTTGTTTTAAATTATATTTTTACAACAACACTCTAAATAAAATAAAGAATTAATTTTTAAAGTCTCCTTAGCTTCTTGATTTAATTTATGTTCTCATAGAACTGGAAATAAAAGCGATTTAATTGATAAATCGATTTTATGATATAAATTTTGATATAAATGATAGAAATTTCTAGAATCGATTTAATTGAACAAGTTCTAAGTTAGAACTTCCAACACTTCTTTGAAAGTTATATGGAAAAGATATATACAAAACTTTACATCTTATATTTAATTATATATTATAAATATATGAAAATGTATTAAAAAAAATAAATAAATATATATATAAATATTTACATAAATATAAGAACATGTATTTTAAAAAATAAATAAATATATATAAAAATATTTACATAAATATAAGAAAATGTATTTAAAAAATAAATACCTATATAGAAATATTTAAATATTAAATGTTATATAGTATGAATATATGATAAATGTATTAAAGGAAAAAAAATATATATAAATATAAACTTTTTTACATATTAAATATTATATTTCCCTAGCTAATAAAAAGCAAAGAAACCCAGAGAGTTTCCATTAAGAAAAAATGGAAAACAATTATAATTAAAATCTGGTATTTATTATAATTCCTATAATTATAATTGTTAATTTATTATAATTGTTTTTCAAATTTTATTTATGGAAAATCTTTATTGAAAATGCTTACCAGATTTTAATTATTTTAAACCTAAAACCACACAAATTAATGTATGGAAAGTAATTTCGATTTTAAGCGATTTAAATCGTATTATTTTTTATTTTTTTAATTTTTAAAAATTTTAATTTATTAAAATCGATTTTTTACATATTTTTAGCAAAATCCCAAAAAATCGATTTGTTTGCAACTCTAATTTTCACCTGTAACTATTTTATTTCCCCTCTTTTTAATCTTCACTGAAGTGTCAGTAAAATATATTCTTCCCATGATTCTAGGAAGTGTATTTATGTACATTCCATGTAATATTTACACTCTAAATTAATTTAAATAAATATTTTTAAGCTTGTATATATTTTTTACACTCTAAATAAATTTAAATAAATATTTTCAAGCTTGACTTATTTTTCTTTTAAGTTACATACCTCAACTTTGACCTTTAACCATTTTATTTCCCTCATTTTAATCTCTTATTCTTCCTATAATTCTAGGAAGTGTATAAATGTAAACTAAGTGTATTTTTTACACTCTAAATAAATTTAAATAAGTTCAAATAAATATCTTTAAGCTTGACTTATTTTCTTTCAAGTTACTTACCTCAACTTTACCCTTTACATATTACATTTCCCTTTTTGTAAAGCCTCCACTGAACTGTAATTAATGTAAATTTATTCCCATCTTATATTCCGTTCTTAGATTGCACTTCTGATGGCCTCGAAAGCTCAAACTCGACTGCATTTTATCTTGAAAACCTAAAATCTGAACAATAACCTGTGTGTGTGAGTGTGTGTGTGTGTGGGAGAATGTCATGGAATCCGCCCACGTAAATTTCCTGTCACAAAAACACAAAAACACATCACAACTAGTTGGTGCTAAATATAAGTCTAAATTCTCTGACGACGACGGAAGTCCTTTCATCGACCGAATGTGCACTTTATGAGACTTTTTTCAGCAATTTGATTTACACCTTGCGGTGCCTGAAACCGAATTCGAAGCTGTAAATATCACGCATACGCAGCGTGTGCCGAGAGGAAAAGCTGTAAAGCAGTCACTTTCGAGCAATTTATTGACGATGATGATGTGCACATTGAGAGCCACTTGAGGCGATGTTTTAACTGGAAAACTCAGAAAGAGTTCTGGCCATTGTTTGGAGTGGCTTTTCGGTTTTAGGAGGGGAAAAAAATGCACAAATATTGAAGCACTGAGAGGAAATTACAGGTTTTGCAGGATTATAGAAATTACCGATTTTTCTGGATGAAGTTAATGTTATTTATATTTTTAAATTCAAAATTTATAAGACTTAATGAGAAGTTGGTATAAAAAATAAACAAACATTGGAGCAGTGAGAGGAAACTACAAAAGATTTTTGGGTTTAAAGTAAATGTTATTCAAATATTTTAATTCAAAATTTATAAGAATTGAAGAGCACTGAGAGGAAATTACAGAAATTACAGAAATTGCAGGTTTTTCAGGACGAAGTTAATAATATTTCTAATTTTTATAAAAATTTATTACAGTTAACAAAAAGTTTGTACCAAAAATGTACAAATATTTGAGCATTGAGCGGAAATAAGAGAAATTACAAGTTTTTCAGGATCAAGTTAATGTTATTTAAATATATTTAAATTCAAATTTAATATATTTAATGAGAGTGCAGGAAATGCAGAAATATTTAAGCACTGAGAGGAAATTACAGGAACTTTTGGGGATGAACTTAAGGATTTTTTTAAATATTTTAATTCAAAATTTATTATATTTAATTTTCTACATATTTTAGATTATTTATTATTTTATTTATTCGCAGAAAAATCTCTTAAATAACTCGCTTGCTTCTCCGACTTTCTTTTAGTGTCTTTTGGTGTCCTGTCGTCAGCCTATTTGTTATTGTTCGCCTACATTTTTTCCCCCTGTCCTGTATCCTGTATCCTGTATCCTGTGAGCACTCAACAAATATGCAGGCTGTACGGCAGAGATACCAGAGCAGAGTGCATGTTGCCGAAGAGAGAGAGGATCCTGGCTGGAACAATGAGCCAATATTGGATGGAAAGCTAGCCTTTTTTTTCACTGGCCCCCGTGGACCAAAAAGGATATTCGTCCATGTGTGTGTGTGCATGTGTTTAGGGAGATTTTGCGTTAATTAAATTCCAGCATAAAAGGATTTCGTCCTGCTCGGCGCCGCTTTATGTGTCTTTTGACAAAAGTCTTAGCGGGGACTTACTTACAGGATTTTAATTACGGCTATAAATCATAGAGAAGTCGGTGGGGGGAAGCTCTCTATCCCATATCTACCCCTCTAAGGACCCCCATTTCCCGTTGCCTAACCCCTCTTCCCCTCTAAGGACCTCCATTTTCCCGTTCTCTACCCCCTCTTTCCCCTCTAAGGACCTTACTTGCCGGGATATAAGGGATGCTAACCAGCAGGACTTAACTCGTAGTTAAACTTATATGTAAAGTAGGGCGTTAATTTAGAGAGTTTTTTGGTGAAGATTTTATACTGCAAAAATATTTAGCAACTTAAAATTAGAATTTCCTAATTCCTATTAATTTTCTTCAGTGTTTTCCCTTAGCTTTTGCACTTAAAATTCCTTTGCCCCCAATTAGTGCAGTTCCATTGTTTGAGAAGCCCAATCATCCGGATGGTTTGCCTTTACAGTTCCGTGGCCTACAAAAGTTGGGCATTAAAAAGTTCACTTAATAGTTGTTAGTTATATTCCCCTCTCTGACCTCTGACCTATGACCAGAAAACGTGCCGGGAATTCATCATGAACATCAACATGCCTCCCCGAAAAAAAAGCCCGAAACTGAAACAATGTTCCGGCTTATGCTTTATGGTTTTATTGTGGCGAAACTCTGATAATTATGACAAAACTTGGAAGGAAGAGGAGGAAAAGCTACTCCAAAGTGGATCTGGTTTGGTTTTTTGGTTAAAATAAAGCTAATAAATTCACAAGTGCAAAGTTGAAGCTAGAACTTCTTTAACTACTTCCAAGAAGCTAAGCATTTAAGGCTTAAAAAACAGAGAAATTTATCCCAAAAGCTGTTGAAATATTGCTTAAATCATAAAGGATATTTCCTAAGCTGTTGAAATATTCGTAAAATCATTAAGGATATTTCCTAAGCTGTTGAAATATTCGTAAAATCATAAAAAATATTTTCTAAGCTGTTGAAATATTCCCTAAATTATAAAATATATTTTCTAAGCTGTTAAAATATTCCTTAGATCATAAAAGATATTTCCTAAGCTGTTGAAATATTCCTTAAATGATGTAGGATATATCCTTAACCCTTCAAAACCCAAAGGAATGACTAGTTCCTGGTTCTTCAACATCCTTAAGAAGCCACGTAATCAATCCCCTTGACAAAGGAACTTTTTGTGAACTTTCTGCAGGCTTTTCCCCCCTTAACTCCTTCTCCATCCTTTTTTTCCCTCTTAAAACTGAAAGTGAAACCAAAAACCAGATCCTGGGGGAATCCCCCCCTAAAGTCCTATACTAATTGCATACAAGAGCCGCATCTTCGCACTTTACAACTTTTTTTAATGGCTGTCAACAAAGCTGGTGACGCATAAAACAAAAAGTATATATATTTACATATATATATATTCCTAAATAGTCAAAGATATATGCAAGATACTCCAAGATATTTGTAGATATATATATATATATATCTTTGCCTCTTTTGCGGGATAATCTGCGGCGACAGATCTTTTCGGCCAGACTGGCGCGTGTTGCAAATAAATTCGGCGATGCGGCTTTTGGCCCTCTTTTGTTTTTTTCGGCCACTTGTTTGCTGTGGATTTTAAAATCGAAAAAAAAGGGAACCAAGAATATATATATACAGAGCTATATACAAAGCTCGTCAGCAGAGGTCACGATGCGTTGGCTGTCTCGGATTCGTTCATTCGTCCAAACATTGTTGCCATCGTTACCACAGTAAGCACCCACTAAATAACACCGCCCCCTCACGACAGATTTACGATTGACCAAAAGTCATCGCCACCAAAACAGATGCCTTAATCATCGCGTTTTATTATTATAGCTTGAGAGAGATATATATCTGCATATCTAGAAGTACGTAAGAAGTATCTATAACTTTTTTAAGTATTTTTACTTTTATTACAGTTCTGTAAATGTTTACAGATAAGTTGGAAGTCAAAGCACTTCAAAGGAAAATATTTATATAACTGGAAATAAATATTAAATGATTAATATTTAAATTCTTGAAGAATTTGTAAACAGATAAATTTTTAAAAAATTATTTAAAAGTATCTATAATTTTTTTTAAGTATTTATACTTAAATTTTTTAGTTGGAAATGTTTGGAGATAAGTTGGGAGTAAGAAAACTTCAAGGGAAAATATTTAAATAAGTGGAAATAAATATTAAATGATTAATATTTAAATTCTTGAAGAATTTGTAAAGAGATAAATTCTTTAAAAATTCTTAACAAATATTTTTGAAGAGTATTAAAAGTAGAAATTATTTTGGGGCATAAAATATATATTAGGGAATGAAATAAAAAATATATTAGAGCAGTGAAACTAATACTTTATTATAATTATAATTACTTTAACTTAAATATTTTTAAAGAGTATTATAAGTTAGGAATTATTTTCAGGCATAAAATATATATCAAAGAATGCAATAAATAATATTTTAGAACTGCGAAACTTATATTTTATAATTACTATAATTTCTTTAACTTTAATCATTTCATTTTTATCACGAAACATTTCTGCTTTTTTACCTTTTCTGTTTATATATTTCTGAGTATTTTTTTCTTCCAATATTTAATCAAATTTCCAGCCTCGTTTTTATTTTCGCAACAAATGTTGCCATTTTAATGCATTTCAATTGAATTTACAGCAATTGTAATAAATAAGTAACGAAGCTGAATTTCAAATTTTAAAATGCAAGAGAATTCCATTTCATTTCGAGGCAAAAAAACGCAATCAATCTTTTATAAAAAGTCTGTTAAACTTTAATTAAAATTTATTAAAGGAAAAGTAATCAAATCTTACCTGTTTTTTTGTAGTATTTCTTAGTTCCCTTCTAGGAGCTGCAATGAAAGTAAATGAAATGAAATGTTATTTGGCAATTGCAATTAACTAAATGTCCTTCGTCCTGCATCACTTATACGTCTTGAAAAGCGAGAGAGAGAGACTTGCCTAAGATCCCAAGGATCCCTGTAATTTGTGCATAATTTCGGCTTCACTCCTTCCCCTCCTCGAAGGACCCTCATGGCTGCCGAACAATGGATCGGGGTCGATGACTAATGTCCTGCCTCCTTTTGGGCTTGATTCCTAATTTATTTTGGGGCGCGCTCTCGAAGAGCAAATAAATCGTGGCGAACCTCTCTGACCCGACATTTTAAATAAGGTCAACAACAAAATATTTAGTCGGGGTCCTGCTAGTCCTGCTAATTGCTACAAGCCCCGCTTTTCTTGCCTCAAATGGCCATAAATCCTGTCCCGAGTCCTTTGGCTGTGCTTTTCTTTTCGCCGAACAAGGGTCAATGTGTGAACATGCAAAATTGAGGTCCTGTGGAAAATTCCGCTTTTATTTTTTGTGCCACCTTGCAGCCTGTCCATCAAGCAGCCCCAAAAGTGTTAATCAAAAATAAAAATAGAAATAAAAATCATCAGCAAAAACAGCAGCTTAGAAAAACAACAACAAGTTTTGTCCAAAGTTAGTTTCCACAAAACTTTAAAGGAAACTACAAGGATCTCCCACAGATTGATGGCAAACACAAACACAATTTTCTCCAAAGAGAGACTCCTTCAAATGGCAAAAGTTGACCCACAAAATATCCTTCTATTGTCATTCTAATAACTGGCATTAAGCTCGCTCTCTTTACTGCATTTAAGTATTCCAAAAGGAGCTTTGGAAATGCATTCCTTTTGTTGCCCGGCAGGACTTTCATTCGGAAAACTATTCGCATTTAATTGCTGTCCCAGAAATTGTCCGCTGTCGCTGTTTGATTTCGCTAAGCGATTCCCCAAACACGCAAAGTAATTGCACTTTCTTGGCCCCAAGATGAGACATTGTTTCAAATTGAAACTGGCAGCCAAGAAGGACAGAAAGGACAGATGGACGGATGCCCAAGAATCCTTCCAAAAGGGAAAGGGAAGCCAGGACAACTGTCAGTTGCCAGATGCCAGTTGCCAGTTGCAAAAAGACGGAAATTCAGCGAGACATTTATCTGTTTAACATTCGCTAAGGGAAGTGTTTATAATGGGTGTTAAGTTTAAGTTATCGAAACTAGGAATTAATTTCGACTAAAAAAACAGTTATTGAGGAAGCTAGATGTTGAATAAATAATAATAATAAATATTAAACATTTCGATTAAAAAAAAGAACAGAAAAATAATTAGGATACGGCAAAAGAATTAAAAATCAAGAAAGAAAACGTAATGTGATTGATCTATTTTGGGTTATCGAAACGATAAATTTATTTCGATTTTAGTTAGAAACATTTATCGAAGAAGTTGTCTAAAATGATAGAAACAAAACCGATATATTTATTGTATTTTCCAACACATTTCGATAGAAAAATAATTAAATACTATCGTGTCGCATTAAAAAACAAGAAAAGGAAACGTAATGTTCTCGACTTATTTTGTGTTATCGAAACTATCAATTAATGTTGATGTTACTCAGGAACAGTTATCGAGGAAGATAGTTATCTAGAATGATAGAAGAAAAACCGATAATATTTTTGCAAATAACAATTCATTTTGCATTAAATCGAGGATAGAAAATAATTAAGGTAAGGTTAAAGAATTATTAATTAAAATAAGAAATTAAGGTAAAGAAAAAGAATTAAAAAATGTACTGTTTAAAATACAAAAATATTAAAGTTATTTTGGTTATTAATAATATAAAATATTCTTTATTCGATATATTGGAAATATCAATAATATTTTGATTTAAATATAAAACAACCTATAAATAATAATAAAAACATCGCAATTAATTCAACATTCTCCCTTTAAAAATATACAAAATTATTCTGAAAAAGTACCCCTGCCCTATAAAAATTATTTTTAACAAAGTTAACATTCGAATCACTAATCGATGTTTAAGACAAGTTCAATCTTGTCAAAATACAATTTAAAACCCAAAAATAAAGCGTCCGAACATCTTGCTATTGCTGCGAGACCCAAAAAGGAAATGGAAAGGCGGGTAAAGAGCGGAGGAAAAGCGGTGGAAAACCCATGGAAAATCCCCGACTAAAAAGGAAGATGCAGTGAAATGTGCGAAAAAGGAAAATCTGTGCGATTCGATCGGTCAGTCTGGGAATCCGGTAAACAATTTGCATGAGCGGACAGTTCTATTCCATATTAGCAACGTTTGACCAAACATTACTTTGGCGTCTCTCAAATGTGTTAATAATACAATTTTATTTGTCTGCCAAAGCACAATAAACGGGGAGGGAAATGAAGGAAAAGTCCGAGTGAGGAGGAAGGAAAGAGGAAAAAACGAGCGGAAAATTTACGGTGCGTGTTGTGAGGCCTCAATGTCCTGGACAACGAGCGAATTCTGTGGCCTTTGCCAGACTATTTTTGAAAAGGGTTTGACATTTAAGGCACACCCGCACACCCGCACACACACTCGCACACACACACTCGCCCCCGAAAAATGACAAAACGATGTCTAAACGAGCTCCGAACGAGCGTACGCAAAAAAAAAAATAAAATAAAATAAACGTTGGGTAAAATACAAAATAAATAAAATAAAGCAAAACTCGGCAGCTGCCAAAGGATATCCTGCCCCTATATCCTGGGGCACACACACACACACACACACACACTCAACTGCTGACCAGTGTAGACAAAATTGAGCACTAAAACGCACACAACACAACCTTTTCTTTAACCCACAAAAAAAAACGGATATAAAAAATACAACAATAACGATACAGTGGTTAAAAAAATTGTTAAAACTTCAATATAAATTTGATTAAAAAATTTAAATAAATATTAAAAAGTTTAAAAAGAAAGTTATAGTTGTTAACTTATTAATTTCTTTATTTTTTTCAGTTTCAAAAACCTTAAATCAACTTGAGAAAGTGACCATTGTTCTTAGCTTTGGATGGAGTTTAAAAAAACTGTTAAAACTTGTATTAAAATTTGATTAAAAAATCTAAATTAATATAAAACAGTTTAAAAATAAAGTTATACTTGTAAAAAGCTTAAAGTTTATTCACTTTCAGTTTCAAAAACTTAAATCAACTTCGTCCTTTGCTTTGGATTGAGACAGTGGTTAAAAAAATGATCAAAACTTGAATTTAAATTTGATTAAAAAATCTAAATAAATAGAAACAAATTTTAAAAGCAAGTTAAATTTGTAAGCTTTAAAAAAATTGGTGAAAAAATTCCTAAAACTTGTATTAACATTTGTTTAAAAAATCTAAAAAAATATAAAACATTTTAAAAAGAAAGTTTTACTTGTAAAAAGCTCAAAGTTTATTCTCTTTCAGTTTCAGAAAACCTTAAATCAACTTTCAAAAAGTGACCATTGTCCTTTGTGAGATGCAGAGCAGAGCGTGTTATACATTCATTACACACACTCGCACACCAGGAATAAAAAAAAGAAAAAAAACCGAAAAAGCAGGAAAAAAAACCAAAAAAAAAGGTAAACGGACCTTTTTGTTAAATGTCTCAATTGGCGCAGAAGCTGGCCAAGGGGGAACCCCCCGTTTGATGCCTAATGTGCTTAATGTTTTATGCAGGAAAAGCCGGGGAAACGCACGGAGAGGAGGCACAAGCACAAGCACCAGTGCCACAAATAATACATTTAATTTATTCATATAAAGACGAGCCCCCGATGTCCACTTGGAGCCCCGTCTCGGGCGTTATAAATGATGCTTCGGATCTCTTTCAAATAACATGCCAGCCATGTGCACAGAGAGAAAAAATGGGGTTTGAGTTGCAGATAGTAAATGCGTGAGTGTAATGTGACTTAATACTTTTCGAGAAATGTACCTAATATTTTTAATTAATTTAATTCTTTTAGAAAAATACTCCTACTATTTTAATTTATTTAATTCTTTTAGAAAAGTATACCTACTATTTTATATAAATACAATTTCATTGTTTTCATAATTATGACATTATGAAACTTCCTTTTTCTATTTTATTTCTTTATTTAGGGTATTTATTATGATCTAAAACTTTTAGGAATGAACTATTTTATTAAAATAAAATTTTGTTGATAACATAATTATGGTACTGCGATACTACACTTTTATTTTATTTATTGTGATCTAAATTCTTTTAGTAATATACAAAGTTATATAAATAAAATCTTATTGATATCATAATTATGGTCTTATGACCCTTTATTTTATTATTTATTCAATTATTTATTGAAGGTTTCATGGGACCACTTCCTTGCTTTATCCTATGTTTATTTTCTGACTTCTAAGTAATCTTTATAATAAGAAATTTTATACAAATAAAACTTTATTGATATCAAATATATTGTATTGTGACACTGTACTTTTATGTTATTATTAATTTGCTTATTATTAATTATTATTAATTAATTATACTATTAATAATATAAAAATAAATACTAATAAAATTTCATAGATATCATAATTATGGTATTATGACACAACATTTTTATTTTATTTAATTATTTATTGAAGGATTCATGGAATCACTTCATTTCCTTATAATATGTTTGTTTTCTCACTCCTAAGTAATATAGGTTATATAATATTTTGAATAAATAAAATAACAATGATATAATTAAGGTACTATGACAATTATTTTTTCATTTATTTTATTTATTGTGACCTAATTCTTTTAGGAATATACTATTTTATTTCAATAAAGTTTCAGATATATCATAATTATGGTATAATGATACTACACTTTTATTTTATTTATTTATTAACGGTTTCATTGAACCTCTTTCTTTCTCTAACATGTAGTGTCATATATTTTTTATGTGGTGCATTTTATGAATATATATTTTATATATCTTATATATTTTATATATTTTATATATTTTATATATTTTATATATTTTATATATTTTATATATTTTATATATTTTATATATTTTATATATTTTATATAATTTAATTGATATATTAATTACCGAATTATGACACAACACATTTACCTAATTTATTTATTTATTGTAATCCAATTCTCTGAAAAATATACTATTTTAGTAAAAAATAAATAAATATTTATTGATGGCATAATTATGGCATTATGACACTAAGCGTTAATTTTATTTCTCTATTTATTGAATTTGTCATGGTAGCACTTTCTTCCCTTTCTTTAATATGTTTGTTTTCTCACTTTTAAATATTAAACTATTTAGCCTCCATTGTAATTAATAAATAAATAGCCAGTTAAGGATTCTTTCTGTTGGCGAAATAAATAAATAAAACTAATAAAATAAATAGTAAATAGTCTGTATAATTTTTTTTCCTTGTGCAATATTGTCCTTTGTTTGATTCTTTTCATTTCGCTTTCATTGCTGATTACATTATTTATTTCGAAGTCGCCTTAATTTTTGGTCACGCAATCGGAGGTGCCACACTAATGGGGGGGCGGAGTGTGTTTTTTTTTTTGGGGGGTGACGAAAAATTACACACACATTTTAGAATTGAGCAATTTGTATCTGGTGGATGCGGTCCGCTTGTCCCCCGAAATAATGCCAATAATAACAATGGGCGCGTCTCTGTTTGCTTGCCACTTGATAAATGAGAGGGCCAAGTGGGCCAAAAGGGCTAAAAGCCCGAGGGGGAGCCCTTAAGGTGTTGCAAGTTTTCTCTTTTCCTTCTCCACATTTTCCCACATTTTCCGCACATTTTCCTCTTCCCTGTTTTCCCTTTCCTTTTCCCTCTTTCCTCTTCCCTCTTCCCTCTTTTTTTCCTTCTCTCCAAGTTGTTGGTTTTTGGCCTTTTGATTAAGTTGCTGGGCGTGCCGAGCAGCTGTTTTGGTCAGTGCAAGGGCGTGGCCACGCCTTTTTCGCCAACCCAAAAAACTATAAATTTATGTATGGAAAAATATATATATTATATTATAGCATAGCCACTATTCCGCTGAATGATTGAGGGTTTAATGCGAAGGAGATAATATTATAAAATATTTTTCTAAAATTATTTATTAAATCATTAATCAAAGGTTTAAAATAAGATATAAATTCAATACTCTTAAAAAATTTATATGCTTCTCTCTGTCTTTGTTTCTACAATATTAAAGATTCCTTTGTATTTTTTTTTTTAACGTATCCTTCCCGTCCTTTAAAGGTCCTTTTAATGGCCCAACTTGTCGTCGTTGCCATACTCGATTGTCAACGTGTCTAGTCATCAGTTTTACGCACCACTTGTTCTGCACCTTCTACTCATATATATTATATACACATATAGAGACGATATCTGGCTGGACTTGGACTTTTGGTTGCCGGAGAGACACAACAGTCTCGAATTTACATATTTATTTCGTTCGATTTGTAAGCACACACACACATGGGGACATTAAGGACCTGTGCCACTATCTCGCAGGCACAAGTGCCTTCGAAATGAAATTGATTTCAAGTGCAATCCTCCTTATCCTTAGCCTCCTTCATTCGACTTTCGTCTAATGGCAAAATAAGGCAAATTAACGAAAGGAGCTCTTCGATTTTATTTTTATTATTCACTTCAGACATTGCATAATTTTCAGGTAAAAAAATTTCCAGGTAAGAAGTCAGAGCTTAATTTGCGTTTCATGCAAGTCTTTTGTGGCAGCAAAATCGATTACATTAATTTTTATTTTACTTTTAAAGCAGCAAAATCGAATTTATAAATTTATATTTGACTTTAAAGCTTTGTTCCCAATCAGATTATTACATTTACTTTATCTTTTTCCTACAAAAAAAGTAACCTTTAAATGCGGGAAAAGCAGCTTAAGGTTGACTTTGGGGATTATTTTTTTGATATTTAATATTTCAGACATTTCACATGGCATTTATTTCTTTTGTAATAAGATACTTATGGCCAAAGGAGATCTAGGATTTAAAATGTTAAAGAATTAAATATGAAATGAAGTGAATAAAATATGAAATGAAATGAATAAAATATAAAATGAAGTGAATAAAATATGTAGTGAAATATAAAGCACATATTTATACTATTGATGTAATTTTTACATTAACTTTGATTAGAAAATTCTAAAAAATATATAACTTATGTTGCAGTTAAGAAAATTCTATTACTTCTTCAAACTAAATAAAGTAATAATACAAATAATGTAATTTTTATATTCACTTTGATTAGAAAATCCTTAAAAATATTTAAATCATGTTTTTAGTTACTAAAATTCTATTTCTTCTTCAAACTAAATAAAGAACGTTACCTAAAAACTACTTTCCTATTTTTATTAGCAACTAAAAAGCATAAAATCCCCAAAATAAAAAGCATTTTAGTTTCAAAACAAACAGCAGCTGAACTGAAAAACTATTCTTGATACCTTTAAGCCTGAGAGATCCTTCAGATACTCCCCATCAATTTATATCCTTTTTAGTGTCAGCTTCATAGATTTGTAGAACTCTATCTGTTCTGTGTGAAAATGTTACATCCTTTCAGAGTGAAAATACACTTCCTTGGCGCCGTGGGAAAACTGTGCTGCATACCTTTCAGCGCTGCCTCAAGGACGAGCCAAAAGGACGCGTATCTCAGCTGGCAATCAGCCGGAATTGCTCTCGCGCGTTCTGTTGCAAGTTGCAAGTGGAAAATAGCAAGTTCCGCGGGCAACACGCTCATTTAGCAAAGCTTTTCCACTTTTTTTTTGCAGCTGGTTTGCTGCAACTCTCCCCCCCGGCAAGGACTTCCCTCGCAATTGTTTCTCCCCGTAAATGTTTTATTCCGACTTGTATATTAGCGTGATTCCAGAGCTCATCTGTGATTGCTGTTGTGTCCCTTCTGGAAGGAAGGACTCCTTCAATGGCACCCTCCTCTGCATTTGGCAATCTTTTTGAAGTTCATTAATTTTTATGCCACAACTTGGCATCCAGAGAGAGGATCTCAGAATCTCAGGTTCGCTTTTGTTGAGCGATAATAAAAGCGTATAATTCGCAGAGGAAATTTTCCATATTTACGAGTATGGCCAATGGCCTTTTCCACTCCGCATTTTCCACTAAGCAAAATCCTGCGGCGCGTGTTGCCACTTCAAGTAAATGTTGTTGCAGCAGTCGGAAAAATAAAATATAAACTGTTACAAAGAGAGAGCGCAATAAATTCTCGAAAAATATATATTATCCCAGCACGAGGGCTGACAGCGCGGCCACGCTGCGTATGAGTGATATTTTTTGGAGGGGAACCCCCTGGAAAAAAGTGAGAAAGTCGCACGAACAAATAAACTTTAACAAGGCTCCGGCATTAACTTGATGCGAAATAAAGGCAACACGCATCAAAGTAAGTTGAAGTGTTTTGCAGCGAAAAAATGAATTAAATCTCTCTTGAGTTGCAGGAGTTTTCTTCGAGGAAATTATTTAAGAAAAAGAAGTACTGAAGGAAGTTTTCTTTATAACTTGAAGTTAATTCTGTTGTGAGTGATTTTATTAATCATTTCAGGCACTGAATATGTATTTTTTATGTTTCTTAGAATTCTACAAATTTCCCATAGTTTCTCTTACAAAGATATCTTAGAACCTTCACATAATAATATCTCTCTGTTAAGGGAAAGCGCCCTTCTCCTCGATTCTCATACTGTGTACTTAAGGTAGGCCTTCCTCTGGAATTAACATACTGTTAAGGGGAAGCGCCCTTCTCCTCGATTCTCATACTGTGTACTTAAGGAAGGCCTTCCTCTGGGAATAACATACTGTTAAGGGAAAGCGCCCTTCTCTGCGATTCTCATACTGTGGACTTAAGGTAGGCCTTCCTCTGGGATTAACATACTGTTAAGGAAAAGCGCCCTTCTCCTCGATTCTCATACTGTGTACTTAAGGAAGGCCTTCCTCTGGGATTTACATACTGTTAAGGGGAAGCGCCCTTCTCCTCGATTCTCATACTGTGTACTTAAGGAAGGTCTTCCTTTACGATTAACATACTGTTAAGGGAGAGCGCCCTTCTCCTCGATTCTCATACTGTGTACTTAAGGTAGGCCTTCCTCTGGGACTAACATACTGTTAAGGGGAAGCGCCCTTCTCCTCGATTCTCATACTGTGTACTTAAGGAAGGCCTTCCTCTGCAAATAACATACTGTTAAAGAACAGCGCCCTTCTCTGCGATTCTCATACTGTGGACTTAAGGAAGGTCTTCCTTTACGATTAACATACTGTTAAGGGAAAGCGCCCTTCTCCTCGATTCTCATACTGTGGACTTAAGGTGGGCCTTCCTCTGGGATTAGCATACTGTTAAGGGGAAGCGCCCTTCTCTGCGATTCTCATACTGTACTCATACTCATACTCATACTCTCTCTTTAGATATTAACGATTACAATTTCTTAGAACCAAAAATAATCAAATTAAGCCTCAAACTTCTCTCTCACAAGATTGATTTACACACACAAAAAACCAAACAAAATAAACACACACACACATAATAAACTAAATAATTGATTTACTTCACAGACACTGGACACTGAGACGTCTCAAGAGCAGCTCTGCAACTCAAATTACACCTGACATTTCGGTCTTCAGCTTCCGCCACCTGTCACAGGTACTCGCACTCTCTCTAAATGTCGCCCAATTACACATCTGGCTGGCAACAATAATAAACAGCGATTTTGGGGGCCAAACCGGGCCAAATCACAGCCCAGGAATATTGCCACATACAACAATATATATGTATATATATGTATATATATTTAGTGGCACATGGGGCATGGATGTCCTGCGACAATGGCGCGTTATATCATATACGGCTTTCATTTTTAGCCCAGTGTTTGCCAAGCTCATATGCAAATTCAGTTTTTGCCTTTCATAAAACCCGCACATCAACTTTTTATAATGCCTGCATATGCCAATGAAGAGGTCGTAACATCCAGCAAACAAGGGGGGAGTGAGGGGATGAGCTGGGGGAAAATAAGGGAAAATGGGAAAAATGGGGAGAAAACAGAACAGAAAACTGAGAACTGAGTAGAACAACAACATGGCGCAATCAATTTTCCCGCCTCAATTTTCCTCAATTTAACGTTTTTCTTATCGCTTACTCTGTGACAGTACGAATGGGGAGCTATTTCTTTTTGAATATTCAAAATGTGTAAGTCTTTTTATTATTTAAATATTTAAATAAGCAATAAAAACTGTAGAAACTATCCGGCTCGAAGGACCAAAATTTTATAGAAATCAAAGAAAATGCATTAGAGGTTTATTAAGAAGTTATAAATAGCTATTTCTTTTGAGTATTTAAAAGGTTTATTCGTTTTCATTACTTAAATATTTAAATAAGCAATAAAAACTGTAAAAAGTATACGGCTCGAAGGACCAAAATGTCAAAGAAATTGCTTAAGTTTTTGTTAGAAAACTAAATATAAATATATATATAACGTTTTTCGTTACTTTCTAATATTCTCTTCTAATATTTTCCCTTAGCAACTACTGTCTTGTCCTGTGCTGTATGCCAAATAATTGCGGCAAGTGTGTACACACACAAAAACAATTTTTTTTTTGTGGCAACTAATTGGCGCACATAATTGTCAGAGAGGGTGTGTGTGTGTGTGTGTGTGTGTGGCACAGTTGAAGTTGCCTGCAGCCCCGGGGCCAAGCCTCAAGCAAATAATTGAGGCTTTCCCCTCATAAAACTTGCCACGTTTTTTCCCAAGCTTTTTCCACCCGAAATTAATACATTGTCTGGAGTGGAGCGGTTCTGTCTCTGTACTTTTTCTCCGCTTACTTAAGTTACATTTTATGCTCAGTTTATTGGCCCGTTTTCTCTATCTATATCTATATAGGTATCTGTATCTGTATCTTTGCGAACGCATCTGCATCACTATCGTGCTGTTTTCCTCGCTTTTTTTAATGGCATTCCGCGTAAAGAACTTTGGTTTACTGCTCATTGTTACATCAAGAAAACACGAAAACATCAGAGGAAATTAAGTCCGGGTATTAGGACATTGTGTCCTTGAAGAGAGCTCCTGGAAGAATTCCTGGAAATTCCCAACCAACACCTCTGCATATATCAATATCAATGTATAGCAACTTTTGCAACTCCACTTGGCGGCTTCCCAGCTTGTAACTTGGCTGCATTTCTCCGGGGAAGCCTTCGGGAATCGTGGAATTTAATGGCTGCATCATGATGATGATGATGATGATGATGTAGTTGAGCAACTAAGTCTTAATCAAACTCGGTCCAGACTCGCCTCAAAGTTTTTGCAAAAAGGGCAAAGTTACTTCGCTTTATTTGGCCGCTCCAACTTTTTATGCGCACACATTTTAGTTACTGGCCCCGCAGCTTTATGGCCAAATTAATAAGTCTGATAAAGCGCAGGCACTAGCTTTATTGAAAGAAATTAAAATTTGGTGCGAAGGGAACGCAACAGATCCGGTCCGGAATTAACACCTTGCTTTTAAAGCTGTTCTTGCTGCGGAAAATCAATGTTGCTGCCACACCAAGGTCACCTAGGAGGTGTTCTCATTTAGACAGCTTGCCTCCTCCCTTTGCCCCGCGTCGTGACAGTTTTTAATGAGCATTCATTACGAGCCAGCTGCCAAAGGATAAAGGATAAAGTGGGGCATATGTGACGGAGGAAAGTATACTTGTAAAGAAAATTCAACTCGAAAAAGTAAAAAAAGCAGCACTTTCCTTGGTAATTTTAAGTAGTTTCTAGCTAGCTCTACATCTCTGTTATAAATTCAAGCAAAGAGCATTCCCAAATTCGGTTTGCTAGACCCAAAAAAACAAGCAAGGCAAGCCGAAAAATGTTACACATACGCCATGTGTGCCAGAGAGACGCCAGCCGTTGTAGTAGTTGGCGGCTTTTGTGGCCCAGTCAGCAATCTGCACTGGATATTGTTTATGTTAACAGCTTTAGTGCTGCCGCTTTTTTTAAAAGGATGGTTATTGGATAAAAAGCAAATGTTATCGAACAAAAACATGGCATCAGGAACTCGTTTATGTGGGCCAAGGACTGTTTTTGGTTTCTAGAAAATATTCATTGAAGGTTTTAATTAAGTTCTGCTGCTGTTTAGAAAGTATAAATTCATTCTGGAGGAAGTTTACAATTAGTTTTTGATATAAATTAATTTTCTAGTAAGTTTACAGTTAATTTTCGATATATTTGATACACAATTTATCGATACTTACAAAAATGTCGAACTATAACTTAAGCAACGTTAGAATATGTTCCAATCTTTAAATTTAAATATGTTGATTGAAGTTTTTAATTAAGTTCTGTTGTTGTTTGGAAACTATAAATTAATTCAGTAATAAGTTTACAGTTAATTTTCGATATATTCGATAGACAATTTATCGGTACTTACATATATGTTAGAATATTTGGCAAATTTTTACATTTAAACTTATTAATTGAAGTTTTTAATTAAGTTCTGTTGCTGTTTAGAAACTATAAATTAATTTGGAGCTCTAATTACAGCTTTACAGTTTTTTTGATATATTCGATAGACAACTTATCGATGAAATTAAACTGAAAAAATATATTACAAAGGGTTATATATATATAATAGCAAAAATATACCTCAAGTAACCTTAAAATATTTGGCAAATCTTTAAATTTACACTCATTGATGAAACTAACTCAAAATTTAACTATTTCAATATTTCCCGATAATTTTCGATATTTCCGATAAACGATAGACATCTCAAAGACCATCACTAGCTAATAACTGACAATAGAAGCTTCCCTGCTGGCAGTAATGTCCAAATATCTCGACTTGGCCAATCCCCTGGCACATTCAATTAATGTCCGTTCCCCAACAAGGACTACTCAGTGTCAACAGGACCTTAGTAGTAGAACAGGACCTGATAAACTCCCCCCAGTGAAATTTATGGGTAAACACCAGGACCCGGAGGGACTGGGCATAGCGCATAAATCAGACAAAACATCAATAAATCACAAACTGTTGACGTCCGCCATCAAAACATGGCTGGAAGGGTTAAAGCCAACTGCATTCATGTCAAATTTGTGGAATTCTGAGGGTTATGGGTAACCATAAACTATGGCAATTAATACGCATTTTACGGTGACAGGAATTTATTGAAAGGACAAAAGCAAAGTAATCGGAAAATGGGATGTGTGTCCCTTTTTTTTATTATTATTTTATATCAACGATTACAAGCTGCAAAAACATCATAATCAAAACGAAAAGTTGGGTAAAAATAACAAGAGAATAAAGGTAGCCTCAAGGAAAAGGGTCAGCTTACAAAATTATCCTTGAAAGTTACAAATCGTTATTGCCAAAGGGTTTTTAAAGGAAATATTTGTGTTTATTTAAGAGTTTAGATATTTTCTTAAGCCGAAAGGTCTTTAAATTAAACTTAAATAAGCTTTGATTTTACTTTAATAAATCTACAAATTTTTCACTCTCTCTATTTTTTGCTTACTTAAAAAAAAGTAAAAAAATTAACAAGGATACTTTCCACAATTTGTAAGTTCTGTGAATTAAACCTAAAATTAGCTTTGTTTTTACTTTAATAAAACTGCAAATTTTGCACTCTCTCTATTTTTTGCTCAACTTATAGTAAAATAAAACCTACTAAATAAAGAACCAAAAATCACTTTATTTACAGCCTTTTTTTCGCTTTCAATTCGCTTGCATAATCAGTAATTTGATTAAGTAAATGATTAAATAAAAGTGATGGATTGGCACAAGCCACAAACACCTTTTTTTTTCTTTTTCTCTTTTGGTTGCGGTGAAAAAATCCCCCCATTAATTTCTCTTTTTGTTTTATCTTTTCTGCACATTGATTAATTCGATTGCTGATTCAATTAATTTCGCTAGTCACGGGGCACACGGTGCGTATGCGTAATGCGGTTATTCATAGGAAAGGAAATTCGATAAAAAAAAAGTACCTTTAAATGGTAGCAAGAACGCCTAATGATGTGCTAATTAGATGCCTCCGAACGAAATATGAAATATATATAAAGTCTCCAAGTGCACATACAATGGCCATAAATCAAGTATACGCCGGGGAGTCCATAAATGAAGGAATTAATTGCAAAGTTCACTTCGATTTCGGAAATTGTGAAGCTAAATTGTGAGATACAAATGCATTTTCTTAGGTTTCCCATTGCATTTGCACATTTTCCACGTGTCTGCACTCATTAATTAATTATTGAAACACCTGACAGGCTTCAGTTTTAATTGTTTATCTGTAACTGGCAGCAAATCTCAAAGATGGATCAAAGATTTTGTGTGAATTTTCAGAGGAACTCACTAATGAATGCAGAATTTGGGTTTCTTTTACAAAAGAAATAGTTATTCTATTAATTAAAGCTGTAAATTTGTATTTACTTACCTCGCAAAAGCAGTTTCTTTGAAATTGAATATAAATTTCTATAAATTAAAATCACAGAGAAATTTAAAGGAAATGTAATTGAAATTTAAGTAAATTTAAATATAAATATAAAAGTTTTTTGTTCTTTAAAATATACACTCTGCCTGAATTTTTCTTTGTTTTCCACAGAGAGGAAAAAACCGCAACGCTTTCACTACCTGAATCCTGTATTCCAACCTGTTGCCAGAGGAGCAGGCAGCGTAACCACACGGCGCAGGATGCAGGATGTAGGCTCAGCGCCCCCGAAAAGGACCCTGGGATCTTGGGGGCTTCCTCTACCGGAATCCCTTTGCATTTTCCGCGCTGCTTTTTCCCCCCGGATGGCTTTCCGGGGGCATTGTTTCATCAAAAAAGGAAAAGCGAGCCAGTTTTTCACTTGGCTTGATGTTTTCTTTTCATTGGGTGAGTTGCGCCATAATTGCTACTCTTCAAGGATATATGAAACTGAAGGATAATTGCTTAAAGTTTTAAATTTTAAATTGGATTTTTGAGGGAATTTTAAGAAGAATATTACATGATAACTTAAGAAAAACTAGTGGAATCAAAGGAAGTTTCTTTAGAATAATTTTTATTTCCTTTCAAGGCTTGTTATAATATTTATTTATTATTTAAATTTATCAAAATGTATAGTAAATTTCTTTAGTTTATTTTTTATTACTTTTTAAGGCTTGTTACAATATTTATTTATTATTTAAATCTATCAAAAAGTATCCTTAGTTTATCCTGTTTATCTGAGCGTTATAATTAGCTTCCATTTCCTGGTATTTATTTTCGAGTAGCTCATGTCCCGACCTCACACCTCTCCCTATTCTGATGTCAATGAACCTGGCATGTTTTAAGGATCCAGGATCCAGGATCCTAGGACCTCAGAGCCTCAGTGTGTTTACTAAGAAACTCAGCACGCGCTGCTCTGTTTTTTTGGCGACACTAAATCCAAATTCAATATGTTGTCGGTTTAACATATTTCATCTTTTGGCCAGCCTCGTTTGCATAGTCCTGCGTGTCCTTGTGCGTGTGAGTGTAAGCAAACAACGTGTTGTGCCAATATTGACAGGACCCACAGGCTCTTCTTCCTGCCCATCGAAATGCCAAAAAAGAAAACATAAAAATAAGAACACACGCACACGAAAAAAGGAAAATAAAATAAAAGCAAGAAAAACTATACCGATGGCAAAAAATAAATTATTGAAATTACATATTGCCTTTTTCGGTGCTTGTGTTTGTTGAGGAATTAAATTTTCGGGCGATTATATTACCAAAGGCCAGGCCCCGGACATTGATTGGTAATGAGATCACAAACTTGATTTTGATTGAGTTCCTTTTTTGGGTTTGAGTTTGGATTTGGATCCATTTTAAATTGAATAAATTAAATAAATTAAGGGAAAACCCATCGAAAAAATAAATAAGGAAAATGTTAAATACTTAAGCTGTCCATCTGTTTTCAGAGGGGAACTTGTTTACGCAAAAGTTAAAATTAACATTGCGGCGAATACCTAAAAGTTACTTCAACTTCAAGGACTTCTTTGCAAACTCAGGAAATTGTTTAAGGTGAAGAGAAATATTATATATTTTAATACAAATATATACGTTACCCTAAAATATACAAAATATATAATATTTTCCCCCAAAAAAATACTCATCCAAAAATATAAAAAATATACAAAATATATAACATTTCCCCTTAAAAATATACTCTTCATAAAAATAAGCAACAAAGGCCCAGAAATTAATAACTTTCAACATTTTCCGAGTCCCAAATCACCTCCAAAACCTTTTAAAAAAAATCCCTCATGCTAGAAAGAGAGATTACCTCACAGATAATAGTGGAAAAAACTCTCAGGGGAATCCCCATAAAATCCCCCACAAAAACCACTCCTTTAACTCTCAATCTCTGCGGAAAAAGTCAAGGAAAATCAAGGAAAATACTCCGAAAAGAAAAACAAGTCGGAGGCAAAGACAAACTTTGAGCTGTAAAGCATTTAAAAAATTAATTGTAACCTTTTTTTTTTTGCTTTTACCGGGGTCAGTTTGATGCTTGATAAACCTTTCACCGGCACTCATAAACAAGGAGTCATTAAAATCATGATTAGCAGGAGCCACAGGTGCCATTAAGTGGAGGGAAATGGCGGCGGGAAAAGTCGGCGGGAAAAGCCATGGGATCACAGGGAGCTTTGTTTGTTTAACGCTCCACTGACTACAAATTTTTTGGCAGCCAGAAAAACAGGAGAAAAATCGGGAAAAAAATGAAGAAAAATCAGAAAAAAAGAAGAAAAATCGGTAACAAAAGAAGAAAAATCAGGAAAAAAAAAGAAGAAAAATCGGGAGAAAAAATCAGAAAAATCAAGAAAAACAAGTAGAAAAATCAGGAAAAAAAATACGAAAAAAAAATCCGTAAAAAAAGAAAGTGGCCAACGGCAACAAATGGCAAATAAGCTGACCAACTGACCGACCGCACAGAAAGGGCCTCTTAATGTTTTTCTTTCAATAATTTGCGCATGAAACCGGTGTTTGGTGTCCGGAGTCCCGTGTCCGGAGTCAAAAAAAAAACAGAAAAGGGTTCCCGACATTGCACTTTGGCCCCGATTTGTTCTCCTCTTTTTTTTGGATTTTTTTTTGGCTTTGTTACAAACCGCACTTTGTCTTTGTTTTGTTCGCAGGTCAAGACTCGAAAGGTTTTCCATGTCATAAACAGTACACTTTACTATATATTTATATATATATTTTTATATATATATTTTTATATATATTTATATATATTTTTATGTACATTTTTATATATTTTTATATATATTTTAATACATATATTTATCCGAAGAGAAACCCACACCGTTTGCGGTGTGTCAGCGGCTGATAAGCTCTGCTTTTTATTTATTTATTTTTTTTTTTTTGGGGTGCAACATCAGTGGAAATCGATTTAATGTCGGCTTAATTATGTGGAAAAAATGTTCAGGCTCCTTAAATATATAATTAACAAAGGAGTCGAGTCCTGGCATCCTGCCCAGCATTTGCCTTGCCCAAATACGCCATTAAAATGCTTTTTTTTTAAAGGATTTTAAGCCCCGGGCTTAAGCTCATCTTTGCGGGTTTTAAAATCATAAATGTTATTGAATTACATTGGGAGTTAAACGGGAGTGTTAATTTTTGTACTTGAAAATGTATGATTTGTGTCCTAAAAATTAATTTAATTTAAAATTTATATTTCTTATGACAAATATTCATATTTTATATTCTTAATGTATTTCAAAAATGGTCTAAGAAAAGATAACTTGCATTTTTCGGTTGGAAAAGTGTCTTATTTTCATTTGTAAATTATTTGATTTTAATTTTTAAATTTTAAAACGATATTTTAGCTTTGAAAATTTAAATTAAAAGATTTTAAAAATATATTTAAGCTTTGAAAATTAGTACAAATATTACAAAACCTATTTAATTATATATTTTATATATATTTTAATATATGTCTTTATTTTGTTAATATTTGTTTTAGTTTTGGATTTTAGAAAATGTCCAAACTGAAGTTAAGTTGCATTTTTTCTCTTTTAAAATTGTAATATTCCTGTAGAATCTTTTCATAATTATTTTAGATATAAAATATATGTATTTTAATAATTAAAATAATATATTTAAATATATAACAACAACTGATTTAATTTTGTAATGAATTTATCAACTAAACAAAGTTTTCTTTTGAATACTTTTTAAATATATAAATAAAGAACACATTTATTATTTATGTGTTCTTTATTTATATAAAGAACACATTTATTTATTATGTGTTCTTTATTTAAATATTTAAATAAGTGCAAGTAATTTCTATTTTTTTTTTCTTGCTCTTTATACCTGCATTAAATTAATTTAATTAACTTTAAATGCTTGAAAATACTTTTATCCCAAATAAATGTTCAAATTACATTTCCCGATCAAGTACCTAAAGTCACTAATTAAGCGCTAGACATTAAATTTTATTTCTTTTTCTCTCCTCATGAAATGCAATGAGATTCTGCAGCATTCTGCGAATTGCTAAAGACAGCAGAAAACAAGTCAAATGAATTCATTGTCAGTGCAGCAATTTTCCAATTTTCCCTGGTTTTCCCTAGCTTTCCGTAGCTTTCCCTTTCCCCCTGCCTAATCGCATTCGCCGGCTAAGTGCATTAAATATAATTTTAATAGGTTTCCGACTCCGTCTGCGTCTGTTAATTGCCAGTTGTCTGACTCACAAAATCGATGCGGGAAAAGTGGAAAATGGCTCAGGAAAATGCTGGGATGATTTTCATATGAAAAGCGAACTTTCGACAGTTACCGAAGGGAGAAAGAAGTTTAGAGAATGTGACAGGACACTCTCATGCACTTGACTTTATATTTATTTATATGAATTTTTTAAGGCATAATTTTATTTAAATTGTAACTAATTTTTAATCACTAAAGGTTTGATTTTATATTTCACTTTTGATAGTTTTTCTAAACACTTTATTTATCACTTGAAAACTATATACTTTTCACTAAGAAAATCTCTAAAAATTAATATACATTTCACTTAGAATTTCTCTATTTCTTTTCAAAAAAATCCACAAAAATTGATCGTAAAAAATTCAATAAAATATGTTTTGTGCATTTACTGTCTCCCTTCAGTTTCTTATCTATTTTTTTGTTAGTTTTTTCCTTTTCTCATGAGAGGACTTCCTGTTGCCGAAGGACTCGAGCTGAAAACTCACAGTAAAGTCAAGGCAAAGTGCAAGTTTACTGCCTGACAAGTTTTCCAAGTCAAAGTTTTCTAGTCTTTATGCTTTTTTCATATCAATTTTGAAAGTTTATATTTTTTTTCTCTTTTGTTTTCTTCATTTTATTCAACTTGAAGCTGTTTTTGCGAAAACTTTGACCCTGATTGTGGACAAGAGTCACCGAAAACTATGAAAGGGCTTAAAAATATTTCGAATTTTTTTGTTTGCAACTTGAATAAAAATCAATCTCTGAAACTATTGTGTTTCGCACAGATTTTATCATAATCTATGGGCATTAATTCCAACTGATTTGCAGGACCTGCAGGATTTTTGGTGATAAATGGCCGGAGATTCATTTGTTTAATTTCATTTTCACATAAGAAAGATTTTCGGGGGGAAAAACTGGCGCCCAGCGATAAATATTTGCCATTGTTTGGCTGTCAGTTTGGATTGCGGCAACAATTTTCCAAGTTTTCCCTGTTTTTCTCCCCCGCTTTTTCCCCATTTTTTTTTTTAAGCTAAAAGAAAAGCAGCATAGAACAAAGACTTTATTTACCTGAAACAAATTCTTGGCGTTCCGGCAATTTGTTTTTTAATTATCGGTCACACAGCACAGAAACAAAAATGTTGAAAAAAATGTTTTGCTTTCTTTTGAATTAAATTTTTGTTTGAAATTTTTCGTGATTCTGTTTATTGTTTTTTGGGCCAGAAAAAATGTGTTTATTTTTTTTATTTATTTTTGTAGTATTTTTTCGCTTTGTTTTTTAAATTTCAAAAAATTCCGGCAAACTAGAATTTTGGTCTCTCGATTTTTGGAACTCTCGATTCTTGGTTTAGGTTTTCGGTCTCTCTGCTCTCTTTCCCAGGGCTGTGTGTTCGCCTTAAAAAACCCGCAACGACTGAATCAAAACAAACAAATTTCTTTGGTTTTATTCGAAAAACGTTGCCTCGGCCTCTGGATGTTGGCGGATATTTCGGCAGTGGCAGTGGCCGTGGCGGCGCTTCGTTTCGGCGCTCGGCCGCCGCCTCGGGTGGCTCCGGGGAGACACTACGGAGTCCCGGAGTCCGGAGTGTTCCCAGCTGGCGCTGGCGTTATCCGGCCTGCCGGCTATCCGTACGCCTTATCCGGCCTGCCCCAGCACATTTTCCACTTTTTATCCGCGCGTCTGCGCTCTTCTTCTGCCTCGACGTTTGTTGTTTACATGGCCCCTGCTTGACTTTTCCCGTGTTGATACTCTGTAACGGTAGCTGTGTAAGGTGTGTTTGGTTTTTATGCGGGCTTAGCACGTGCTTTGGGGAGAGCGCTATCAAAAAAGAAATTCCTCAGATCGAACCTCTCTGTCGCTCTTGGTTAAAGGTAAGGCGGACTTGGCTCTCTTGAAATTGAAACTCCTGGATCTGCCTGGAAAGATCGTTGGCTTGGCTCTCTCTCACGTGCTTCAGGGAGAGCGTTATCAAAAAGAAATTCCTCTGATCGGATCTCCCTGTCCCTCTTGGTTGAAGTGGGAAGGCGGACTTGGCTCTCTTTAAATTGAAACCACTGGAAAGATCGTTGGTGCTCTCTCTCTCTTACTTCTACCCGCAAGATTATGTATATGGATATGGATTACTCTCAAAATACTCTCTCTCTCTCTTTTTCTGAATGCAATTAAGGAATATCACAAGAAAAAAATTGGAATGATGAGAGAGGCTCTTTTCTGGCAAAAGAGTTGAGCCACTTTTAGATGCTCTTTAATCTTTAAAAATTTATAGAAAGCATTTTATACATTTTATATATTTAAATTTCGTATTTATTTAAGCTTGATAAACAAAATAGGTAATTTACACAATAAACTTTACATTAACAGCGGTGTTTCTTATCAATTTTTATTTATTTCCCTTATTTAAATCATACGCAGGGTATTGCATAGTCGTTTCCCTCTTCCTAATCATTATTCTCCTTCTTCTTGTTGCCTTTCTTTCTTTCTCTTGCCGGCATTGTTGCTTTTGTTTAAGCGTTTTTTAATCTCTTAGCGCCGCGCTTTGTTTTCGTCCGTCGACGAGGAGGCACTGCTCTCAGCTGTTCGCGAAACTTTCGTCCTGACAAGGTGTTTGACACTTGGCCACAACACTTGCTACGCCAGGATACCTAAACTCAGTCCCTAGTCCCAGTCACAGCCACCAGAGCAGCCCACATGCACAGCATCCAAATTTAACCGCGTCTTCGTCCACGGAGAACTTACTCAATCACCAGAGTCGGGCTGTTGTGCTTCCAGGATCGGCGGGATGCTGAATATCAAATGCTCTTTCTTTTTGGTGAAGAAAATGAGGGAAAAACCTTAAGGAAAGGAGTAAGATTAGGGGAGTTTTTGAACTTGTAAATATTATTATTTATTTTGTGGAAAATATCATAAATAAATAGAAAATATATTCTAAAAATATTCAAGATTATATTCAAAATATAGGAAATATATACACCAAATTCGTATTTAATTTTATAACTAAAATATAAGAAATATTTACACAAAATTCGTATTTAATTTTATATCTAAAATTCAAGAAATATGTACACAAAATTCATAATATTTCTTTTCTTTGTAAATCAAGTAAATGTAGTATTAAAATTCCCAAATAACTTTTCGGGACGTTTAAAAAAAGCAAAATATATATAAAATAATATATTCTAAAGAATATTCTAACAAATATTCATTTTCATATCTAAAATATAAGGAATATATTAACAAAATTCATTCCTTTCTCTTTTCTTTAAAAATCAAGTAAATTTAGTATTAAAATTCCCAATTTACCTTTCCAAAACGTTTCAAAAAGCTAATAAACCCTGCTTTGTAAGGACATCCTCTCGCAGGGCATATAGAAAATTTGTTTTATGATTTAAGCTATGCGGTTTCTTTTTTATGCTTTCGATTTGACTTGCTTGGCATTTTTGGTCATTGACTTTTTGCCTGCGCAAAAATGGCAAAAGTCATTAACTTTTATGGAGGAACGCGCTCTCGCTTATATGTAAGAAAATCCTGCCGTGGAAATGCAATTTCCTTATCAGTTTCATTCTCGTCCTTTGGCAGGAGACTAAGACTCTGGTTTTTAATTCCCCCGCTCGTGTTTCTATTGAATCCTGATTTCATTTGTGCCTGTGATTGATCCTTTGTTGCCCCTTGGATATTTTTTGGCCACTGCAAAGGATAACAATTAGAGGAGAGCGGCGAAGGATGGCTGCCTCGGTTCAACGACTTTCGTCTGCTGGAAAATTCCACTTGAGGCCTGTCCCGGGGATTAAACAAAAGGGAGAAATTGACTTCCTTGTCACATTTCCGACCTGTATCCATATTTATAAACCATTTCATTTCGTCTGCCGTTGCCAGGAGCAAGTCTAAGGACTTGAATAGGAGGAGGAGATGGAGAAGGAGCAGGAGCAGGAGCAGGAGCAGGAGCAGGGTAAGGATCCACTCGATTAGATCCCCGTTTTATGAGTGCAATCTGGCGAGTCCTGGAATCAATAAGTCCTGTTCCGTTCCCGGCTAAGTGGTCGCCGGGAATCACTGTCAAAAAAAGAGGATGAACTTTAGTTGACTTTATCTTTTTTTAATAATAAAAATAATGCGACAAATAAACAAATCCATATCTAAACTGATCTAAAAGTTCAAGATTTCTGGTAATTTTTCAAGACTTTTGATTACGAAAGTATCGCAAGAATATTTTGGTCTTCTTTTGAGATTTTTTGTTCCTTTTTTAAGTTCTTTTGATTTTAAATAAAGCTCAAAATCTCGTAATTCCAGAATTTTAAGTCTTACATCAAGATTTTTGGTTTTATATCAAGATTTTTATTTTAAGAATGCACAAAATCTTAAAAGAAGATTTTATATTTTTTTATCATTATACTCTACATTTTATTCATAATTTCCCTGACTCCTTCTTCACCCCTTTCTCTCAGTGTAACTACCCCAAAAAACATATTGAACTGTCCCCACTTGAGTCTAAATTGTCGCACTAATCAAATTGGAAACTAAAGCCTTTCCGAAGGTGCGTTTTATTTTTGTCTTTCGAACTGAAAGAGATCCTTCTTCTGGCCAAGTTAAGAAACGAATGTGAATACAAATACGGCTAACAAAAAATTCCCGGACACGTTCTGGCGTTGCCACAGATTTTGCCCCCGGGGCACACACTCCCACACACACCCACACACACATGGGCTTTGATATGCAAAGTTGCAGTTTGTGAGAAATCAGCGTGTTGCAGTTGCATTTTGCTGCTGGCATTATAATTGCATTTCTGCACTGCTGCCTGGGGCAGCCAGATACGGATACGAAGTCCGGCGTCGCCTCGCATCAGTATTTCAGTCAGGAAGTCGGAACGGAAAGATGAAGGAGCCACAAAAATCAGGACCAGAATCAGGACTCAAAAAGAGATGTGAGCACAAAGGGAAGCTGACAGCTATTTGCTGGGAAATGTCGAAAAGGAACATTTAAGTGGTAAGGAAATTGAGTGTTTTTAAATAAATTATTTAAGTATTTAAAGAATTATTTAAATATTTACTAACGAGTTATTTTTTAAATAAAGAAACTTTAGGTTAAGGTTTGTAGGTTGTCTTGTGGAAAAGTTGAACGTAGTTTATAAAAGAGAGTTTTTTGTAATACAGAAATATTTATAATTAATAAAAACCAAGTTGATTTTTTTGATAATGATAATATGATAATGATAATTTTGATTTTGATAATATAAGGTTCTAAATATTTCTTCTTAAATAATTTAAATACATTCAAAGATCATTTATAAACATTATTTACAAGTTTATAACTCTTCCATTTTTATAACTCATTCCATCTTTCCACATCTTCCCCTTCATAAATCCCGAACACAACTCAAAAAACTCCCTCTTAACCCCTCACTCGGCATACCTTAACCCTTTGTAAGTAAAGGGTACTCTGTGCAGGACAGTTTAAATTCAATTTCATAGAATTTGGGCAGCACAATTCCGGCACAAAGGCTCCAAGTGATTGATATGCCCGAAGGACATGCAGTGCGGCTGCATTTTGCTGCATGGTCTCCGGAAGAGTCCTGCGAGTCCTGCGACACGGGGGCCTCAATTATGGCCGAGGTGTTGCTGTCACTGCACAAGGCCAGGATAATCCGATTGGAAACTCGAAACTGGGAGCACCGCAATTTGCATTGTTCAACAAGAAGGACTCGACTGGGAATCAAAATCGAAATCGAAATGCTTTCCTGCCAAATCCGTTGTCAATTTCGGGGGAATCCTTAAATCACTTGCTGCAACACCTTAATCCCCATGAACATGTCGCTTCAAATTGATACTTTTTCGCTGCTGTTCAATTATCCGTGTGCGTTTCGATTAACTTTTATTAAGGATATCGCAGATTTTTCATTAAATACTCCCGTTATCCTTTGCACAATTATCGTTCATATCCGCTTAATGAATTGAGTTGAGTTTTATGAAGGCATCAATATCCGCAACAGCTTTAATATTTATTTAAAAAATGGCAAACTCATTAGCATTCAAAGTTTAATTCATTGTTATTGAACTGAAAATGTTGTAAACAAAAAGGAAAATAGTCACGTTTTATCAGGAATGAAATTTATTTATGAAACAATCTTGATTTTTATGCATTTCGATAACGTTTGAGAGTGTTTATCGATTTAAATAAATAAATAAATTATCAGCATAAAGTCCTTTCTTTAACTTCACATTGCTAACTATCGATATTTATCGATAATATGTAATAAAAACTTTAAATTCTTTACAAAAATTCTCAAACTTAAAAAATAAGTACAAATTAAGTGAGCTACCGATAAAATCAATTGATTACTCTCGATATTTATCGATAATATGTAAAAAACACTTTAAATTTTTTACAACAATTCTCAAACTTAAAAAATAAGTACAAATTAAGTGAACTAGCGATAAAATCAATTGATTACTATCGATATTTATCGATAATATATAATAAACACCTTAAACTCTTTACAACAAAACTTAAACTTAAAAAATAAATAAATATTAAGTAAACTATCTTTAAAAACCAATATTCTTTTCATAGAAAAACACAATTTCTCAAATTAAAACCCACAAAAAACGATAACTTTTGATCTTATCTTCGAAGCTATTCAATCGAATTGTGTACTTTTTGGACAGGACACGTGCAGGATGATATCTCCATGCGAATCCTTTGAGGTGCTCTCTCTCTCTCTCTCGTTTCCGGCTTGCTGCCAAGCCGTCGTCATCTTGACTTTGTCATTCAAATTTTTCGGCTGCTATTAAAAGGAGCTCAAAAATCCATCCATCCATCCGGCGTGTGTGTGTGTGTGTGTGTGTGCGTCACAGGACATGGGACTAAAGGATGTCCTACATGTTCTATATTTACCTGTTTTCAATCATTCCTCCACTGTTGTTACTTTTTTGGGGAAATCGAATGAATGGCGAGGCCAAGACGAGTCCTTGGATTCCTTTTTTAAAAAAGAGAGAAATATATGCATGAAATTATTATATTTATTATTTAATTTATAACTTTAAAGCCTGATTTATAGTTTCTCTAAATATTAAAAATCTTTATCTTCAGACTTTATAGTTTTTTTTTGGGAAAAAACAAACTTAACCACTTGTGGCAAATATCTCAAGTATTTCAGTTTCAAGATTCCCTCGAGGGTATTTTAGCCCTCGACTATCTGCGTTCCCTATTTAACCCACAGTCATTTCCCATTCCCAGCATTTCGATTCGCAGCTGCTGCGGGGTTAAAGACGGAAGTGGCAAAATATCTGCTCACAATGCGTGTATTTGTCGTATTGGTATTTCTTTGACAACCAACAAACAAGCTTCCAGAGTGTGTGTGGGAGAGTGTGCACCCACTCTCTCTCACCCACACACACACACCTTTCCCCTGGGGGCATTTTCAAGGTGTACGCGCTTTTGTGTGCGTAACAAATTGAATTCAACATATTTGCTTTAAATGCCTTTTTATCCCCTTTCGATATGCTACCTCTCTCTGGCTGGGGTTTTATTTCATCGATGATTTTCGGGTTATCGGGAAATTGAATATATTGTTTTATGGTTTATTGTAAAATATGGAAGGATAGTGTAAAATATAAAAGGATATTTTAACTAATTTTAAATTATGTAGAGTAAAAAAGTGTACTTTTGTTTTTTTTTTTGGAAATATCTGTCTTGTTAGTAAATTCGAATATTAAGCTGTGATCCTTGAAGCTTGAATAATCGTATATGTATATGTAGTTTATCGATAAGTAGATAGTTTCTTTGATATTTTATCTGTTTCTCCTATTCTTGTTCAGAATTTCTAAAAACTATACTTTAATATGAAACTTTAACTGTTATTCTTTGACATTTTAAAATACTAATTATCTGTTTACTTCAATATTATTGACATTAGAAAACAAAGCTCATACCTAATATAAAATTCAATAGTTTTATCTATTTCGTAATATAATATATATAATAATAATATACAATAATAAAAATAATTATAATATTATATAATTAGTTAGCAATTTAAAACTTTTGTGTATATAAGCCAGAATCCTAATATTTATATATTTTTTGTGACGATCTTTTAGATGCTGAACTTTCTTATAATTTAATTTTTATTTTTTTTAATTTTAACTAATTTAAAAGGTTATGTTATCGATATACCTCAATTTCCTCATCGATTAATTACGAACCTTAAAACAGGGTACTCTCACTTCGATTCCTTGCACTCTTCATCCGAAACCTTACCTGCCTTATCTTTGTCGCCTCGTTGGTTCATTTGCATAGGCGACATGCCTCGACTGTATATGCATATGTATATATATATGTGAATCGGCCGATAGGCAAGGCGAGAGATAACTCTCTCCCACTCTCCCACTCTCTCCATTGCAGCACATAGGCGTAGGAAAGCAGGGAAGCAGAGAGGCAGAGACACAGTCAGGGGGGTTAGATTAGCGCTTAAATCATGATTACCGCAGTGGCAGTAATTAGGAGACACTAACCGCAGGGCGCCGAGGCGGGGGGCTATAAATACCCTCAAGACGACAGAGAGCGAGAGAGAGAGAGAGGGGAGTGGGAAAGTGAACGATGCCAGCAATTTGCTATTACTTATCTCGGTTATTGTTATGTGTATAGTGAGTGTAGAGAGTGTGTGTGTAAAGTGTGTGGTGTGTGGTGTGCGTGCCTTGGGTTGGGGAGAGGGAACTTGTTATGCATTTGCTTATGCTGTGTGCGTGCCGATATCCCACCGAGGACCACAAGCAAGCCCGGGCTCTCCACATGGGACCAGCATTGTGCTCTCTGTACACTGAGAAAAATAATAAAATCCTATTAAATTAAAATCTTAACATAAAACCAAAAATCTTAATTTAAGACTTTAAATTCTAGATTTTCGAGATTTTAAGTTTTATTAAAAACCAAAACAACTTAAAAAAAAATTAATTAAAAATCTCAAAAGACCAAAATATTCTTAAGCAACTTTCGTAACCAAAAGTCTTGAACTTATTTTTTATCAGTGTACATGTTATAAATACATATAAATGGGAGCAGGGAGAAAAGAGAAAATTACCAACTGCTTCTCCACAATCCTTGGCAATTTTCTGCAGCAAAAAGATGCAACTTTGTGGCTGCTGAAATGTCAGAAATTAATTCTCGAGTTACGGAAAATACATAAAAATAAAATTAAATCAAAGCAGAAACTATTAGCAAACACTAACTTTAAATGGAATATTTTTTGAAACAATAAAAAACCAGTTTAATTGTGAGAGAAATTCCCGGAAAGTAAACCACAACAGAGAGAGAGAGTGAAATGGAACACACACAACTTTTATAATTATTCATAATTCATCAACAATTACAAAACAGTTCTCCTCGCTCTCTCTCTCTCTCCCTGTCCGGCTGCTGCAACGGAATTACAAAAGGTTTACGCCGGACTCGGTGTATCCGGCAAATTAATTAGCTGAACACGGAACGCAGCTCTCTCTCAACTTTCGTGGCCTGCGGGATCATTTCTGTCTGGCGGAGAGAAAAAAGGATAAACTAAACCAAATTAATGCGAGGAGCTGCCCCGGACCGAGGGCCGCAGGATAATTCAATGGACTGCACCCACACACGCACACACTCATAACGCAAACGCATTACGTATACGCCGCGTGTGCAGCAGACAACTATCGCTCGGAAAACCCACGCCAGCTTTTATATTTCTCGTTTCTCTTTATATATAAATTATATATCCAGCAAAGGGCAATTCCATTTAGATTTAGCTGCCTGCAGGACACAGTGGTTACTCCCAGATCCATAGGAAGCTTCAAAAATGAAGCAGAAATTATAAAAACTATTTAAAATCTCCTAAAACTTAAGGTTTATTTTATAACAAAATATTTAAAATATTTTTTAAGATTTTTATAAGATTCCTTCTAACAAGTTAAAGTATTTTTGTGGCCACTGTCTCTACCTTCACCATAAGCAGTGGTTTTTCCTCTTGCGCATGCCAACAACTTGCAGCAAAAAGCATCTGACAGATTGCCCACGCAATGGGTGAGGGGTGCTGAGGGGTCCTCAAGGACGACCACCTGCCACGGGCAACCTTTTTATAGACATCATACCCTACGATTGGCAGGAAGCGTGGCCTAGCTACAGATTTGCAAACAAAAAACGAAAAAAAAGTGGGGCTAAGGCTAAGCTGCGGGCTACAGTTGCCAGGCTTAAGTTTTAAAAATTTATGAGACTTATTTAAAATGTATGAGGTTTGTGCAAACGTTGTGTTTAATTATTTAAAATATATTTCAGGGTTGCAATTAAGCTTTTAAATGCTTATGAATTAAATATTTTAAATTGGATAAAAAAGAGTCTTTAAAAAAGTAATTACCTTGCTTTAGACTTTTCTTATAATTTGTGGGATTTTTTATTTCTTTCATATAATTTATTATTCTTATTTAGAAAACTGTTTACCTTTTTTAGACTTTTCTTATAAATTCTGGGATTCTTTATTTCATTTATATTTTTATTAGACCAAAAATAACATTTAGTTATGTTTCAAAATATCTTTAAAAAAAGGTTTACGTTGCTTTAAACTTTTCTAATAATTTTTTTCATATTATTTATTAGGCAAATAATACTTTAAGTTATGTTTCAATATGTCTTCATATATATATTTATTAATGAAAAATATAAGCATTACTTTGTACTTTATAATTTTTACTCAAAATAGCTTCTTTTCCTACTGTTTCCTTTTATTTCTGTTTCTTTCATAAAGCTAAACATGCATCTCACAATTCTATTTAAAAATTGCTGACTTCTTCAAACTCCTCCCGCGATATATATATATATTTATATATATCCTTTGGATATATTTAGGCTTACGAGCAAAATTAAAAGCATTAAGCTGAAGATTATTTCAATATTAGCGGCGCATAATTGTCTGATTAAGTTGCTGCCGGCAGCAGCAGGGAGTGTTACCTTCGCAGGAGCAGTCGCACGAGTCCTTGCTGCCTTGTCTGGCAAACGCGGCGTATGTGTAATGTAATTTGGCAGCTTTCGCTGGCGGCTGGCAGGACGAGGCCTGTTCATGCTGGCAATTAGCACGTCTCAGTACAGTTTTTGGTCTGCTGCTCCTTTGTGTCCCGGCAATTTCAGCCAGCACTTTGATCACAAAGATGTCCTGACTCGGCGTTGTGTGAAAGGAAGCTCCTTTGCTCCTGACTCCTGTCTCCTGTCTCCTGTCTCCTGTCTCCTTTGCTCCTGTCTCCTCTCGACGTAGGTAGCGCCTAATAGGTCCCAATGCCGCCTAACAAATTGCAAATGTCCTTGATAATCGCAAATGATGAGCAATTGTTCGCAGGCAAAACGCCGAAAAGGACTCACCAAAGGAGGCAGCTACTGCTCGAACAGGATGAGCTGGCACGGATGTCAACCCGTTCCTCAAGGATCTATTAAAAGTTGCCTGCTTTTCTCAGAGAATGTGCTTTTAATGGGTCTAATTATGGCGAACAATTAAATAAATGTCTACGAATGCTTTTAAGCAGCGAAACTTATGTTTGATTCGATTATGATTTCAGGACTTTCTGCACAAAGGAAACCCTAGGTCCTAGAGTCTAGCCTCGGTTATAATTAAAACAGAACCAAATAACGTAGAATATAACAAGTTAATGTTTTAAGCGGCTTGTCAAGCTGTGACCTTGGACCAGGCAGGACGAAAAAAAAAATAGAACCAAAATAATGGGAAAAATGTAAGCATTTTGTGGCGCCTTCTCATTACAATTTAATGCGCTTTGCTCAACAGCTTAGTAAAGATTTAAATGGCGGCCCGCAATCTCTTCACCAACAACAAAAAAATAAAAATAAAAATAAAAGAAGGAGCCATTAAAGCGATTTAGTTAATTAACATGCCATCCGAGTGCCTGAGCTCCGAGCTCATTGTAAATGCATGGAATCGATTCCAGGCACTCGCTTTCGTCCTGGCCAGGATATCTGGCCATGTTTTCTTTCGCCCAATTAGCTGCAAGCCAACAATTTCCAAGGGGCAGGTCCTTAAACAGGCAACTTGCATCTGAAATGGGCATTTATTCGCTGCAAATATAGGTCGACATCCGGCTAATGGCTGAGTTTAATGGTTAAAGCTTTTGTTTTTGGTTTTGTTTTTAGTTTTGGTTTTGTTTTTTTAAGTGCCACCGATTTGTGTCTATTTGAAGAGTCCTTAAAGTTGAATTAATTCCAATGGTAACTCTCTAGTTGAAGTATTTTTATGAAATAAATGCGGGACTATTTTTAAAGTTAAGAGTTTACAGAAATTTAACTTTTTAAATATTGTAAGAATACGAAAAAACTTAGATATGACTTTAAGGTATTTAATTATTTATAATTCAAGTAAAATCTGCACTACTTGTTCCTGTATAAATCTCTAATTTATTATTCAAGTAAAATCAGCACTATTTTTCCTGAATTAACGTCTAATTTAAGGGTAGTGCCCCTTCAACGATACTTTCTTCATTTATTTTTAATAATGTTAATGTTAAATATTGTAAAAATTAAAGAAAAGTTAGATATAACTTTAAAGTCTTGAACTATTTAACTAAAACTATTTACTTTTTATTATTTGAATAAAATAAGCACTACTTTATTTTCTGTATTAAAATCGAATTTATTATTCAAGTAAAATCAACAATATTATTCTAGTATTAAAATCTAATTTAAGGGTTAGTTTCTTTACTCATTTTTAATAATGTTACCATTTTGTAAATTTATAAGTTTAATTACAATATGAAGAAATAAATAAACAGTAAAACTATCCAAGAGCTTTGCTTATTAAATTTCTATAAAAAAAAGCTATGAGTACATCATAAATTTAACTTTTTAAATATTGTAAAAATAGCAGAAAATTTAGATATAACTTTAAAGTAATTAACTATTTAACTAACTAACTAAATATTGAACAATAACTATTTAATTCTTATAATTCAACTAAAATCAGCTCTACTTTTCCCTGTATTAAAATCTAATTTATTATTTAAGTAAAATCAACTCCATTTTCTTGTAATAAAATCTAACTTAAGGGTTGTGCCTGTCCAAACAAATTTCTTTATTTATTTATAATTATGTTAATAATGTATAAGAAGAAATCTTGGATATAACTTTAAAGTTTTTAACTATTTCACTATTCACTATTTCAATTATTTACTTCTGATTATTCAAGTAAAATCAGCACTATTTTTCGTGTATTAACTTTTAATTTAATTATAGTGTCTTTCCAAAGAAAGTTTCCTTACTTATTTTTGTAAAAGTAACCACTTTACTAATTTATTAAATTAAATACAAGATGAAGAAATAAACATAAAATTATTCAAGATATTCCCTTATTAAATTTCTATAAAATAGAGTAACACCTTAAATTTCAAAAATAATACTTCAAAAAACAAACCCTTCTTGGCTTCCTCTTTGTTTATTTTTTAACAAAGAACAATCCTTATAGTTCATATTCCTTTTTGTAAATTTAACAAGTTATCTTTAGATACTTGCTGGATTTTTTGCTGGCCTCCTTTATTTATTTACAACTTTCTAATTTTCAGTTTCAGTTGGCAGACGTTTTCCCTAAATTGCTAGGAAACTGTGTGGCATTTCGATGTGACAATAAGCCGCTTGTCTTATCTCGGGAAATGCAGGAAAAGCGACTGCCAGGAAAAGGACTCGCTTACAAGGAGCAACAGTTTCCATGTGTGTGTGTTGCCGAGAGTTAACAGAGTGAAAAGTGGGCGTGGCGCCCCCCCTCGACTGCTGCTGGTGGCACGTAATTTATGCGTGGCACAAAGAGCGATGCACTCGGAAAGGCAGCTGCAGGACGAGCTAGGACTCAGGATCAGACTCAGTCGCAGTCTCCAATCTGAAAGGCAATCTGCAGCAGTCGCCGGGGTCAAATGCTGAACATCAATCACGAAGCTGGCTCTGGATTTGCACAGAGTCCTTGCCACATCCTGCTGCTCCTTCCCCGTATTGATTTCCTATTTGTTGCGGCTCCTGGCAAATGCAGCCTTTAATTGAATCGAGGCGAGAAGGACTCGAGGAGTGTCCTGGATTAGGCTGCAATCGCAGGTAACTGAGCTGCCACTTAATACGTAACATGTCGCCGGCTTAATTAATGGCAATGTGGCAGCAAAGGAGGACAACAAACCGCAGTCGTTGGCCTCCTTTGTGGCAAGCTCTTATATAAATATAGAGAGAGCTTAGGGGGAGGGGTCCTGGAGCCACATGCCTTAAAGCTCCTTTATTTGTGGGGATATTGGAGTTATTTTTAAGGTGAGTCCTGGGAAATAAATTGAAGAAAATTGCCTTGGGAACTAAGAAAGAAATTGTTTTTGTTTGTTAGAAGAACAAGAAGAATTTTTGGTTTATTTATTTTTTTTTCAATTAATTTTTCTGACTTTTTTGGAATTAAGAAAGAAATTTTTTTGGTTTGCTGGAAAAGCAAGAGGAATTTTTGGATTTATTTATTTATTTTCAATTAACTTGTCTGACTTTTTTGCTATTGAAATACATCGAATGTTGTATGGTTTTTATTTTGTAAAAAGAAAGTGTTAGTTTTGTAAATTAAAGCTTTTATTAAATTAAGAAATAAAGAAAGGCAACAGAAATGATAAATATATCAATTTAACTTAATTATTTTTGGACTTTTAAAGAAAACTTAGAAGAAGAAATTTAAACTATTTTCTTATAATAATAAATGCTAAGTTTTACTTATTATGACAATTTTTTCCTTCACTTTCCTTCAACTTTTTGATGGTTTAAAATTGTTATTTTTGTAAATTACAACTTTTATAAAATAAAGAAATAAAGAAAAGTAATAGAAAAGATAAATCGAATATTTGAGCTACATTTTTGGACTTTTAGAAAAGACTAAAGCGTAAAATTGTAAGGTGTTTTTTAATATAAAAATAAATGCTAAATTCAAATTTATATGACAATTATTTAACACTTTTCTTTAGCTTTTTGGTGGCTATTATGTTATGTTATATTTGTAAATTTAAACTTTTATAAAATAAAGACATAAAGAAAGGTACAAAATAGATAAAAAGATTATGTTATTTTAATTATTTTTGGACTTTTAGAGAAAACTAATGAGTAAAATTGAATACAGTGTATTAATATAATTATAAATTCTAAATTCTGTTTTATATGAAAATTCCTTCACACTTTTCTTCAACTTTTTGATGGTTTAGAATTGTTATTTTTGTAAATTAAAATTTTTATTAAATACAGAAATAAAGAAAGGTAAAAAATATAAATAGATTATTTTATCTTAATTATTTTTGGACTTTTAAAGAAAACTAAAGGTTAGAATCTGTTTTAATATAATAATAAATGCTCAATTCTACTTCATTTATTATTTCCTTTTCACTTTTTTCTAACTTTCTTGAAACTTCTGGATTATTTATCTTTAAAGAAAACTCTTAACTTTTAATTACCTTTACATTTTCTACCATAAGCTAATATTTTATTGAAAAATTCTCTTGTACAATTTACCCCTTTAAAAAACTCTATTCAAACCCTGCTCTTCAAGGACTCTTTCACAAAAAACCTCCCCGTATTATTCAGGTGCAATCTCCTTGCTTATTAATAGACCGATTTTTAATAAACTCTCGTTGCACACAGGAAGCCACGCCAAAAGGACGTTGAGCGACCATAAAACAAGTCAAGCAAACGCTTCCTGCCACATATAGTACATATAGTCAATATATAGTAAAAGGATACGTTGTGTGTCCTTATGCTATATATAGAAGGTACTGAAAACCGCAACGCAGGATCAAAATGACAAGCGAAGGCGTTTAATTAAAAGCGAGGCAAGGAGCTCACGGGACGCGCGCATAATTGAAATTTTCCAATGCGTCATTATGGAGCCCCCAAAAAAATGTATAAAAAAAAATCCAACAACTAGCCACAGTTTTTCCGACTCTCCCTATTTTTTTCGCTACGCTTTTCTTGATTTTTCTGGGTTTTTTCTTCTCTTTTTTTTTTGAGGGGACGGAGCCGCGTTAATTGCGTCGTGTTGACAGGCTGAAAGGCCGCCACGGGGGGAGTGTGTTTGTATTGACAGCAAATTAAGCAGTTTTAATTACAATCAGGGAAGGCAGCAGGCAGCATCAGGAGGGGGAGGAGCATCAGCAGCAGCAGCAGCAGCAGCAGCAGCAGCAGAAGCAAAAGCAGCAGCAGCAGCAGCAACATCTGCGGCATAAACAATAAGCTGTCCGCCAGCAGACACACTCAATAAAGGCAATATCCAGGCAAGACATCACATCGATATGGGATTTTGGCAGGCTAAAAATATTCCAAAATAATTTAAAGAAGTTTCTAAGAGATTTATAGATTTTTTTAAATTTATTCCTTACAGTTTCAACATAAGAAAAAATAATAATGAGGAAAATTTAAATGTTTTTTAGTCGAATATTAATTACTTTGTATAATTTCAGTCAGAAGTTTGCAACGCACACCCTATAAATTTATAAATTCTTAATCAGCATCAACAGCCAACTCGATCTAGCCATCTCCGTCTGTCCGTCTGTCTGTCCGTCTGTCCGTTTCTACTTAAACTATTCCCTCAGTTTTAAAGCTATCTGAATGAAACTTTGCAGATAGTCTTCTATATACTCTCACTCGGACATAAGTTGGAACGGGCCAGATCGGACGACTATATCATATAGCTGCCATACAACCGATCCTTAAATTTGTTGAAAAAAAATTATAACTTCACTGTTTTTTAACATATCTTGATCAACTCTCGGTTATAAGCTAAATGTATTATTCTAGATTTTTAGATTTAATTTTATAAAAATCGGACTACTATATCATATAGCTGCCATAGGAACGGTCGTGAAATTTTCAGTAAAAAAATTATAGCTTTGTCAGTTTTCAACATAATTTCTTCTACTTTGAGATACAAGTATTTCATATTTTTTTAGAATTTTGTTGAAAATTTCATAAGAATCGGACGACTATATCATATAGCTGCCATACAAACGATCGGTAAATGTAGAGGAAAAATATATTTTACTTTACATTTTACTTTACAAAATGTGAAAACGTGTAAAACAAAATTTAAAACTGTAAAAATAAAATGAATATGAAAGTAATTCATTTTATATTAGATTTCTATTTATTTATTTATTTATTTTTATATTTATTTATATTTATAATTAATGCAATTGCAATCTGCAAGAGTATACAAACTTCGGCGTGCTTAAGTTACCTTCCTTTCTTCTTTCCTTATAATTTCCACATTAAAGAACAAAATAATAAAGAAATTTTCCATGTTTTCAAGTCAAATATTAATTATTTTTTGCAATTAATCAATTAATATTCTGCCAGACCGCGTTCCTGGTAATAATATAAAAAATACATGATTGCCTGCAACATTTTTACACAAATATTAATATGCGGCACTCGATATCGAACTGGCATCGATATATATCGCTTGATGTTGACAAGTTAATTTTTCATTTATGTTTGCAAATTGCCAGAGTCCTGATTTCGCCTTAATCAATTTACGATATGTCAAAGGGTTAAATGGTTTCAACCGGCGCCGCCGCCGGGTTGGAAAATGCTTCCTGGGGGGAGGAGGGGAGTGGGGGTGTGGAAAATGTGCCCAGAACCGGAAAACTTGTGCCCCTGGTCTTTGATGTTGCATGTGAAGGCTGCAAGTTGCCAATCAATATCTAATGAAATCTGAAATGCCAGAGTTTACACATCAACGAAAAAAATTATTTACAGGGTAAAAGTTAAAGGGAAAGGATATAAGCTGAAAATAAAGGATATATTTTAAGGGAAAATAATAAATATTGTAAATTTTAAAATATATTTAAAATATATAATATTTGTAAGATATTTATATACATCATTTCGAAGGTTAATAGGTAAAAACTGGTTTATATTTTAAATGCAGAAATGTAAAATGTAACAAGGAATGGAAGTTCCTGCTTTAAGCTTTATTTTTAACTTTTGTTATTATTTTTTTAATATGAAAATATGTATTATTTCGACTGCATTCATTTATAAAAATCGTGCAATATATTTCTGTTAGTTTTTATTATAACTTTTAAATATATTATATATTTTTTATGCAGAAATTTACAATTTATTTATAAAAAAAAGTTCTAGCTTTAAGCTTTATTTTTAACTTAAAGAATTCACTTTTTTTATATAAAAATATGTATTATTTCTAATGCATTTATTTGAATATAACCTTGCAATATATTTCTTTAAGTTCTTATTATAATATTTAAATATATTATATATTTTTTATGCAGAAATATACAATCTTACCATAAATAAAAGTTCCAGCTTTAAGTTTTATTTTTAACTTAAAGAATTCACTTTTTTTATAGAAAATTATATATTATTTCTTATACATTTATTAAAAGAAAATCTTTGCAATATATTTCTATAGGTTTTTGTTATAATTTTTAAATATATTATATATTTTTTATGCAGAAATGTTAAGTTTTATCATAAATGAAAGATGCAGCTTTTACCTTTATTTGTAACTTAAATAATTCACTTTTTCTGTACAAAATTATGTATTATTTCTAATGCATTTATTTATTAAAAACGGGCAATATATTTCTTAAAGTTCTTATTATAATTTTTAAATTTATATATATTAAGCCGAAATTCAAAAGTTAACCAAAAATGGAAGTTCCAGCCTTAACCTTTAGTTTTTATATAAAATTATGTATTACTTCTGATGCATTTATTATAAAAAAAGTGCAATATATTTGTGTAAATTCCTTTTTTTTATATTTTTTGTTTATACTATTTTTTTATTCAAATTAATTAATTAAATGCAAACCCTTACTCCTCTTGTTACGAACTCTTTTTTGCTAACACTTAAAATTACATTAAAAATACAATATATTTCTTCAAGTTCTTATTAAAATTTTTAAATATATATATTTTTTATGCAGAAATGTAACCTTAACCTTTTAGTTTTTATAGAAAAAATTTTGTATTATTTCTGATGCAAAAAAAGTGCAATATATTTATTTATCTTCCTTTTTTTTATATTTTTTGTTCACATTATTTGTTAATCCCAATTAATTAATTAAGAGTAAACCCTCACTCCTCTTGTTAAGAACTCTTTTTTCCAACACTTAAATTTACATTAAAAACCCAAGAAAAAAACAATAAAACTCGAAAACAATAAACAAAAAATCCTGCAAATAAACAAACACACTCGAGGACACTTGACGTGGTCCATCAGTTAATTTCCCAAAGCCCTTGCCAGCAGGGTATAAACCATATATACAAAGATATATATATTTAAAGATATATATATGTGAGGGGGAAAAAGTAAACTTTGACAATGGCCAATTTAGAAGTCGAAGGAAGAGAGGAGAACCGAACCGATTACGAATGCTATCCATGTTCAATGGCAATTTAATGTGCTTCAGTGCGTCGAGTGATTCTTTTTTTTTTCGAAAAAAACAATCGAAAACCGATTGACCAGAGCAATAAAAGCCATTAAAAAGTACATTAAAAGTGCTCCACCTCCCCTTTAATGCAAGGGAATATTTAGAAAGCGATTCTGTACAGAGATATATATATATAGACACGATACTTGTACGATTAAACTAACATTTAAGCTGAATGATGGAGTAAACAAGTCGCTGAATGCACTGCAAGAGATCTCATTTAAATGGCGGCGCTAATTGCAAATATAGCCACGGGACTTGCTCTTAATTGACTTGAGATTCAGAGCCTCATAAACAATCAGACAAGTTTTCTAATTTTGGTTAAGATATAATGCCTGGAATCAGAGCACGAAGAATCCTTTGGAACAACTCCAAGTCCAAAGGAAATTACCCGAAAAAGGAGCACAGTTCCGGCTCCTTAATTTCCACCTGAAATCTCCTCTTCAAGTTCCTTCTTTGTCTTCATAATAAATTTAATAATTCCTTCTCCTTCATAATTAATTTAATAATATTTTTAATATTGCAAATATTATTCTTTCTTTTTCATAATTAATTTAATAAATCCTTCTTCTTCATAATTAATTTAATAATATTTTTAATATTGCAAATATTATTCTTTCTTCTTTATAATTAATTTAATATTTCCTTCTTCTTCATAATTAATTTAATAATATTTTTAATATTGCAAATATTATTCTTTCTTCTTAATAATTAATTTAATATTTCCTTCTTCTTCATAATTAATTTAATAATATTTTTAATATTGCAAATATTATTCTTTCTTCTTCATAATTAATTTAATAATTCCTTCTTCTTCATAATTAATTTAATAATATTTTTAATATTGCGAATATTATTCTTTCTTCTTCATAATTATTTTAATATTTCCTTCTTCTTCATAATTAATTTAATAATATTTTAAATATTGCAAATATTATTCCATCTTAATTCATTAACTTTTCGTTAACATAACAACTTATTCGAGCAATTAATTCAAGCAGTTTTTGAATTTTTCGTTCGAAAATAAGCTCTATCCTTGGCAGGACTCTGTGCCTGGTCCTTGCTCATTGCCCAAATTCGGTGCTAACTCAATTTAGGGACACTCGGTGAGAGTGCCTTAGCCGCCACCTCTTCCCCACTCCCCCCACTCCGCTCTTCCTCCTTCCTTTCTTGGCCAAAAGAAAGGCAACAACATTGCCAGCCGCATGCACGCGCACACATTTTGGCTACAACGCCATTCAGGTGCTTGTCAGTGTTGGCGCAGCTATAAAAAAATTCAAGCTAAATATGCTAGATATTGCTTAAAAAAATATATAAAAATATAAATTAATGCCATATATTGCTTTAAAAAATATTAAACTAAGAAAAACTATGGAAAATATTCATAGAAAAATTAATATTATAGATTTATTAGATATAAAGTATGTGTGTTATGGATTCTCATACCTAAAGTTTGCCATTTGATCATTAAAAAACAAATAATTTTTACGAAATAAAAATAATTAAAAAATAATATCAGAAAATGTTTTAGGCATTAATATATAATAATTAGATTTTAATCAAATTTCAACTAAATTATTTGAAAATTGTATGAAATAAATATATATCATTACTAAAATTATTTATTAAATATAAAAAATACTTAAAAAGCAAAATATCTTATTGATGAAATATTTATTCAAATATCAAAAACTTAAAAATCAAAATTTCTCATTGCTGAAATATTTAATGAAATAACCATTTTAAATATAAATATGTCGAAAAACAACGAAGTTATGCCAACTTTTAACAAAATGTCAATATATAGAACCTGAAATATTACAAAATGTAACTATTTTCTCATTTTTTAGTTTTCTTTTTGGTAATATAATATAATTAGTGCCAAGCTGTACTTTTTTAGCTAAATTTCTATAAACAAATTGTTAAATAACAATAGTTATAGATAACAGACTATGTTATATTCAATAAAAATGTACAATCTTTTTAAATATATTTTTATAAGATATTTTGTATAAAAGGTTAAGCTTTAAAGCTTAATTGGTAAAAAATTAAATTCTCTTTCTTAATTTAATTAATTAATTTAAGGCTCATTTTTACAGCTATAAAATAGCCAACAAGCCATCACACCAACTGCTTTCCGTAGGCTGGGCAAACTATTTGTGTGCGCGCTCGAAAGTATGCAACGCAAAAAGTGGAAAGTGGAAGACTGAGTGCACAGTACAGCCCGTACATGAGTGCGTGTGCGTGTGCGTGTGTGTAGTTGTGCGGCTGTTGTGGATGAGAGGGGAGGAGAGGGAGCGTTAGCTGTACAGTGCGGTGCGTGTGTGGGGGGAAGTTGCTGAAAATTTGTCGTAAATATTAAAATTTCATACGTTTATGCAAATTCACTTTCGACAACTTCACTTCCTGTCGTGCTTTCTCCCCTCTCACTGCCTTTGCTTTTAGCTTTTACCTTTTTACCTGTCTGCCGCCTCACTGCCCTCATCCTTGCTACAGTTACTCCTCCCCCCCCCATCCCGTTCGTTTCCTTCGTATTTTTAACTGTAAACTCATACCCGCCGCTCCCTTCTGGACCATTACCACAGTCATTGTCGGCTTCCGTTATGAGGCGGGCTCCACGGCAGGCGGGCTTCTCTCTGCCAGATGCGTACACTGTGAAAAAAAGGGGTCTATGATTTATTATAGAATGATTAAGATTTTATTTATTTATATATATATTTATTTGTATATTTATATATGTATTTTTATATTTTAATTTATATATTTTTTATATATTTATTTATATATTTTTTTTTATATATTTATTTATATATTTATTCATATATTCATTTATATTTTTATTTATATATTTATTTATATATTTATTTATATATTTATTTATATATTTATTTATTTATTTATTTATTTATTTATTTATTTATTTATTTATTTATTTATTTATTTATTTATTTATTTATTTATATATTTATTTATTTATTTATTTATTTATTTATACATTTATTTATAAATATGTTTATATATTTATTTATTTATATATTTAGTTATATATTTATTTATTTTTCAGAAAAGTTTATATATATGTTCTTAAAATTTTACCAGTAATAATATTTTAATAATTTAATAATATTTTACAATTTTATTTGTTAAACCAATCATTATAAACAAATAAATACATATTCAAGTTTCAAGTAATTTTAATAAATTCATATTCAATTCCAATTTCTCTCCGTGCACTCTGGTGACACTTACCTGCGGCTCTCGGAGTAAAATGAGTTGTCGCTTTATACGAAAATGAACATTTATTAAGTTGAAATTACATTACAAATAATTTTCATATTATTGTAATGCACACACACACACACACCGGCATACATGCGGGTATTTGCCTATGAAAAGGGGGCGTGGCGAGTAATAGCCTTGTAATATTTATGTAAATGCGTAACTGCTGCCTCGCGCCTCTCCCACTCTCTTCCTAAGAGGGACACATCTCTCTCTCTCTCCCTCTCTGACAGCTGTCAGTCTCTCGGCTGGGCCTCAAGCCTCTCCCAGCCACTTGCTTATTTATTCATTTGCATAAAATGTTTTAATAAAGATTTTGATTTAATTTCGGATGTGTGTGTGTGTGTGTGTGTGTTTGCTGAGAGTCTAAGTAAATGGAATAATTGGCTTTTATAGCGTCAAATTTGTCACATCTCTTATGCAGATTCTTTTTGCAAATTTAATTGAAATAATTTTCGGGAACGTGTTTGAACTTAAACTTGGAATTAAGTTGCCACAAAAGCTATAAATTAACATTTAATATTTAATATTTAAGTAATAAAACACTCCACAAATGTATCCAAAACAATTAATTAAAATTTAAGTAAACAACATCGATCTTTCGCAGCTCTGGAGACTATAATTCAAACCGATTCCCTCGAGAGCCATTCCATCCGATTTCCAATAACACAAAATAATACACATTCATTTTGCATTTGCATATATAGTAGAGTCCGTTTATAATTTACTGCCGGCAACATTTGGCCAGCTGGCAATTTAAACAATTTAATTTTTTTCAGACAGAACGAATTTCCCATTTCTGGTAGTTCATAAATTTATAGTTTTTTTATAAACTTTTATGAGCAATTTAAGCTAATTTTTTATGTACTTTTATGAACAATTTTTAGCTAATTTTTCTATATATTTCTATTAACAATTTAAGCTTATTTTTTTATATATTTCTATAAGCAATTTAATCTTATTTTTCTATCTATTTCTGTTAACAATTTCAGCTTATTTGTATATCCATTTCTATGAACAATTTAATCTTAAACTGGTTTTAGGTTTTCTTCCCCCTAAAATTGTTACTTTTTCCCATTTTTAATTGCAATGTTTAAGTTTTGGGCAAAGGGCGGTGGCAAGTGGATTAGTGCCAAGAGATGTCTAGTTTTCTCATTGTCCAGGGAATATTTTTGTAGTTTTATACCCTGTTTTCTGAGGGGTATATTTGTTATTTAGGTAACTTTGTAAATAAATAAATAAATATATAAAATTCTGATTAGTTCTAAGAAATATCAAGGGAATATTTTGTACCCTGTTTTCTGGGGGTAAATTTGTTATTTAATTACTTTTATAAATAAATAAATATTCTCATAAGTTTTTTCAAATATTCATAAAATATTTTGTAGTTTAATACCCTGTTTTCTTGTTATTTAATAAATTTTATAAATAAATAAATATTTTGATTAGTTTTTAGAAATATAACAAGTGACAAAGGAATTTTAATAAACAAGTTTTTGTACTTCACATTACTCATACGTAGCGTTGTCTGTGGATATTGCACTTGTTTTCAGTTTCTTATAAATATTTAATTATTTAATTATTTTACTTGACTAATATTATATTCTTAAAATAAATGTTATTCTTTATAATTCTTAAAATAAATCTAATTTTTCATCTCTAATAAATACTCAAGGTACAGATATTGCGCATACGCAGCGTTGCCTGTGAACTTTTCACTTTTATTCAGTTTTTTGTAATAATTAAATTACTTTATTGTTCATTTTATTTTTTATTTTATTTATCTTATTATATTCTTTAAATAAGTCTAATTTTTAAGTGTCTGTAGTTCACATTACTCATACGCCGCGTTGTCTGTGAACTTTGCACTTGTATTTAGTTTGTTTTAATTATTTAACTATTTTATTTCTTATTTTTATTTTCTATTTAATATTGTATTCTGTAAATAATTGTAATTTTTCATCCTTAAAAGGTACTCCAAAAGTCGCAATACCTCTTCGACATTGCTTATACGCACCGTTGTCCTTGCAAATTGCACTCTCTGTCTTTACATCCTTCTGTCTTCATCTTCGTGTCGTTGCTGTCGCCGCTAGGTGTGTGTGCGTGTGTGCGTGTGTTTTCCGCCCTGTTTGTTTTAGCTAAAAGTGGAGGTGGAAAAGTGGACAAGTGGCGTGCAAAAAAAAAACAAAAAAAAACAAGGAAAAACACCAGGAAAACTGAACCCAGGAGCAGAACCGTAAAGGTTGCGCTGCGTGGACAAGCGCTGCATACGAAATGCGTTTTTGCAACGGGGCCAACGGGGTTATCAGTGGAAAGTGCGGGAAAGTGTGGGAAAGTGAGGCAAGGATGAGGAGGGTGGTGCGGGGTGCGGGGGGTCACCCGCTCATTGTTACAGTTTTCACAACACTCTCACATTCCGCTCACGTAGCATTCGTATAACTTTCTATGTATCTGCATTCGCACCTAGCAGACCTTCCTCTTCCTCCCCCTTCCTCCCTCTTCCTCCCTTCTCTGACAAATATCTATTGTCCTGTTTTACGGCGGCCATTGTTTGCCAGTTAGCCGGGAATTCCGGTTCCCCCAAAAAAACTACAAAAAAAAAAGGAGTAAAAAAAAATAAACAAGGAGCTGCTGCTGTCGCAATGATATTATGCTGCCAACAATCGTTGGAGGAATGCAAGCTGAATCCTGCTGCAGGTCCTTCGTCTCTTTTTTTTTTGGCTGTCACCTATTAAACAAGCCAACAAAGGAGGAATTATTTATGCATTCGAAGAGTTTTTGGGGAGCCAAGCACCTGCATTGTGTGTTTATATATATATATATACTTGGAGTCTTGTGCGTAGTTACCTTTATTCGAAGGAATTTTGTGAGTAAAGCAAGGAATTAAAAACTTGGAAAATGTAATTGGGAAATTATTTTAAAAATTTCTTGGGACTTTTAAAGAAAGTTTTATATTTTACAAGAAAAAAGTATTATATATAAGCTTATATATTTTTTTGTTTAGTATTTTAGTATTCGTTTTTAAAATTTTTTTACGCATTTTGTACAGCTTCAAGGTGAATGTGTAAAAGAACAAACGGTCACATCGAACCAAGCCAAGGCGATCGTGAATAATAAAGAAAATATTAGCTAAAATTGGAATAAAATATTTAAAGAAATATAAAATAATAAAAGAATATTAATATTTATTTTACCAGAAATCAGAATTATATTTTTTTTATATGTAAAGGTTGATGGTAAATGTTTTAAGGAACAAACGGTCACTCTAAACCAAAATTGGAATAAAATAATTAAGGAAATATAAAATAATAGAAGAATATTAATATTTATTTTACCAGAAATGAGATTTTTTTATTTAGTTTAGTTTAGTATTATTTGACGCAATTAGTACAGGTTTTTAAGAACAAACGGTCACACTAAACCATGTCAATCGTAAATAATGGGAAAATTTTAGTTAAAATTGAAATAAAATATTTAAAGAAATATAAAATAAAATAAAAAAAATAATTAAAGAATATTAATATTAATTAAAATACATAAATAAACTCGAGTTTATTATTACTAAATACTTTTATTTACATATATTGTTCTTTAGTAATTGTTTCTATGCGTAAAAATTTGTCTGTTCCCTTTTAAAGTTAACTAAAAAATGTTTAATTTCAGATAAGTCCTTGGTTTTATTTCATTCTTTTTTTCTTTCTATAAAAACATTATTAAAAATATATGTTTTTAGCAGTTTAACCTCTTTTAAACCCCAAACTGAATCAAATATATTAAAGTTGTCTTCAAATATTTCCCATATGGCAAGTTTATATCCTTTTTCATAAAAACAAGCACCACTTTCAATGAGACAATAAGACCCAAAACTGTTCCACCTGCCAGGAGCAAAAATTATTAAAAATCTAAAGAAATATTTACATATATATTATATTTACATATATATTATATATGTATATATTTTATATATATTTGAGGAAGGGAAAGCAAAAAACACAAATGGAGAGCACGCTTATATTGAATTTTAAGCTTTTGACAATGACGACAACGGAAGGATTTGCGCCACATCCTTCTCCTCCTTCTCCACCTCCACGACGTGACTTTGTTTTAGCTTTTGTCCTCCTTTCCCTTCCCCCTCCCTCTCAGCGTGTGTCTCTTTATTTCGCCAACATGTGGCAAAATTATTTCCGCTCAAAAATCCACTTCCGGCAACTTGCTCTATTCATACTTTCACTTCACTTTCGCTTTTCATTTGCCGCTCTGCTCTCTTTTTTCTTATTATTATTATTTTTTCGCTGGCTTTTGTTACAGTTTATCCGCTCTTTGTTTTTAGGAAATTGAAAAACAGAAAATCTCCTTTCGAGTGAAGCGCCGTTTGGCGTCGAGTTAAGGACCTGCAGATGACAAATAAAGGTGGAAAAATGTGTAGAGAAAAATATATTAAAGTTATTTAGATCATTTTCAAGGGAAATTGTTAAATTAACCTTACTATATTTTTTAAGCCACAAAATTAGCCTGGAAAACCCGCTTAAAGTCCTGGAAATTTCCATCTTAATAGATTTCCATATATTCCTTCCATTTATTCCATTCATATATTCCATTCATATATTCCATCCATTTATTCCATTCATTTATTCCATTCATATATTCCATTCACATATTTCTTCCAGTGTTTTAGCAACAAATCAACTTTGGAAATGTCAGCAAAAGTACATCATATATAAATAAAAGAAAAGAAAAGAAACAAAAGCACACATACAACAAAAAACAAAAAAAAACAAAAAAGGACAACAACGGAAAGTTGCTGCCTGCGCCTGTCCTCCTGCTCCTGTCACAAAATGTCACAAAAATTGAATAAAGTTTTCCTTTGAAAATTTACGCCCTCAGCTGGAAGTGTGTGTGTGTCTCACCTGTTGATTGCGCAGGTAAAAGGTGCGAATCGCCGATTTTAATGGAGATTTTTTCCAGAAATTCAACGACTTCCTGATTAAAAATTGGAAACTAACTGGAAATACTCCCGTAATTGCGAAAAATGTAAATGGAAAGGATAGTGGAGGGGTTGGTGGAGAGAATAGTACGGGGGGATAGTGAAAAATGAACTATTCCCGCCCTTAGTTTGTGCGGCCGTTTCATTATTAAACAGCACTTAACCCACAAAGACCAACTAACCGGTCAGTGGCTTTGGCGGGCGTACAATTCCCACTCTCTCTTTCTCTCTGCGACTCAGGCAGAGGCTCTGCCACCCTTCCAACCGCTCCTTCCCTTTCCTCTCCTTCCCTTTCCCACCCACGCGAACAGCCAGACGGGCTAGAGACAAAAGCAATTCCCATTTGCCGTCCATTAATTAGGGAAGGCAACGAATCTGTTACCAGTCAGCCGTGTTCCCAGTCAGCTGTGTTGCCATTTCAACTGTTACCATTTCAACTGTTACCATTTCAACTGTTACCATTTCAACTGTTACCATTTCAACTGTTACCATTTCAACTGTTACCAGTATTTTAAGCGCTCTCTTAAGCGCTCTCTTAAGCCCAAGCTTAAGCAGGAGAAAGCAGTGCACCCTACACAGAGCCGGCTATTGAGAATTTCTTAAATATTAATTGGTTTTGAAATATTTTTAAGGTGTTTTTTAATCAAATTTAAGGGAAAATTAATTAAAAAATATTATAAAATAATTTTTATTGAATAATATAAGCTTAGACTTGGAGTATTCCCTTCAACAGCGCATTTTATCAAATTTAAAACAGGACAAAACAGGTGTTTCATAAATTCAATAATATGCACTGACAATTTATCATTTTTCAAGACTTTTGGTCATTTTTCAAGACTTTTAGTTACGAAAGAAGCTTAAGAATATTTTGGTCTTCTTTTGGAATTTTTTTTTTCTTCTTTTTTTAAGTTGTTTTGGTTTTAAATGAAGCTTAAAATCTCACAATTCCAAAATTTTATGTCTTATATTAAGATTTTTGGTCTTATATTAAGATTTTAATTTAAAAATGCACAAAATCTTTAAAGATTTTATTTTTTTATCAGTGTTTGCTTTATTTAAGTGATTTTTTAAATAAATTTTGAAGGGAAATAAATGTGAAACCATCCTTATATTGTTTATTTAAAATATAAATAAATGTTATAATATAATAAAATAATTTACTCAAAACAATACAAAAGTTTTTCCTCTAAAAACAACATTTTATAGATCTAAGACCAAGACAAAGCTTGTTATACACTTAAAAATCCACTTTAGCCCCAAAAAAAAAAAAATTTTTTTAAATAAATAAAAAAAAATATATATAAATAACAAATAAAATAAATAATAAATTAAAACTAAAAATCCTTTTTTCAGGTTGTTTATGTCAGTAATCTTTAATTAAAGGGGCTTTCCCTAGCGAACCAACCCCAAAACAGAGAACTGTTCTCATTCCCCTCTGCAAATGAGAACAGCTGGCCAGGAACTCTTCCCGGTGCTTGGTAACTTCCAGGGGAAGTCCTTCATAGCCTTTCTACCATCCATTCTTTCGATATAATCGACAGGTTGTCCCAGTTCCAGCAGCTAATTGATGGCTCTGCCCTTCTGGCCCTTTAATAGGCTTTCCCCGCTCACCTGTGCCGTGAAAATAAAATGAAACTCAAGATAACAACAACAGAGTGTTTATCACTTTCCTAAGCTTATCGATCGCCGCAAGTTATCGGCTTCCGTGGGTGTGGGAAAAACACCTTGGACAGGAATACCCTGGAATCTTATCAGGAGGAGAGCTCCGCTGCGTCATGTCATTGGAAGACCGGCACTATCTGTGAGAGAGCACTCCTGATGGCATTTATTATTTAATATTTTTGTTTTTAAAATAGTTTTTGTAATGGAAGTGTGGGATTAATTTCTGTTGACCGCTTTGTCCGCTCGGTTTTCTTTATCACAGTCGATGCATTAATAATGCAATTTAATCATTCAGCCAACCGAATGGTCAAATATAATTAAATAATATAATTATGACCCAGAGAGAGAGGAAGAGAGAGAGAGAGAGTGTGGCTGATGTGTAATTCAAATGATTTCTAATCCCAGAAAACACGAGTTCCAGCGAGTTGGAAAATAAATTAAAGGGAATTAGTTTGAATATCATTAACCTCAAGCCGAAAAAATAACAAACAAATAAATGGAAATAATAATTGCTTAACAAGCTTAAACACAGTCTGAATTTTTATTATTTTTGGAGAATAAATATATCTTTGTATTTATTTTTATTGAAATTTATAAACTTTTTCCCCAAAAAAATACTATTTCTTTCTCTTTAATTACAGTTTTATTTGTATATTATTTATTATAATTATTTTTTAGCCACTTTCCCCCCAAAAAATACAATTTGTTTTCTTTTTAGTTTTATTTTTATTTCATTTTTATTTGAATATATTTTTTGTATTAAACATTTTGTTCTTTTTTTGTGTGTATTTTTTAATAATATTTGATTATACATTGAAAAGTTGTTTTTTTTTTTGAAGAAGTATATAGGATAAGCAATCAAAGGATTATAGTTTGAAGATTATATAGTTAGAATATTGAAGGAATATATTGATAAAAAAAAGGCTTAAAAGTTTCCTGGAACTCTCACTAAGCATGCCTTCCATGCCTTCCATGATGCGATCCATGATGTGGACCGTGATGTGGACCATGATGCGATCCATGATGTGGACCGTGATGTGGACCATGATGTGGACCATGATGTGGTCCATGATGTGGACCGTGATGTGGACCGTGATGTGGACCGTGATGTGGACCGTGATGCGGCTTGCCATGACCCCGCCTATGCCTCTTCTCCACCTCGCTCTCCGAACTGGAACTGGAACTGGAACTGGAAGAAGACGAAGAGGAGCTGGACCTGTCCCTCTTCTTGTGCTTCCTGTTCCTCTTCTCCTCCTCCTCGTGGGAGTGGGAGCGATCTACTCGACGGTCATGTGATCGACCCTGGTGGCCATGTCCGTGTCCGTGTCCGGATCTAGACGGGGATCGGCTCCTCCTCCTGCTGCTGCTGTGACAGTCCGTGATTGGTTCCGGGGCCCACGGCAGGCCCATCGACCGAAAAAACTGGCACTGATCCTGCCAAGGTCCCAGCCAGGAACGACGATCGAAGGGAGAAGGATGATGCGGTCCAAAGGGATGAGGTCCAAAGGGATGAGGACCAAAGTGGTGAGGACCAAAGTGATGAGGACCAAAGTGATGCGGTCCAAAGGGATGGTGATGGGGCCTGTGGCCATGTCCGTGGCCATGTCTCCTGCCATGGTGACCATGGTGCTTGCCATGCTTGTGACCAATGCTGTGACGGCGCCCATAGTGATGACCATGATGACCCCGTCGCCAGGGATTGCGTCCCCAGCCGTAGCCATAGAAGCCGATGTCCTGATCATCGCCAGAGCTGGAACTAGAACTGGAACTCGAGCTGGAACTGGAGCTGGAACTGGAACTGGAAGTGGAGCTAACGCTGTTGGAACGAGAGCGAGCCGGAGGCGGCGCAGCTCCCTCCTCGGGGAGAACCTCTCCCTCTCCCTCGGCACTCTTCTTGGCCTGCTTCTTGGCCAGCTTCTTGTTCTTCTTGGCCTGCTTCTTCTGCTGCTTCTTGGCCTTCTTCTTGGCCTTCTTGGAGATGGCCTGCTGCTGGTGCTGCTCCTCGGCTAGGAGGAGGCGCGCCTCCTCCAGCATGCGCTGCACCTTGGACACCTTCTTGAGAGCCTTGGAGAAGAGCCTGGCCGAGCTGGCCGGGATCTTGGCCACCTCCGGTGCCGGAGGCTGATCCTCCTCGAACTCAATGTCGCAGTCGATCAGCTCGACGGGATCCTGCTGCTGCTCCTGCTGGGGACGCAGCTCTCTGGTTACCTCGCTCATGTCTAAGGATTCGCTTTGGAATGGATTTCCTTTAGTGGCGTAATAAATGCGGGTTTTCTTTGTTCGCTTTGAAGGCAGTTTTTCCTGTCAAATTTTTCGCTGAGAGCTCTTTAGTTCGTTCTCCACAAAGCTGCAAGCTTGCAAACTGATGACAAACGCTCGCCGGCCGGCAACATTTATACTCTCAGCGAACCCACGACGCCGGCAGAGCGTCAACTCGCTGGAGGAGCAGGAGAGCAGAGCGCCACAGGGGGCACGAGGGGGCGGGTGGTAAAACGGGGCCTGAGAACACTCGGAGCAATGCGAAATATGCGTCGCAGACAAAGGGAGAGCGATAGGAGTACAGTGGGGCTTCATCCCTTGGGATAAATTTGAGAATTTCATCACTCTTCTGGTTAGTATACATAAATATTTATAAAAGTTGTATTTATTTAAAGAAATTCTCCATAAATGCAACTGATGAGTACTATGTTTAAAGCAGCTAAGACTTGGTTTAAAAAAATATGAATTCCTGCAGAATTTAGATCAAATCCTTTATAAGGTATATACCTTTTAGGCTTTAAACTTAAATTTTTCCCAAGTTGCGTTAAAGAAAAAATCATATTTATTGTTAACTTCATGATAAGTCTTTCCTAATAAGTTTTGCTTTCTACAAATTTAAATTAAAAATTAATTAAATGTTTAATAATATGCAAAAATCCAAAAAAGGGGTATTTTGCAACCCTTTTCTGTGACAAATATATATTAAAAATTATGTTAACAATTTCAAATAATAAAAACGAGTAAGTTTTTATTATTTTTGTAGATGCTTAAGCCTTGCCACTATTAATTTTATATTATTTCTAATAAGATAATAAAATAAAAATAATAAAAAGAATTATTATAATAATGGGTTATTATTGATAGATAATTAATTGCAATAAATTATTGTTATTATTGAGAAATTAATGGGCAACTGAAATATGTTTCAATAAAAACCACAAGAAAATTCAGCTTTTAATTTCTTAAATATACCGGTATTTTCTTTATTTTTATTAAATTAATAATATGTTCAATGTTTCGATTTATTTATTTATTTTTTATGTAATAAAGAAATAAATTCCTTATTGCAAGGAACTAAACCAAATATATATATTATTTTAAATGTTATATTCGTCACAAAGACAAATAAATGTGTCATAAATTAATCAAATAATTAATATATTTATTTAATAATAAAGTTAGCACATTTAGATAAAGTTATTAAGATTAGTATTTATGAAAAGAAAAGTATAGTCACACCAGGTTAAAGCTTCCATTGATAATACTACCAAAAAATTTTAAATTTTATTAATATGTATTAGAATTTCCCCTTAGTCAGTCTCCACTGTAGCTCCCCGCTCTCTCTCTCCCTCTATTTCTCTCTTTCGCTCAGCTAAACAACATGCGAACAAGACCTTTGATAGTATGCGTGTTGTTTTCGCAAATCCCACTATCACCTACGTGGGCTTGGCGTCGTTTTAGATATAGTTTCACTCACACTGAAATATAAAAATAAAAACAGAAAGAAAAAAAAACAGCAACAGAAAAAGACGCAAACAAAGCCTCCAAAGTGCCTGGGGAATTTTTCGCATTTATTTCGCCTTGTGATGAAATAGCCAATGTATCAGGTGATCCAAATAAAATGTTGCATTTCGCAAGGTTATGAAAGTTTTTAAAAATATAGAAAATGTAGGGACAGGGGTTTAATCCAGCTGCAAAGGTTGCAAGAACCCATTTTGCAGGGATCATCATTCATTCATGCATCATTTTCAAATCGAAATGGAGAGATGGAGATCAATATAATGCTCCAGGAACTTCAGATTGAAGATCCCTCATGCACTTGATCGCTTCATCTGCTGAAAAATCAAACCTGAACTTTATATATTATATATACCTTTATATACTTTTGTATATATATATTTATAAAGGTTTATTTCCAGGGAATATAATAGAAATTTGGGAAAATATAAGCAGTTTAGAGATCACTTTTTAGGAAGATTTCACCAACAGTCGCTTTGTTATATAATTAATATATTGTTTTATAATTACTTGTTTAGAAATATATTTATATTATCTATATAATTTGTATTTTATTATTATTATTTTTATATATATTATTATTGTGATTTCATTTCATTATTATTATTATTATAATAAATATAATTATTGTGATTTCACCACCGTTATTTTAAAACATTGCATTTTAATTTCACAATCTTACGAAATCCAAAATAATATTTGGGGATTTGTTTAGCACAGATGTTGAATATTTCATCAGAAAATATATTATATATATATTATATTATATATTATATTATATATCATATTATATATTATATTATATATCATATTATATATTATATTATATCATTATATTTCATCACAAAACATATATGTACGTATTATATAACATAAGATTTTCTTAAAGGAACTTCATAAAGCAGTTTTCTTTAATATTTTGGGAATTATAAGGACACATTTCCCTTAAAAATTTTTATATATATCTTGGAAACACACATAGAAGAATTCTGGCATATAATTTCCAGGATCTCTCTTATTTTTACCACCCAACACAATATAAAATAGGTTTCATTATAATATTGTAAATATATTTTTTATTCACATTTATTTTGAATATACTTGGAATATATTTTGTAGATTTTTCAAATATATTTCAAATGTTAAAATCGTAGCTTGGTCAGGACTTTGTTATAATAAATATATTTTTTATTCACATTAATTTTGAATATTTTTTGAATATATTTTGTATCTTTTTCAAATATATTTCTAAGGTTAAGATCAGGTTGTAATTTGGTCAGGATTTTCTTGGAAATCTCTTAATGGGAATCACTGTTTTACAGATTTTATATATAATATATTATGATTATATATATATATTATATCTTCAGATCTTGGGGACTTGAACACGAAAACAAAAAATAAGCATACACTTGAGATTTTATTTTAGCTTCAACTTTAAACACTTAAGCTCAACGACTGATCTTGAAAAATGCGATCAGGAGCAATCTTGGGATTGGGTTTGGGTTCAGGGGGAGGGATAATCAGGGGCTTATAATAGGGGTATTATATATATATATCAGGGGATCGAAACACAATATCACATGTTGAGAGACAGCTGCATTTATGTAACGACAGCTTGGCATGGAATATACTTTGGATATATCTTTGGCTATATTTTGCCATATAGAGAGAGTGTATCTCTCGGCACTGGAAGCACTGGACTTTTGACTTTGTCTGGATTCTTCTTCAGTCTTTTTTTTTTCAACTATATTTTTGGGAGATATATTTTTTGAACACGTTGCCAAGTTGAACGAAAACTTTTTTTTTTCGGCCGACAAACGCCTCCGAATCGTTCGGACGATGTCGCCAAATGAAGTCTCCCCTACGTGGCCCCATAAGCTCTCGGGAGACGAGCGTTATTTCGTGAGGTGACTCAACCTGCTCGCAAAAGCTTTAAGCTAGAAACTTTGGGGAGAGGGAACACGGAGGAGCCAAAGCTTGCTCTCTGCACTTTGTGATAATGAGACCTTTGAGAGAGCTCTCTGAGTAAAGAGAATTACTATCACTTAAGCTTCGGCGGGATCGGGAGCTTTAGTGAGACCTTAAAAGGTTACGTTTTAAAATATTTAAATTAATAATTAAAAGATAAATACATCGATTGCTTATTTAACCATATTTAATATAATAGATTTATTTATAAGATATTTATAAACAACTCAAGCATAACTAAGTAAAAATAATACAAAAATTAAGACGGAAAAATTGAAATTATGGTTGAATTTATGCTATATTTGCAAACAATTTGGGATCCATAATATTAATACATGAATAATTAATTTGATTATTAATTTTAAGCAGAGATAAATCAGTTTAATATGTTATATTTATATTTATTACACAACATTTTATAGATTTATTTGAAATATTATTTTTAAGCAAAGATAAACTAGTTTTATATTTTTATTACACAATAGTTTATAGATTTAATTGAAATATTTTTTAAAAGCAAAGATAAACCAGTTTTATATTTATTACACAACATTTTATAGATTTATTTGAAAGTATAACTATTTATATGGCTTGTGCAAGTATTGAAAATATTTACAAAAATATGATTTTAAAACTTTGTTTATATATATTTTATTTATTATGGCTTCTGTATTATTAATAGTTATAATAGTTAGTTATAATATTTAGTTATAATAGTTATAGTCATAATAGTTATCCCAGAAGATAATCTATGATTTAAAACTAATCGAAACCCCCATCTGGAAACTCATTACACTTGATTCCAATGAATAATGAAATTTACCTGGAAACTGAGCTTTTAGTTCTTAATTTACAGTCAAGAAAAGCTCATAAAAAATATAAATAAAATAATAATATCAATTAAAGCTCATAAAAAACATAAATTTATATACACAATTACAGTTAATGACTAAATAATAAATTTCCCATTTAAATCCCACAGATAACCCTCAAATTCGGCAGATTCTGTGTATTCCGACAATAACGCTGCCAGCCATTCCAATGCTGGAAGCCATCGGAAGTGTGTATCCGCTTGGCACAGGCCGCGGCTTCCATTAGGTTTTCTTCAAGAAGATCTGGAATGGGGAGATATATACTAATAATATATAATCCGTGACAAAATCGGAGTTCTTTACCCTCACACTTGACATTGCAGATGCCTCCCCGCCTGCCCTCCTGGCAGTAGCGACTGTTGATCTGAAACAAGCCATAGTTCCGGGAGCCATTGGGATTCGTGGTGATCCTGCTGGTGTCCAAATCGCTCTCGTGCTCTAGGAGGCAGATCCCTAAAGGAAATTTATTATTAAAAATAAAATAAATTAAAAAATAATAAATAATAAACTCACAATTGGAGAGCAGCGAACGATCGAACCTGTAAGGCGGATCGAGCAGCTTGCGCGCCAACTCGCAGCGCAGGTAACGCTTGGCGGAAACCAGGAAACCGGAATCCCTGGCAACCAGGAGCAGGGTGAAGCCCCATCCCAGCCAGAACCAGCACAAACCGAACCCGGCAGCTCTCATCGTGCAACTGCTCGAACGGGAGAGCGATTAATGGAACGATGTGTTGGAAGCTTTTGCGTCGCGACCTTGGCACCTGGATCGTTCCGGGGATCAGATCAGAGATAAGACCTTCGATTCCAGTCTAGAAAACCGGCTCTCAATTAAATTATCTCTCATATTAATTATAAACTATCATTAAACCCATTTGTTGCTGTTAATTCTCACCCAGAAAAAAAGATCTCTCGATTGTACAATTGATTTTGTTTGTTAAATCCTTTAATGACTTTCTTAAATTGTTTAATTATCACAACTATGTGTTCAGTTTAAAAGCGAAAATTGTTTATATATCTTTATGTTTTCTCTTGTTTTATTGTTTCTTTATGTTTTCTTTTCTTTTATTATTTTATTTATAATTTTAAATGAGAGTTTGCCTAACCCTTTCTTTTTCCTGGCTGAATTTTTACAAAAGTTATCTGTTTTCTTTGTAGATCTTTATTTTACATTGGTTTCTTGGGGAATTATTTGTTAAATAATATAAAAAAATTACTAATAAACAAAAAAATAATCAGGAAACGTTATTTATAAGAATTTAATGGTTTCTCTTGTGAAATATCTTATTAATTTACAGTCCCCAGGTTAGGCTCTCATTTGTCATAATTAAATCCTTAGTTTTAAACCTAATTCATAAGATAATTTGCTTGTTTTTTGTATATTTATTCCATATAATTTATGTTTCGCTAAGGTATAAATCTCTCTCGTGACGCTGTCTCACCTCTCTGGTACCTAGTATATAGACCCATTATATAGTTTATATATTATATAGTTTATAGTTTATAAGTTAAGATTACTGCAAAGTTAAATTTATTGGCAGAAGCGAGCAATTGGTTGTAATATTGTTTTTAATTCATGTTCCTGGCTTTGTATCGTTTTCTCTTCCTTCTTGTTTCTCTCCTTTCATCGTTATCCTTTTCCGGCCTTCCTGCTGTGTCCTGGCGCTTGGAAAAACCTAAACTAAAAACTAATAAACATTTAAATTTGTTTTCCCTAAAATGTCTGGCAAAAAAAAGTAATAAAAGAAGAAACTAATTAAACAAGAAAACAATTTAAAAAAAAGAGAAAAAATAAAACGTATTTCAGAGAGAGAAAGAGCAAACCTTTCTCTCTCTCTAACTCTCGTTCTCCCTCGTGTTCCCTCGTTCCTAACTTAGTTTGTCATCATCTAGGACCTTGTCCCTCCCCTTTAAATGCACGAAAACAGAATGGAGAATAAAATGTAGAAAATCCTTTGTGTCCTTTAGCTAGCTGCTCCCCCTTTTCTCTTCCTCCTTCCATCTAATAAATGCGCTCGTAAAACAGCAGATAGGCTTGAGCCTTGAGGGCGGAATCCTCGCTCACTTCCTGGACGCGGGAGTCGGAGACGTAATACCATTTACCGGGCGGCGCCTGCACATGGGCGGCCTCCTCCTCTTGGGGCGCTGCCTCCTCTTGCGGCGCCTCGTCCGATGCAGATGAGTTGCTGCTGGAAAAGTCATCACTATCGTCCATTGCCTGCATGTGGAGATCGCGGGCCTTCCGCTTGGCCTGCAGCTCCTCCAGTTTCTTGAGCTGCTCATCGTCCTGATCGAGTTCCGCCTTGCTGCCGAGCGGCAGAAACTTGTAACGCTTGTCGCCGGGCGTAACCTTTGGCCTGACCTTCACATACGCCGTATAGTGACCGCCGTACATGCCGCCCGAGTGCTCCACGACCCCGTAGAGAGCGTACAGTAGCTTCTTTTGCTTGCGATCAATATTGGGCAGATTCTTGACCTTCGAACCACAGAAAGCGGCAATGTCCAGCAGATTCGGATAGCTAACCGGTCGCGTTAGCTTCCGGAAGACGCAGCGCGGCCCCAGCTGGAAGCGTTTCAGGTGGAGAATCAAGACAGCGGGCGGACTGGAGATGAGCAGCTGCTTGGTGGCATTCGTATTCACCGACTTGGCCTTTGGATCGCTGCCGTTGATGCGCAAAGTGCAGCTGTCGCATCCGACCTTGTTCTGCCCGGTCATAAGCTCCACGGCCGTGAAATTGTTGAGGCAGGATTGGACGGAGCACTCGCCGTCCTCGCACTGATATCGCGGCGCTATCGTGGTGCTCCAATCCGAGTAGCTTTGCGTGCGAACGCGCTTGGCACGGGCCTGGGCCTTGGCCAGGATTTGAGCGGGAGTTGGAGCTTGATTTGGCTGGGTTTCTGCTTCAGCTTCTTCTGCTCCTTTTCCTCCTATTTCAAGACCATTCAGTCCTCCTTGCTCGGCTCCTATAGACAGCTGTCGTATGAGCGAGGCTCCCTTTTCGGAGAGCCCGGCGCTGACCAAACTGGCGGAAGCTGTGAGCTTGGCTTCCGCTTCCGCTTCCGCTTCGTCGAGGGTTCCAGTTACAGAGGCCGATGAGGAGGAGTTGTTGTTGCCAGTGGGTATGATTATGGTGCCGGAGCTGCTGCTGCTGGTCACCACATTGGTGCTGGTGCTGCTGCTGGAGGCAGTGGGCGCAGGACTGGTGGCTATGCCAGAGTCTGCCAGGAAAAAGCCAGTTAAAAGATTGCTTCTTTAGATTTAAACTTTAATTACTTACCATTTTCATCCTCTTCCAGCGAATCCTTGTCCATGTGCTCGGGCGTATCGTCGCGCTTCTCGCCTAGAGGCTGGGCATTGCCATTGCTGTCTGTAAAGAATTTGGAGGCTGCTGCCGGTGCCGTGTCCTCCTGCAGATTATCCTCCACATCCGCATCCGAATGCTCCGAAGTGGTCGAGGTAGACGAAGTGCTGTTCTCGGCTTGCTCCTTGCTCGGCTCCTGCTCCGGCTCCTGCTCCGTCTGTCCACCATCCCCAGAGCCCAAACCATTAACATTCAGCTTGAGATTTAGCTTCTGGGCCTGCTTCAGCCGCTGATGCTTGGCCGCCCGCTTGGCCTTGCGCTCGCGCTCCTTCTCCTTCTTCACCTGCGACTTGGTGGGTCCCAACTGTTGCTGCTGCTCCGGCTGATCCCCGTGCAGATAGAACGATGAAGAGGAGGCTGTAAAGTTGACATTGCCATCCGAGAACTTGGTGTTGATCACCGGCTGACCGGGAGTCATAGCTGCCACACTTGTGGGACTGCTTCCCAATAAAGACAACTCCGGGCTCGGTTTGCGACGCTGCGGCGGCTGTGGCTTCTCCACGGCCACCGGCAGCGACATGTCCAGGAAGTACTCATGCCGCGAGGAGACACTGTGACAGTCCTGGCACGTCAGCGTGGACACAAGGAAGCCGCGAAAGACCTGCTCCGGGCGTAGGATGCGATCTCCCGCTTGATTGCCATAAATCTTGCACTTTTGTCGCATCTCCTCCGACACGCTGTTAATATCCTGATCCTTGTAGCCCAAATTTTGGAGGATAACCCGCTGATATCGCTTTAGATCTTCGTTACGGACACTCTCCAGCAGCTGGCGGAGCAGCTCGTGGGCATCGTGCTGATCGCCGCCCGTAAACTGCGGACACTTGATGCACAGCTTGTCAAAGAGTTTGCTGGGCGTGAAGACACTGCCGCCGGCCTGCAGCTCCTCGAGGGCGTTGGCCAGAGCGGCGGTCAGGGGACCCCAGGAGGAGAGTTTACCCTCGATTTTGGGCAGCTCAATGTCGCCCTTGTCCTTGAAGTTGAAGGTGCCGCCGGGGAGAGTGAATCTAAAAGGAAAAAAGGAAAAATTAATAAGTATTTGGAGCTTAAAGGATAAGGCATTCCTTCAAGACTTACTCCTCTCCCGGCTCCGCCAGATCCCTCAAGTCTGAGAGCAGGAACGGCGTCTGGGCCAGGCACTGCATCACCGCATTGAAGAAGCACGTGTTGCCCAGATTTGTGAGTCCCCGGACCCGGGGCAACCTGTCTAACTCGTTCAGAGTGGGACGCGGTATATTGTTGGTAATGGGATTGTTCTGGCCAATTCTTTTGGCCATGCCGGGCACCATCGGTGGTGGTGGCAGTGGTATGGCCTCCTTTTTAAGAGCTCCTCCTGCATCCTCGTAGGATGCACCACCGCCCGTCATGGGCACCATGGGCGTGAGATGCTCCAGCGTTGTCTTGAACTTTTGCTCAATGTAACTAATCGTGGGCGGACTGGGCGTGGTAGTGGGTGGCTTCTGGGCCAGCCGCTTGACCAGTTCAACGCACTCCAGGAGGTTCTTGCGCATATTGGAGCCAATCTTCATGTCGCACTCGTAGCACCAAATGTCAAAGGAGCGCGTGTTCATGGCCAAGGCATGCGAGTCCGAGTGGGGAGTCTGTGGAGGATCAGAGAAGTTACTTAAAGGAAGATAAAGAGGAGGAGGAGGAGCAGGATTCCCACCTGATAATGCTCCAAGGCATGCTTCCTTCTGGCCCTCCCGCACAGCTGGCTGCCGCACTTCAGGCACAGCCAGAGCGTGCTGTCAAACTCGTAGTCGCCGGGCTCGCCGCCTCCGGCTGAAGGGGATCCTCCAGTCGCTGAAGGCGTCGCCTCTGTTCCAGAGGAAGCGGCTGTTCCCTGTCCCATCTTCTGACACTGCGAGCACTCGTAGAGGAGTCCAGTGAGCCGGAGCTGACGTCGCAACCTGGTCACATCCACCGCCTTCTTGATGTGCTGACAACTAACCGCTGTGGGCGTGGCACCGTCCGTGCCGGAGGACAAGGCACCACTCCGATGATGATGCAGCTGGAGCAGCTCCTCACCGCCGGAATCCGTGGAGCTGGCCTGCTCGTGGGCATCTGTCTGGCGCTTCTTAACCATCTCGAACTCCTGATTGGCCGTGGCCTGCTTGTAGGCGCGGTCTAAGGGGGGAGACATAACAAAAAGAAAGAGAAAATTAATATTTGGAATTTGGTTTGGAAAAATATTCCAATGAATGGAAGCCTTGCTTTCGAAGAAGTCGATCAGGCGGGAAGTCATGGAATTACTGGGCAGCCGACTCATTGCTCGCGTATTCCCGTATAATTCCCGGCACTGGAACTGGTCGTGGTCCTGGGTCTCGATTTGGGTGGAATTCCGGTGCCACTGGCATTAGTCGCTTTGTTTGCTTTGTTTGCTTTGTTTTGTCTTTCGTCGCACACGTTCCCTTCTTCCCTCCTTCCTTCGTTCGTTTGTTCCGTTCGTTTGTCCGCCTTTGAGGTTAAGTCGGTTGCTTCGTAGTTGCTTTGTCGCTGCGTCGCAGCCAGTTCCAACGTCGGCGTTGCCCGCCCCCGCCCCTTGAAAACGCTTCCAACAGATTAATGCCTTACTTCCCACGAAACTGAACTTCTGGAAAGCGCCAGGATTCGAGGAATTCGAGGAACCACTCAACCCAATTCCCACACTCACACACACGCACACGCACGGCGTGCGACACACACACACACACAAGTTTCCAGACAAAATGCGTCTGTGATGCACACACTACCTTAACACACACTTCCTTTATTGAGTTGTTGTTATTGTTTTGTTCAGGTTGGCTTATTGCGACTTTACCTTGAATACAATCGTTGCAATTGCAAAACTTCGCTTTGGGTTGATAATCGCACTCGTGTGCTTAGTTTATGAGCCAGCGTGACCTGACGACGGCTTTATGCCAAAAACGCTTGAAGAGTCAAAACAGCTGGTCACACTTGTATTGAGAGGAGACGTATTTAAAACGACGTAAAGTGAAAGAATTAATCTTGCGGTAAAAATATATATGGATAACGATATTTGGTACGCTTACAATACACTAAAACAAGCAATTTTATTTTGTAATAAACTGAACTGAAAAATTAGCTCTCCTCTCCATTTAAAACAAAAAATACTAGAATGGTGTGTTAACGTATTATTATGTATACCAGTTGGTATTTTAAAAGATTAAAGCTGCGGTCACACTGCTGTTTTCACCGTTGCTTTAGCGCGAAAATTTCCAAAAGTTTTGTTGAATACATCAAAATTTGCGAAAAATTCGTGTAAGTATATTTCTTTAAGCAGGTATTTGTTTATGTAATATCCTCCCTATAGCCAAGTACTATTAAATAATCATCTAACACTTCTATAACTTCTATTTTTTCCCTGCTTTCACTAAACTCCAAGATGGGCGCCATGCCGCTTAATAGCAAGAAAAAAGAGAAAAAATCTCTGGAAATTGTTCCGCGTAGAACATCTTCATGTCTCGCTGCCATGTTGCCGCAAGAAAAGCCACCAACCGAGGTTGATACACGAAAAATTAGAGCTGCTAAAAAAGTTAAGCAAATCGAGACATCCAAAATGGCGGACCAACGTTTCGAATGGCCTGCCGCAGACCCTAAGCTTCCAGTGGCGACTTCCAGCAAGCAAACATTGGAACTCATACAGAAGCAAACGCTGGAATTCGTACAGACTCACCAAAAGCATCGATCGAGAGACATTTCCAGAAAGAGAGAGAATGCAGATGCAAATATTTCCAGCGAGGCTCCAACTAAAGCTCCAAAGAGAAGTGCAACGCCAGCGCCACAGTCTTTCTTCGAAACTGGCAAAAAGAAGATGAAGTTTTCTGCTTTGGATCAGCTCTTTAATAATTCCGAGTTAGCTCCTGAAACCAAAGTAAATAGAAACAAGGAAAGTGCAGCTTCCAAGGCAGGTAACTCTGTGGCAGATATTGAGATAGCTTCCTGTGAGCCAATGGAAATCGCTGTTAAGGGCTTGCTCGGTCCCATTGGCTACGATGGGTATTACCTGGAGCAGTTTTACAAGTTCTACGAGGACTACAAAGCTCGCACTGTGAGAATTTCCAAGCGCTTGATGAAACTGGAGGACAGTAATACCCAAAAACATTACGAAAATATGTCGCTGCAGAGTCGGTAAGTGATTAGTATTCTTTTCTATTATAAAGTATATATTATTCTGTAAATTCTAGCTATCGTGCCATGTTAGACAAGAAGAAAAGTCTCGAGGATAAGCTGTCCTTGCAACATCAGCTAAATGCCGAGTTGCATGGCAAGTATCTCGACGCTCTGGAGGCGCGCACAATCGTTGAGAAAGAGCGTCAAGGGATCAAGTCAGTTATTGATCAGCAGAAGGGCGAGCTTGAAGGAAATCAATCGGAAATTAACCTTCTTAGGGTTGAGGTAATCGTATTTGGGTATTTTTTATTATTAAAATATCCTCCACTTTATATTTTGTTGTTTATTTTGTAGCTGAATACCCTTCAGGAGAAATTGAAGCAAACTGAAGGCACTGTTTCGGATCTATTGATTAAAAATAATGAGCAAGAGGCCGAGTTGAAGGAGCAAAAGCTTAAAATGCAAGATATAGTTGCTGAAAGGGAAGAACTTGAAGTATGATTCTTATATTTACTAATTTCAAATAGAATTCAATGTTAAAATCAACTGCATTTGTTTTCAGTTGTGTTTCTACTCGTAATACTCTTTGTTTTATAATTATCTACTTGTTATTTTACTTTCTATGGTATCTATTCGTTTTTCTTAAAGTTAAACTCTGTATTTGTGCTCATTATACCTTTTATTTGCTGTATTTATACTCGCTGTATTTATATTTATACTCGCTATATTTCTACTCGCTGTATTTATATTTATTTTCGCTATATTTATATTTCTACTTGCTAAATTTATATTTATACTCGCTGTATTTATATTTATATTTCTACTCGCTATATTTATATTAATACTCGCTGTATTTATATTTATACTCGCTGTATTTATAGTTATACTCGCTGTATTTATATTAATACTCGCTTTATTTATATTTCTCCTCTCTGCACTTATACTCGCTGTATTTTTACTTGCTAAACTCTCAACTAACTCTATTTTTACTCGTTAACAGCGTCGCAACTCTGAGCTAGAGTCCGAGATAAAAAACAAGACAATAGAAGTCAATTCGCTTAACCAACTCCAAGAGAAACTCGAAGGATTGCAGCAACTAAATGATAAAATCACAAATCAAATGGAAGTCAACCGAAATGAGAAGGAAACGCTCCAGATCTCGCTCAATGAGCGCACTCAAGAACTAGAAACCTCTCAGCACTCGCTGTTACAGATTAACGAAGAACACTCTAAGAAACTAACAGAATTGATGGCCGAAAAACAAGGATACGAAGCAAGTTATTATCCCTAAAAAAAAACAACCTAATGTTACAATTAATCTTATTTTTTCACAGGCAACTATTTCTAGCCTTGAGTCGACCTTGAGCCAGCTTTCCAAGGACCTTAAGAAGCTGACAGAGTCTCACAAGAAGCTCGAAGTGACCAACATTGAGCAGCTTTCCCTGCACGCCGAAGAGCTGCAGGACTACGAAGCTCGAAACATAAGGCTCCAAGAGATCGTCAAGAGCTTTGAGGAGGAGCTACAGGTTCAAGCTCAATCCCTTCAAGTTGAACAGGAAAATCGAGTTAAGGAAACCCAAGAAAATCAGCTCCTTAAATCCGAACTAGAAGGCGAAAGGAAGCGCCACGAAGACGAACTGAATGCACTCAGAACTGAACTTGAACTCAGGGACAGAGCATCGAGTGCTGAGAAAGCGAAGATGCAAAGTCTGGAGGCTGAGCTCGAGGAGCTTCGAAAGATCAATTCAAGCCTCAAGGACGAAAATAAGCAATTGGACACGAAGCTATCAGAAGATAAGAAAACGTTCGATCAAGAAATTAAGCATCTATCGAATAACTTAAAGGTAACATTACTTTTTTTCACAATCAAACAATCGATTTGTAATTCTAAAATCTGATTTGCAGAACAAGATATTCGGCCTGCAGGAGGAACTGAAGCAGAAGGACATTAAACACATTGGCCTCGAGCACGAGAAGAATGTAAGTTGAAAGGATTTCTCAATAGCTTTTCTAATATATTGTAATATTCGCAAACAGGACATTATAAAGCAGCTGAAAAACAAAATCAAGACCATTTGCAGTACCCTTGAGAAGCCGATAATTGCCTCAACTTTGGCCAAGACGCCGGAAAAGAAAGAAAAGAGCTCACTGAGGCGACCGAGAAATTCGCAAAAGGATGTCGATTCTGCTGGCAGTCCTTCCACACCTTTTAAAAGGCGCAAGGCTCATCGACTTGAGCACATTCACAACGATTCGGATTTTGAAAGCGAGGAGGATGCCGTTCCGATCAAAATGCTGTTAACCAAACGTGAAAATTTGGCTGTAGTTAGGCCCCAAGAGGACTTGTTCGACGCCTTAAAGAATGGGACTATTTAAAGAAGTCCATTGAATATATCAAAGATAATATTTAAGTACATTCCACTTCTTAAAACATTATAAAACTAGATACTGGAAAGATGTAAGAAGGTATATAGATATAAGATGGTTTTGAGTTAAGAAGGTTTTGAAATATCTCTGAAAGCTTTTGAGTTTTATGTACACGTTTATCTCTTTAAAAACTTGACACGTTGAGCAAGTATTTTGTAAGAACAAATGTGTATTTATTTATGATTTAATTAATTTTTAGTTTAGGAAATGTTTCATAAGAAAAGTATACAAGTTTGAAATAAAGATGTATACCTTATGAAATATTTATTTAATCACTTAAAGTTCAGTTCGAAAAATCATGTTAAATAGTTTTTAGTTTGAAAAAGTGTTTCATAAAAAAGTAAGAAACTTTGTTAAGAAATAAAGTTGTTTACTTTTCTTATAAAATATTATTTGTTTAATTTCTTAAAGGTGAATTCAAAAAATCATTTTAAATTGTTTTTAGTTTGAAAAAGTGTTTCATAAGAAAAGTATACAAGTTTGTAAAGAAATAAATTTGTATATCTTTCTTATAAAATATTATTTATTTAATTTTTTTGAAGTTTAATTCGAAAAATCATGTTAAATAGTTTTTCTTAGTTTTTAGTTTGAAAAAATGTTTTATATAATAATAATATAATAATAAAGTTTCTTATAAAATATTATTTATTTAATTACTTAAAGTTCAATTCAAAAAATCATTTTAAAAACTGTTTTCAACTAAAAATCGTACCTAGTTTTAAGCTTAACTTGAATAAAATCAGTATTCTGCAAGTAACTTACTTTTCTCACTTAATTAATCATTTAATCACTTAAATATGTGAAGATAATACTCGATATTAACTTCTTGACAACCTTTTCCAAAATTTGCGGATTTGGCGAAGGAGAAAATTTCCATTTACTTGGAAAGTTTAAACCAAAGACATTTAACTAACAAGACAACTTACGCCCATACATTATTTTTGCTAAGGAACTATTTTTTTACCGATCTCTAATAAAGTTATGAACAAAGACGTTTAAGTAACTTACTTAACTTACCAACTTATTTAGTATGTAATGTTATTTAAAATAACATTTAGAGATACTAAATTATTAAACCTTTTACAAAACTATCTAACTCACCGAATAATTATACCCTTGCAGGGTATTATAGTTTCAGTCAGAAGTTTGCAACGCAGTGAAGGAGACATTTCCGACCCTATAAAGTATATATATATTCTTGATCAGCATCAACAGCCGAGTCGATCATGTCCGTCTGTCCGTCTGTCCGTCTGTCCGATTATACGCGAACTAGTCCCTCAGTTTTAAAGCTCTCTGAATGAAACTTTGCAGATAGTCTTCTATATACTCTCACTCGCACATAAGTCGGAACGAGCCGGATCGGATGACTATATCATATAGCTGACATACAAACGATCGGTAAATGTGGAGGTAAATTACATTTTACCTTACATGTAAAAATATACAAAATCGGAGACTGTAAAAATAAGATGAATATAAAATAACATACTGTTAACTTGAAGCGCCCTTCTCCTCGATTCTCATACTGTGTACTTAAGGAAGGCCTTCCTCTGTTATTTACATACTGTTAAGGGGAAGCGCCCTTCTCCTCGATTCTCATACTGTGTACTTAAGATAGGCCTTCCGCTGGGATTAACATACTGTTAAGGGGAAGCGCCTTCCTCTGAGATTCTCATACTGTGGACTTAAGGTAGGCCTTCCTCTGCAAATAACATACTGTTAAGGGGAAGCGCCCTTCTCCTCGATTCTCATACTGTGTACTTAAGGTAGGCCTTCCTCTGGGATTAACATACTGTTAAGGTAAAGCGCCCTTCTCCGCGATTCTCATACTGTGTACTTAGGATGGAAAGGCTTCCCTCTGCGATTCTACATACTCTGTTGGTAAGTGTCTCTCTTTGCGATTTACATACCTAAGCAATTCCCTTTTTTGCACTTTATGTATAATTTTCTTTTTGCATAGATATTCACATATAGAAACTCCAAACTTTGTTTAAAACCAACTAATCTAATGTTTGGCGGCTGAAAGACTTTAATCAAATGAAAAATGGCAGCAATAAATATATTAGCTTTCTATGCTTAACTCGGGGTTACATTTTTTTTATGAAAGTAATTCATTTTATATCGGATTGGGTTAGACTATAATTGATACAATTGAAATCTGCAAAGGGTATACAAACTTAGTTAGCATCCTTTCTTGTTTTAAGCTAAAATCAGAAAATAAATATATTCCTCCCCCAAAAAATAAAAACAAAACACACATTTCCTTGGGTTTCAATTGGTTTAATAGATTTATTTTTAAGTACGTTTTTCTTTTTGTAAAAAGACCTACACATTCACTTTTATTTCCTTTTTATTAATTATTTATTATTAAATACAAATATTAAATTATTACAAAAAAAAAAAGATAATAAACATGTAAAACTTCAAAATGCGCCATTTAAATTCAGACATACGACACACACGCTCGGCTCGTACATCGAGAGTTACATCATAATAGTTAAGAAATACTTTTCGTTTTCCCATTGAAATATATAAAGATATAGAAGATATATGTGATATATTGGTACAAAAGAACGGGATATATAATTACTGATTCAGCTTTCATCTTAATTCTTTGCTATTTCTTCGGGGTTCAGCTTCAGGCTTTGATTAGTGATTGATTTTGGGAATTGGGAATTGCAGTTGCTCCGAGAATTCCTCCTTCGATGTGGTGTGTGTGTCCTGGAGCTCTTGGAACTTGTGGCGGAATGAATGGCTCAGCTAGCTTGGCAGGTTAATTGGAGTGTGTTTAGTGTGTGTCCTTGGAGCTGGGAATAGGAAGTAGCAGCAACTAGCTTATCCGCTCATTACCATGCGCACAAACTCCTCGTAGTTGATGTTGCCCTGCTGATCCTCCATGTTGGCCAGGAGCTGCTCCACCTCCTCGTCGGTGAGCTTCTCTCCCAGCGTGGTGAGGAGATGGCGCAGCTCGGCGGAGGAAATGTAACCGCTGGCGTCCTTGTCAAAGTGACGCAGTCCCTCGATGAAATCATCGGCCGAGTCACCCGAACGGGCCTTGGAAATGGCCTGATAAATGGGCAGGAAGACCTCAAACGAGATCCGCTCATCGGGCTTCAGCTGGTGGGTGCACTTCTTCACATCCGACTCGGTGGGATTCTGGCCCAAGGCCCTCAAGCACTCGCCCACCTGACTCAGCTGGATCTTGCCATCGCCGCGGTTGTCAAACAGATTGAAGGCCTCCTGGAATTCTACGGAGAAGAGAAATAAAAAGGATTAATATAATAAATTAATAGAAAGATATAAACTAAAGAAAATCCCCTCTTTAGCACCTTCCAAGGTGGTAAAGGTGTGCTTCACGTGCGCCGTGTAGTAATACATGTTGAACCGCTCCGATGACCGCCTTGCCAGCTACTGACAGTCACGGATTTGGCGGTGAGGAGATCTGGTGACTGCCTGTCCGACTGCCTCCTCCCCCTTGCTCCTTGGTCATGCGATACCCTTACTTTGACAGAGAATGGCGCCGAATGGCGACAAAACTCTCCTCAAAGACTTGCCTCAAAGCTCAACTCTTGTTTATAATTCTTATAAACAAATTCAATTCGGAAAATAATTGTTTGTTTTAAGTCAAGGTTTCAGGTTAATAAAAACGAGAAATAAGGAAAAACTTTTCTTTGGTTTTCTGAGATTGACGACAGTTGCTTTTAAACAAGTGAAGAAACAAGTTGTGGAAAGCTTTTTGAGATTTAAATAATAACAAAAAATTAACTTAAATCCCTAAAGTAAAGTTTAAAGAGTGTTTTTTGTTAGATAATAACAAAAATATTAAATAGGTAAGAATTTCTGGCATCTAAACTTTTAAAAAGAGATTCTAAACCTTTAAAAAGAGATTCCTATCTAAGTTTGCTTTAAAAACGATTTAAGCTTGTGTTATAAATATAAAAGATTGGTTAAAATATAACAGAATATAAATATAAAAGATTGGTTAAAATATAACTGAGTTATGTAGGTAAATATTTATATTATTTTGAACTTAAATATAAAAATATATTAAATACTTGTATTTATATTATTTTAACCTTAATAATATAAATACTTGGATATATAATTTTGTTAAATAATAACCCAGCTTTAAAAAAGGACAAACATTTAGCAGAAATCCTTAAAGTAAAATTTTAAGAGTGATTTTTGTTAAATAAAATAATATAAATAATAATAAGATATGAATAGAATAATGAAATAATAAGGAATAATAGAATAGAGTAAGAAATAGGTTAGAATTTCTTACAATTTCTTGGAAATATAACACAGAAATATAACAAGAAATATATAACAGAATTATGTAGCTAATAATTTATCTTAAAATGTTCAAATATAGCTTTCAAATTTGAATAAATACAAAGGAGTTTTTAAAGAAGAAACATCAAGAACAAGATAATAAAAAAAAATTCTTAATGTTATCATAAATATCTTTAAATTTCCATTAGTTTTTCAATTCAAATTCATCAAATATAACAATTATTTAAGGAAAATATTTACAAATTCTTTTTTAGTCTGCTTTAAAAACCTTTTTAAATTATAGAAACCTTTGTAGAATCTTTAAAATTAATAAATAACTGAAATAACTCCCTATTTCATTCCCAAAAGCTTCAGCTTTCCACATTTTCCAGTCTCAAGAATAAGAGTGTGTGACATTCGATGACCTGTTCAGATTTTTAAGTTTTTTTTGTTTTTTGTTTTTTTGTTATCATGCTACAGCGGCGCCGCATACACGAGAGATCCTAAAATGGCAATAAAAACAAACGATTCCAGCACATTTTTGTCCATTTTTGGCGATGACAAAAAACAGCGGCGAATGGCAAGCAAAAGCTAAAAAGTTGAAGATTGCAACGCGAGGCAAGTTGGAATTAAAATCGAAATACATACATATATACAAATACATATAAACATGATCGAATGACGTCAGAATGTCAGAGAACTATCAGAAAACACTGGCACTCTCTCTTGGGCTTTGATTAAGTTATCAATTTACGTAAAGATTGCGATTGGAATCGATTGGAAAGGCGCAGAATCGATGGATTTGGAATCCAAGTGCGAATCAGCCTGCATTTGACCCACAGACGTATTCCATAAATGGAAGCTTGACTTTCGGCTTTTATTTTATTTATTTTATACTTTTTGGGTTTCATTTGGAAGCTGGTTATCGCTTTTGAGTGATTTTTGCGCCACTGCAATTGCAGTTTTATTTGAAACGAGCTGCCGGCGTGTCGAAAAAAATAAAAACCGTGTGATTATCCCCTCCCCTTTATCTATATCTTATCGCTACGACTTCCTTTGGCCAGAGAGCTGTGGTATTCCTTTGAAATTTACACTTCTACAAGGGTTATGTATTGATTTTAATGTTAATGTTATTTATTATTATCTACAGATTTTCCTTTAGATTAAAAGCATTCCATTTCAAACCCTTGAAAATCTAACTTTAAGTTTGCAACGGCAACTCTTTCCCATAACTGGAAGGGCATCAATAACTTCAACTCGCTGGAATGACATGGAAATGAATGCCAGTTGCCTCTCTTCTCTTCTTCTTCGGTGAGTCACGACGATCATCGTATTCGTATGGCTGCCGCCTTCCAGCGTATTTGTTTTATCAATGATTCATGCACACACAGCATATATATGCCGCCTATAAAGATGTGTAACACACATACTTTCGTGTCATCGCTTTCACACTCCCGCATTCCAAGGCAGAGAAAGAAAAAGAGATGACGAGGGCGCGCGCGATATATGCCAGCACATTTGCAATTTATTCTATTTTGTTGGCACTTTGCAACTTCTGAAACCTATTTCCATGCCGCTTCCAATTCCAAACCAACACACACACTTTTCCCCGCACACGCACACACACTCACCAGCCAACTGATCCTCGGTGTAAGCTGCCTGCAATGGAATGGAAAAACAACAAAGGAGAAACATAAGTGTCTGTTTTCCAGGCGGCGGGAAGGGCGCCGCTGGCGCAGGGCCTCGAATAAACAATAAATAGTAACCGGAGGCTGACCCACTCACCATATCGATTGGTTTTAGCTGGCTGAGGGGGGAAAGAACAACACAAAAACACGGGTTTAATTCGACGAAGCAAACGCAAGCAAATTTTTATGCGACAAATCGAGCAGTATGGCAGTCGGATCTAATACTCTTTATAGTAGAAAAAGAGAGGGGATTCTCGGCTTGAAAGCAGCTGGTCACACTGACTTGGAAACGGAGCGCACAATTAGTGTTGCCAAGTTAGCTAGTTTCACTAAATCTAGCTAAAGTTTACTTAGTCCAGCGTTTTTTAATTAAATATATTTATATGCCAATTGAATTTGGTTTAATTTAATGTATTTTTCTTAATTATTTGTCAAAGTTAAGTATACTTAGTAGTGTTTTTAAGGTGCAATATCATTTTGTAGGGAATTGTTAAACATATTGTATTCAGTAACCAGACGGAATAGTAAAAAGTATATTACGTTGTATAAATATATATTAAAAAAAAATTCTATAGGTAATAAAATAATATTTAATATATTAATTTTATGTACTATTAATGTTTTCTGGGCGTTTGTAGTCTTTTTTTCGGCGTTTAAGATTTTTTTTATGGCTCGAAAAGCAAAACAAGTAGAAATTTAATGGCACTAAAAGCTATTACTGCAAAAATATCGTAGTTTGACTTTGTTTTTATGATATTTTAATCTTTTAATTAAAATATTCTGTTAATTTTTAGTTTTATTTTTAAGTTTAGCTTTTTTTTGACTTGAAGAGCAAAACGAGTAAATCTGCAATGACCAACGAGAGCTAGTGGTGCAAAATATCGAAGTTATTCAATAAATTAATTTTATAATTAATTTATACGTTTTATTAGCTAATAAAACCGAAATTCTTTTGAAATTTAATATAATTTAAATAAAAAATACTTTTTAATTCAATTAAAAGCCAACAAAAAGTCATTCATATATCGATTTGCTATTTAAATTATTGTTTATTAACAATTAAGTATTGCAAACCTAAAAATGTTTACATATGATAAATTTTTGAACAATTTCAGAGGTATAATAATTAAATTTTTTTAAATATTAAAGAAAATTCTATATTATAAGATGTGTTGTTCGGTGTGCTGATTTATAAAAAATATGTAAAAACTAACAGAAAAAGTTTTCCAAAATGAAATTAAAGACTTTGTTGGCTTAGTTAATTTTATTTAAATAAATTAAAACATCTTAAAATATATATTATATTATAAATATTATTAAATATAATAATATATATAAACACCGATAGTATCTCTAGTGCAACGATGTTTTTGCAACACCATAACGACCTTATTTCCCTCTTAATGGCATCTGGTCACACTTTTAAATGAAAAAGAGCGGGCACACGTGCGCGGTTTTAGTTTGTTTTTGTTACTTTCCTGCCTGCAACTAAGTTATTAATTAAGCTTTAAAAATCACGAAAGATGAGCAGCCAGAAGCTGGAATACGACTCCAGCTTGGGCGGCCGCGTGACGCTGCCCTCGCACGTGACGACGTACCACTATGCGGCGGGGGCGCTGCAAGAAATCCGAAATCTGATCGCAGATTCAGAGCAGACGACGCAGAGGAGCAGCAAGCTGATCTTCCAGACGCTGCCGAAGCACATGCGCCGCCGGGCGATGTCGCACCACCCGAAGCGGCTGCCCCGGAAGTACCGGCAGGCGCACAAATCCCAAATGGGGAAAGGCGGCAACCAGCCGGTGAACGGGAAGCGTCCCTCGAGGAAGTACCGCCGGCGGCCGCAGAATCTGCTGCGCGAGTACATCCGCCGGCAGCGTCGCCACATCTGGCTGGAGACGCACATTTGGCACGCGAAGCGCTTCCACATGGTGGATCGGTGGGGCCACCGGCTGGCGTTTGCGAGCTGCGACAAGACGTACCGCGCCTGCTACCGGGCCAGTGCCCAGCACTGTCTCCTGCAGGACATCTCCTTCTACGGCTGTGTGGAGCTCCGAGGCAGCTTGCAGGCTCTGCGTCAGGGATTTGCACGGTTAACGAGTCCAGAGTGTGGCCTCGGGATTGCGGCGAAGACGTACATAAGCGGAAGGCGAGAAGGAAGCGTGGAGTTATTTGCCGATGGGCAGTATCCCCATGGAGCTTTGCAGAGGGTTAGCTTTCTTTGGAGACCGAAGAGAGAGGAGCAACAAGAGGAGCAGGAGGATCAAGAGGAGCGCACTCTGTGGCTGTGGCTGCATCCGAGTGCTGCTCAAGCTACCATCGAGCAATTGTTGCTTGTCTTTAACCTGAAGTCAAAGAAGCAACAAAAGTTGCCTTTGAAGGAGGAGGAAGACGAGGAAATGGAGGAAGTAAGCGAGGAGAAGGAGGAACTAAGTGAGGAGAAGGAGAAACCAAATGAAGAGAAGAAGAAACCAAGCGAGAAGAAGGAGAAACTAAGCGGGGAGAAGGAGAAACCAAGCGAGAAGAAGGAGAAACTAAGCGAGGAGAAGGAGAAATCCAGCAAGGAGAAGGAGAAACTAAGCAAGGAGAAGGAGAAACCAAGCGAAAAGATGGAGAAACTCAGCGAGGAGAAGGAAAAATTCAGAGAGAAGTTGAAACGCAGCGAGGAGAAGGAGAAATCAAGTCAGGAAATGGAGAATACAATTGAGAAAAAGGAGAAACTAAGCGAAGAAATGGAAAAACCAACCAAGGAAAAGCATAAACTCAAAGAAAACAAATCAGCAGAGAAACCCCTTCGCTTCTGGACACACACTAAGCCCTTCGAAGCGCATCCCAGCTACTCCAATCCAGAGGAAACCCTTCATTTAATCCTGCTGCAGCGTTGCTTCAATCGTTTTCGCTTAACAGGACCTCGAACGCAACAGGTTTTGGCTGCCAGCCTGCGTCCCTACGTCCAGGACGAAGCTTCCTCCGACTACTGCCAGGCAGCCTTAAAGCTAACTTCACCCAGCGAGCTGCTGTCCAACCTCGTAATGGGCTACCAAGTGGTGGATCCACGCCTGCAGCGGCCAAAGAAGCGCACAAAAGCGGAGGAAAGTCCAGGAGCAAGCTCCCCAGCAGGAAATCTCCTCATAAATCAGCCAAAAAGCCTGCCCGAGAGTCCTCTCTGGGACAAGGACTTGCGGGAGAGTCTGCTCAAAGGAATCCTTCCCACACATTCGTACGAACAGCTGCGTCAGCAGCATGCCGTTGTCCCTGGAGCTCCCTGTGCCTTTGAGCAGGAAATGCAAGGAGTTCCTTTGATACTCATCCAACGACCAGGCTCCCAAGAGTCCAAGTACAAGAGACTGAGCTACGGCTGCGGCTGGGATGTGATTGTGCCCGCTGGCTACGGCATGATCCTCTGGCTAACGCTGACCATGTGGGGCGCCCGGCCTGGTGGCCTCCGAGAGCTTGATTCGGTGGCCAGGGAGGCGGCTGCCGAGATGCATTTACCGGACACGGTGGCGGGAATCCAAGAGTCTGCCGCCTCGGCCGATGAGCTGCGCGGAAGGTACTTCCGTTTGCCGCCGAATAAGCGTTCGAATTACAGGAAACTTGCCGTGGTGAGTCCTTTCAGTGCTCCCTGGAAGCTACTCGTGAGGGATTGGAGTGCATCGTCTTCTCCTGCTTCCTTTTACGTTCTCCGGCATCGCCAGCAACTGGAGAGGATTGCAGAGTCCTTGAGGCAACGACAGCTTCTGCCGGAACCCTTGCCCGAGGCAGCCATCATTCAGATTCATTTGCGTCTCGTTTCCCGTGGAAATGTCAAGGATAATGCCTTGATTTGCCTTCCTACTGCCGAGGATCACAAGCACCGCTGGCGACAGTTAAAGCGTGATGAGGCCTCACCCGTCCACGTGGAGCCCGCTCTACCGGATCTCAATGAAAGGGAGAGAAAGGAGCTCCGCCAGAGTCACAAGCTCAAGCTGAAGCGTTTGCGAGCTCGAAGGGTGCGCGAGAAGCGTCGCCTGCAGGAAACGGCCACGAAGCGGGTGCACATTCGTCCGGCAAACACATCTCACTTGGTGAGGTCGCAACTGGAGGCAATGTGCAGGCTGTGGCTGCCCACGGATCCTGCGGAGCTGCAGGACAGCGTGCGCCGCCAGTGCAGTCGTCAAACCTTTGGTTATGTCCGCTCCGCAGGATTCAGCTTCACGGAGGCCAAGGTCTGTGCCGTGGGTTATGTCACAGCCGCCGGTCTGCAGCAGCTTTTAAAGGAACTGCCTCCTGGAAAGGGAGGCAAGGCAACGCCACTGATGTGCCTCGTAAGGGATCCGGATAGCCGCGACTACAGGTGGGCCAGCTTTCAGGTGAATCTGAATGTGGCCAGTCCGGCTTTTTAAAGGTAAAGTATTTCAAGGATAAGTTTTCAAAGATAAGTTAAGTTTTATATATAAGTTATAAGAAAATAATGAGAAATATTGAAAGAGAGAGATAACTGCTTTTGAAATAAAATATTTGGAATTATTTCTCACTATTTTTTAAATTAAAATCTGAACCTTTTTTAGATAATATTAAGCTTAAGCTGTCAATATGGAAATATTAAGTTGAGTTGAGTTTTAGGGGGAAAAATAATGAAAAATATTGAAAGAGAGAGATAACTGAAATAACTCTTGAAATAAAGTGTTGTTTTTTTTAGTTTTTAAATATTTCTCACTATTTTTCTCAATTAAAATCTAAGACTTGTTCAAGTTAATAAAATAATTTATAATATATCAATTATTGAAGTACTTTTAGAACTAATTTTCAGTCCAAGACTGTTGAAATAAATGTATTTACATTTAAAACTGAACTTTCATCAATAAACCCACCTTTTTTTTAACTCTTGGTGATCTATTTCTGTTGAGTGATAAAGAAAATATAGATTTATTTAAAAAAAGAAGTAAAATCAATTAAAGTTTAAAGCTTAAGTTGTATAGTTTCATATTTCCTTATGAGAAAAGTTGTAAGGAAAAAGTTATGCGTGAGAAATCTTATCAACTCAAAGTTATAAACAAAATTCGTAAACAAATACTGTTTACTAAAGATTAGAAAAGCTAAATTTGCTTATATTTTTTACTATCATTACAATTAACATATAATTACAATTAAATATAAATTAATAATATATAAATATATCAAATAATAATATATAAAATATAAAGCAAAGCAAATTCTGAAGTTTTCAATTTTTAAACCCTTGCAGGATATTATAATTTCAGTCCGAAGTTTGCAACGCAGTGAAGGAGTCATCTCCGATCCTATAAATCATATATATTTTTGATCAGCATCAACAGCCTAGTCGATCTAGACATGTCCGTCTGTCCGTCTGTCCGTCTGTCCGTTTCTACTTAAACTATTCCCTCAGTTTTGAAGCTATCTGAATAAAACTTTGCAGACAGTCTTCTATATACTCTCACTACTATATAAGTCGGAACGAGCCGGATCGGTTGACTATATCATATAGCTGCCATACAAACGATCCGTAAATTTGTTGAAAAAAAATTATAACTTGACTGTTTTTTAACATATCTTAATCAACTCTCAGTTATGAGCTTTATATATTATTATAGATTTTTAGATTTAATTTTATAAAGATCGGATAACTATATCATATACCTGCCATAGGAACGGTCGTGAAATATTTAGAAAAAAAAATTATAACTTTGTCAATTTTCAACATAATTTCTTCTACTTTGAGATACAAGTATTTCATATTTTTTCAGAATTTTGTTGTAAATTTTATAAGAATCGGACGACTATATCATATAGCTGCCATACAAACGATCGGTAAATGTGGAGAAAAATTAATTAAAAATTCTGTGATTAAGGAAAATATAGATTTATTTATACAAAAAACTGAAATCAATTAAAGTTTAAAGCTTAAGCTTTATAGTTTTTGTTGTAAGGAAAGAGTTATGCAAATTCTCGTATTTTTTGGGTTTTAAAAACCAAACTTAAACAAGAATTACCAAATGCAAAACTTACTCCTGACTTAAAAAAGTCTTGTTCCATTTTAACAAAGAATTTCCCCCTATAAATAAAAAAACCGTTTGTTTTTTGTTGTACATATTTAATACTAATTTTTATTCAATTTAAAATTACTTGTATGCCTTTTTCTTGTCTTCGTTTACCATAAACTTCTTGTTGCTTTCTTTTTCTTTCATTTATTTTTTCTCTTTTTTGGTTTCTCATTTTGTATTCGTTTTTGCAATGGAACTCAACTGAGCGAGTGTGTGTGTGTATGGTGTGTGTGTGTGAATGTTTATAACAAAAAAAAGGGAAATGTTGAAATGTTGTTAATTGTTTTGGTTTTTACGACGAATGTTTTTTAAAAAATTGCTTACAATTTTTGGGATATTTTGTTGTTGAGTTTTTGTTTCTTTTTTGCTTTTGCATTATCCTTAAATTGTAATTAATAATTTGTTGTTGTAATTTTTTGGTTGTTTAATATGCCTTAAGGTTTTTTTTTTATTATATTTTCTTCTTTTTTTTGATGCGGTTAATGCGGAAAATGTATTTTTTTTTTTTGAGATGCATGTAAATTTTTTGCGGTTTTTTCTTTCGGTTTATATATATATGTTTATATGCATTTGATCAGTTATTGAAATTGTCTATATACTTACGGAGTATATATACTATATATATATATATATGTGTATATATATCTTGTGTTTTTAATGGTTTTTAGCTGTTTGTTTTTGTTGATTTCCTTCATTGTGCGTTATGTTTCTTCTGTCTGTTTTTTTTGGGAAATTTCTCTGCTTGAATCCTACTTTATCCTTGATCCTTTCGCTTTACATAATTCTATTATGTAAACTCTTGCCTCGCCTTTACTTATAATTATACAACTTAGTTGGAAACATTTAATAAATATGACTCGATTCTTATGTTTAAACTAAATGTTAAGGACAAAAAACAATGGTTTTATTTTTTCATATATAGTTATATATTTATATATTAATTATCGTAATTTTATATGAATATATAACTATATAATGTGATGTCTATATTTTGCTTTCAATTACAATCTCTACAAGTTTCAAAACTGAATTTGATTCGCAAACTTTTGAATACATATTTTTGAAGTATTTATCAAAATCATTGATTTGTCACCAGTGATTCATGACTGTGTCTGTCTGTGTGTCTGTGTGCTGAATTCTACATACTTATGGCTTTAATTCTGCTTTTGGCTTTGCTACCACATTACATTTGATTGGGATTACGATTACGACGAGTATTGAATACGTATTTCTGCGACACTGAATTTTTCTCTCTCGCCTACAGTTAATGCTTTATATATATATCATGTATATAGATTATAAATCGCCGATCTCTGTGGGCAAGTGGGCAGTGTGTAGTTAGTGTTCTTCATTATCTCTTCTCTCTGCCGCGCTCTCATTGGTCTCTTTTCGATTTTTCTCTGGAGAGGAATTCAAGTTTGAAGGGGAGAAGATAATCTGTTATAATCTGTTATAATGTTTTTGGTTTAAAGACGGCTCTCGGCTCTCCTTGTATAAAACGCTTGAAATACTTTGAATTTGGTGGGTTAGTATACATATATTTATAGATATACGTGGCAATATATATCTTTTTTTCTTTACTTTCAAAATGCTTTCTTGCTGCCTCTCAAACTTTTTGCTCTCTTCGTTCGCTACTTTTCTCTTCTCTTTGTTTCTTTTAACATTGTAAATTGTAAACGATTTGATGCTTGTCAATGGGTTTCAATCCTTCTTGATCCTTGCTCGATCTTTGCTTCGTAAATGCGGGGATTCTCACTGGGAAAAAGTTCAAGTATTTTTTGTTGCTTTTTTGAAAGTTCAATGGTTTTGTTTTTCTCCTATAACATACATACATATTTCAATTTGTTGTTATTATTATTATTATTTGTTTACCGTTTAATTATTTATATGCTGTGTTTTTTTTTTTGCTCTTTAACATCACTACTAATAATCAAAAAATGGACATTTATAAACTTTTATATAATGTATATATTAAAAATGTGTCTTTTTTTTTCGGTTTTTCTTTCGTTTTTGTGTGTTTTTTTTGGCCCTTTGAATGCGCCCCAAATTTTGTTTGTTTTTTCTTCATTTTTTTTGATGTTTCAATGATGTTTTTTTGGGAATTTGTTTTTACAATTGGCCATGAAGTTGTGTCTTAGCGCCATTGTTGGTTTCTTTCTAAATTCTTACAAAAATTCTGGTGAATTGCAGCTGATGAAACTATAAAGAAAATAACTCAAATAAAAGTTAGAAATAATGTGAAATAAATCATAGAATTCATCACAGTTTGTTGGTTGTTGTTACTGTTTTTGGTTTTTGTTGTTGAAAAAGTGAAAAAGTTGATTCCGAATGCAGGAGTGTGAATATGTGAATCCAATCGTTATCGTTTCCTGTTTCCTGTTTCGTTTCCATTTCCGTTTCCGTTTCCTGTGGCTGCATTCTTCATGGCATTGCTTCAAGGTGTGCGTGTGTGTGTGTGTTGTACCCCAAAAAGTCGCATTCGCGAAACAACGCGAAAAGTAAACAACCATTTTTGTTATCGAATCATTTTCGATTTCATATTCGCAAATGTGAATTTTTAATCGATTTTTTTGTTTTGTTTTTTGTTATCGTTTTGGGATTAAAACAAATATATATAAAATGTATAATATTAAGCTTCGGTTTCGTTAGTAACAAATGGATATTGCGGCGAAACTAAAACTAAAGTGTAAACTAAACAATAAGGTTTCATAAACTTTAAACATAGGTTTTTAAATTTAATAATATTTAATATTTAACTCGGATGCTATGACTTAGTTCTTAAGTTCTTTTTCTTTTTCTCCACAAAGTAAAAAAAAAAGAAAATAGGGAAGCTATCGTTATCGGTCATCGGAAAATCGTTTCGTTTCGCAACTGAAAAACGAAAACGTAGAACACAAAATCGTAATAGATTCATATCTGCTGTAATTTTTATATTATTATGTAGTATGCATATGTTTTTGTTTTTGTTTTTTGCTTTTTTTTTAATACGTAATTAGAAACTAACTCTTCTCGCTTCTCGCTTCACTTGATTTTTTCTGGTTTTGTTTCTGGTTTTTTTTTGGGTTCGCTACATTTTGGTTTTGGTGCATTTTTTTTCATTATAACTCGCACGTAAGCATCCGCATCCTTGGAGCCTCCTTACTCCAGGCGTGCCTTGTAGGTGGTCTTCCAGATCTCGGCAAGTGTCACGGCGCTGTGGAAGCGATGGAAGATGCACAGGGGCAGTGTGATGCGCTGGATGATCGACCAGGGCACAAAGCCATAGAACTCCAGCTGAACCTGTGGCGAGGATTTATTTTTTGGGTTTTTAAGGTTAATCATAAAGCTTGAAAGTAGGATGTTCCATCGATAAATCATGCAGATTATATATAGTTTGGTTATAGTAAGAAAATATGTACAAGGAAGTCGTATTTAAACATTAAATTGTGGAAAATGTAGTTTTTACTAGTTTAAATTGAGAGAATCTTAGATTTCCCTGTTTCGATAAGTAATATCGATTTTAAATCTATAAATATCGAAGGGTTTTCAGCTCTAACTTCATGCCAAATAAAAAGTATCATTATAAATTCCTTTAAAATTGTATAAAAATAGTAAACTATGGATTGACGAGCTTTAAATATAAACTGTAATTCATGAGAATATTACAGAAGTTATTAATTTAAGTTAATCGATTATAAAACCCCTAAATATCGAGGTTTTTCAACCTCTAACTTCTTGCTAAGGAAAGAATTTTAAAATACGTTTCTTTTATCGGATATTTTTTGATAATATCAATATCTTTGTTTAATATATGTAAACTCTGTTTAATATATCGAATTACTATAAAAATACATTTTAGAGATTTTAAAAAATACGATAAAGTTAAAAATGATATTTTTCGATATTTCATATATCAAACTATCAACAAAAACCAGTTTTTGATAATATCGATAAAGTTAAATATGATATTTTTCGATATTTCATTTATCAATATGAACAAAAAACTGGTTTTAACATTATCGATAAGTTAAATACGATAATTTTCGATATTTCATGTATGAAACTATAATAATTTTATATTCTTTGGACTTTCGCTATGCATTTCTAGTATTCAATATCTTTTTCGATTAAATAAACCCTGAAACCCTTACAGACACTATAAATTTCAGTTAAAATATTATAAAAACATCTTTTAAAAAGTTCATTTAATTTTAAGTGCAATATCAAAGCTCCTTCCTTCCTCCTAATATTTATATTTATATTTACACTAATGCATGCATACACACACGATTACAGATATTCGATTAGATATATATTTAAACAATTGAAAGAACGATTAGAGAACGAGAGCGTTAATCATCTTACTTAAACTCAGTCTCGCTTACGTACATATCTACTTACAGGATTGGCGAATACTTTTTGAGCTTCGAAGGTGTAGATGGCGAACATGGCCACGTTGCAGATGAGTAGGAAGGTGACGATCTGGCGGCCGGGCTTGCTGCGATCGTGCTCCGGCAGGTGGACGCGGCGCCGGGACACGTCCGCGATGAACAGCAGCTGGAGGATCACCTGGAAGACGGCCACGCCGCCGGTGGTCGTCACCAGCAGACTGGGCTCACTCTCCAGGACCTTCAAACTACCGGCAATGATGCTGAACACCGAATATGTGAACAGACCGAAGGCCGAGATGCGCAGCAAGATGTCGTTCAGGTTTGACTGCTCCTCGCAACGGAATTTCAAGTTCTTTACCCTGTTTTTTTATTGTATTTTAAGAAAAAGGATTAGTAATAAATATTTGATAGTTAGAAAGTGGATATAATTGACTGCACAGCGAAAATATAAAGCCAAAAACTGTTATTTAAGTTTGTAGTTCCTTTAAAAAACGAGAGAAGGAAGGTTGATATGTAAATTGATAGTTTAATGTTTCGATATGTTCCGATATATGTTTGAAATGGAAAGAGAAACTCTCTTTGATATATCGAATTCCAAAAGAGTTATCAAAGATTCAAATTGAATTATTTTTTAATTTAATTGCAAAGAAGTTTTGGTATATTATGTTTTTAAGTACGAAAATATAAAGCCAAAAATTGTTATTTAAGTTTGTATTTGCTTTGAAAAAAGAAGAGAAAGAAGAAATATATATAAATCGATAATTTAACGTTCTGATTTATGTTGAAATATATCGAAGGATTCTAAAAGAGTTGTTAAAAATTCAAATTAAATAATTTTTTAAATATAATTGCAAGCAAATTTCGATATTTTCTATTTTTAAGTACTGAATAAATGACTATTAAGAAAATAGCTAAGTTTTTCCTTCTATTTGTTCTATAATATCGAATTTTTAACGTGAAATGCGATTTTTTCGATATCTTATCACACTTGACGATTTTTGTTGATATTTTCTGTTTTTAAATACTGAATAAATGATGATTAAGAAAATAATTATACCTTTTCCTACTACTTTTTGTTAATAATATCGAATCTTTAACGTGAAATGCGATCATTTTTGATATCATATCATATTCAACGATATTTTCGATATATAATTAAGTGCAATATATATTATCGTATATAATATCCAATCTTTAACGTAAAATACGATATTTTTCGATATCATATCAAACTTGACGCTATTTTCGATATGTATTTGAGTGCAATATCGAATATAATATCAAATCTTTAAAGTAAAACGTGATATTTTTCGATATCATATCACACCTAACGATTTTTTTCGATATCATATCATATCTAACAATATTTTCGATATGAAATTGAATACAAATATATTTTTCACTCAATTTTCTTCGACTTTTCCTCCTAATTTCCTTTACTAATCCTCTACATTTTCCCTGTACAGCCAAAAATCTCAAAACAAGTAACCACAAAATCCGACCTTATAAAGCCCACAATGATGGCTAGAATGGCGAATGCCATCAGGATGCAGTGGCTGGCATCGGCAAGGTAAATGGCCAACAGCGAGAACTGCTGATGGCGCACCAAGACGAAGAAGAGTATCAGACAGATGAGGGCACCGACCAGCAGCAGCAGCCCAAAGAACAGTCCCTTCGACGAGCCAACGCAGTCGACGCGTCCGGAGCGCGCCTGCTGGGCCATGGCGACGGCACGCCGTGAGAGCATCACCTCGAGCCGATGCTCCAGATCCTCGTCGTTCATCCGGCCCGGATAGCGGCCAATGTGCTTCCACATCACATACAGCACCACCGCCCCGATCAGCGAGTACTCGATGATGAATGGATACAGATACGGTGCCGAATCGTAAACTATAGTGCCCATTATGTCGATCCGTCCGCAGGCGGTGGAGTTGAGTGTGCCGATGTTGGAGGACAATGCCGCCGGATAAATACTGTCCAGACTCTCCAAATTCTCAAAGCTAACCAGACCGGTGGACTCCTCATGCCCCAGATCCGTGTACGTCTGGAAGCTATTCTCCATGGGTCCCTGGCCAAAGAGATTGTTCATAATGCTGCCAGCGGCACCGCTTTCGGTGGTGCTGCTGCCGCTGCTTAAAGCCGGGCCCAAAGTGCTGGCCAGGAATGTGTCCACAAACGAGTTTGAATTGGAATTGGAATTGCTGCCGGTGGCAACAGCAGCTGCTGCGGAACCGAACCCATCGACTGGCGCCAGGCTCGGCGGTGCGGCGCTGGAAAGGATACGCTGCAGGCTGCCACTGCTGCTGCTGCTGCTGCTCTCCAGGGGACTGGCTGTGGTGATGATGGAACTGGCTGTGCTTGTGGTGGAACTGATGATGGAACTAGCGGTGCTTGACAATGGACTGAAGGTGGTGCTCGGTGTGGTGCCCGCCGTCGTGCTGGCCGCGGTGCTCGTGATAAACTTCTTCAGCTTGCGGGCCATAGTAGTGCTGTGCCATTGGTAGCCCGGCGTTGTGTACGGTGTCCTTGTTGTTGTGCTTGTTGTGGATGTGGTTGTTGTGGCAGCATCCCCGCCCATCCCTAAGCTCTTTGAGATCCCGTCGACCGTGTTGCGCACCAGCTTGGACAGCACATTGTCGCTCTTGTACACATCCTTGGGGAGCAGATCCTCGCCGTCCAAAACCTCAAACTCACTGTTTGGCCCGGCGTGAGTGCGTAGCACAGTGCCGGCATGCCGGAGAGCATGCTGCCTTATGGAGTGAGCTATGGAGGAGGCACCCGGCTCCGGTGCATTCTTCTGATGATAAATCGTAATCTCCAGCAGGGATTCCTTGACCAGAGTGCGGATCCAGACGCAGATATTGGTGGCCACCACGTGCATCAGGCCGAAGCGAGCGATCACCTTGAACCGGTGGATGTTCAGCTAAAGGGGGAGAGAGAGAAGAGAGAGAAGAAAGAGAAGAGACAAGAGAGAGAGAGAGAGAGAGAGGAGTGCGCGTGGCGCTTGAGTACGTTGGAGAGCTTTGCGACGGCCGGGACATGAGTTGAGTACATTGATTACATAACATTTGTAGATTATGGATTATGGACAAAAAAAAAACTCAGTTCGAGAGCAACCGAGAACTGACTGTTGTGTTGCTGCAGAGATTAGGTTTAGAAAGTTCCAAGTTCTTCCAAGATTAATAAATCAGTCTCTTTAAAAGTCGCTCTAAGAGAGTGACGCTCGAGATCGTAAAGAGAGCGCGCGTAAAGCAATAAACGGAAAATCGAAACAATGAGAAACCAAAGTTGACTGCTCAGAGCAAGAGCGAGGATGTATCCTCTTTATTCTTTTTGCTTAAGGAAAAAAAAAACGGTCAAGAGTTATTTGCAAGCTATGCTCAAAAGTGCTCTTGTAAATTCCCTTAAAATGATCATATTATTTTCATTTCTCTTTACCTTTCATACTGGTTTTTAGTTTAATTTCAGACTTGTTTTGTTTTTTAAATTTGGAAATGGTTTATAAGCTTAAATTGATATATTATTCGTTATAAAAATTCCCTTATTTTATTTTTTAAATTCGGAAATTGTTTATTAACTTAATTCTTTATAAAAAAACCTTTCTCTGCAGCAACACTGGTGACCAAAGAGCAAAAACCAAACGGTCGGAACCCTTAAAGATATAATAACTTGCTTTCAGACTATGGATTATCGTATATCGTAGCATATGTATATATATTATATATTATATTATTATATATATGGTTTTAGTTTAGTTTCAAGTATGCACATTTATGTTGAGAGCGAAATGAGAGCGTTTGGGTATTCAGGGGGAAAGGTGAGATGTACAGGTACGGGTGTACGGGTTGAGAGTACAGTATAGAGTATACAGTAGAGTAGAGTAGAGTAGAGAGTAGAAAATGAGTTGCATATCGTACCTGAAATGGCGGCCTAGTCTGCGATCGCGATCGAATGGGGCGGAGTTGTGGGATTATGTACACAAAAATGGTTCATTAAAATTAACTACGTAGCTGAATTTCGACAATTTTTTGTTTGTTTTTTTTTTAAAGAATGAATTATGAATGATTATGCGTTTGATTTTTGGGGTTTGGAATGAATGAATATGTTTGAATATGAATTGATGGTTGGATAAATGTATGAATGAGCTGTAAATGTTTCCTAGGGCGTGGTGTGTGTGTGCTGAGGTGCTTGGGGTAACCCGAACTACATTTAATTATAATGTTTAAGTGTTCAGAAACAGATCAAGGATCAAGGATTATACTTATATAAGGTCAAACTGATGTTTAAGTAACTCTTTTACAAATTATTCCATTGATTTAAGGCACAAAATTTCATTTAAATTAGTTAGAAATTTGGGAAAGTAGATTGTAATAAATTTAATTAAAGGTTTTCCTTCTTTATAAGCATTATTTAATTAATTTTTCTTAAGTACTTTGTGGAAACTGTAAGGATACAAATTATTCTATTGATTTAAGGCATAAAATTTAATTTAAATTAGTAAGAAATTTGGAAAAAATAGATTGTAATAAATTTAATAAAAGTTTTAAAAGGTTTTCCTTATAAGCATTATTTTATGCATTTTTTCTCATTTACTTTGTGGAAACTGTAAGGATATTTTTTTATTTGCTGTTAATTTATTTAAAATACGATGTGAGGTCAAACTGATGTTTAATTATTCTTTTACAAATCATTTAAGTGATTTAAGGCATAAAATTGAATTTAAATTAGTAAGAAATTTAGAAAAATAGATTGTAATAAATTTAATAAAAGTTTTAAAAGGTTTTCCATATTTTTTAAGCAGTATTTAATGCATTTTTCTTAAGTTTTTTGTTGAAACTGCAAGGATATATTTTTTAATTTTCTATTAATTTATTTAAAACCCAAAGTGAGGTCAAACTGATGTTTAAGTAACTCTTTTAAAGATAATTTTTATGATTTAAAAAATATAATTACATTTAAATTAGTAAGAAATGCGAGAAAATAGATTGTAATAAATTTATAAACATTATTTAATGAATTTTTTCTCAAGTAGTTAGTAAAAACTGTAAGGAATTTATTTATTTTATTATAAATAATTCTAAATTTTCTTTTAATTAATTTTTAAATCCCCCAAATTGTTTTTTATTTATTTTTTAGAGTTGAAAACTCATCAGCTTGACCTTTGTTTAGTTATTTGTTTGAAAGTCTGTTGTCTGTTGGCTAAAATGTTCATTGGAGGTTTGATTTGAGAGATCGATTGATTGACTGATTGATTGATTGACTGAGAGAAGCAAGCGAGTGATAATGGCAAATGTGATGTGATTGCAAATGCTGATTGAGATACAGATACATTTCACTAACAGATGCGGATGGATGAGAGAACTAAACTGAAAAATCTGCCAATTTGCACGCCAATTTAAAAAAAAGAGGTTCGTGGTGAGTTTTTATTTTTGGATTGAGTTCTAATTGAGATACAGAAACCGCGGACCTATCCTCATCAACACTAACCTCGCCTCGCCTCGCGAACTACCCTTCTCCTTCGAGGATCTGGGACTCAGGACTCTGAGCGGGAGCTGGGAGTATATTTGGGGGGAGTTTATCGTGTGTACTTATGGGTGGCTTTAACATTTAACATACGAGTATATAGGAGATAGCCGTAGATAATAGCAGTAGGTAGTATTTGGTAGCAGTAGCAGTAGTTTTTAGTAGTTATGCTTACAGTGTTCTCTAGGATTTAACTACCGACTTACCCGGGCATTCATGAAGATAAAGTACATCTGCATGAAGGTGAAGATCATCTGGAGCAGCGGATTCACTCCGATCAGGATGTGGTGGCAGGGCGAGTCGAAGGGTATCTCGAAGAACGATCCAAATTCCAGTCCAATGTAAATCATGGCGCCCAATCCAAAAGCTGTGAATATTATATATTTTATATTATATATATTATATTATATAAAGAACGGGTTCAAACTCACCGATGGCTCCCACTCGCAGGAAGAAGCTGCCGTGCGTGGGATCACTGTGGGTCGTCTTCCGTTTACGCACATTCTTCGGGGTGACGGCCACCTCGGCGTCCATGGGTGCTTCCTGGGGGTTAAAAATTCAACGACAGATTAAAAAACCAACCCCAATTGTTGTGAATTTTTTAATTAGCTAAGCTCTGGCCAAGGCTTTGCCTTTAATTGAGCTCGGGGTCATGGGAAATGTAACACGAAAGAGGGTTAGAGATTGTTTTAAAATGATGTTATATTGGCAAAGTATATTAGCTTTACTAAATATTATTATTAATTATCTCATTCATAAACTTAAGCACTTTTCCTTACAGAATTTAGGATAAAATTATCTGTAAACCCACCTGATAGGCGGCCCCCTTGGCTGCCTTGCCTGAGTCCTTAGAGCCCTTCGCATCCTTCGAATCGGCGGGATCGGCATTCTTGGCTTTCTTCGACTTCTTCTCCTTCGGTTGGGGTTTCGGCTTGCTGCCACCATTGCCATTGCCGCCATTGCAGCAAGAGCTCTCTGTGTTAAGAAAAATATTATATATATTATATTATTATTAATAATATTTACAAAATGTTAACAAAAATATACAGATCATTATATTATTATTAATAATATTAATAAGATAATATTAGAAAGAGTTTTCTCTGCTACAGATTCATTATATTATTATTATTTAAAATAGTAATAATATACATTTTAAACTTGAATTAGGAATGTACATAGATCGTTAGAAAAGACCCTTATAATCAAAATATCATATCGAAAATATTGGTACTTTTGATATATTGAAAATCGAAATATAAAAATATAAACAGGTTGCTCCGGTTATTGAAATCGTAAAAATGTACCGACCATTCCTATGGCAGCTATATGATATAGTCATCCGATTTTAATGAAATTTACAACAAAATTCTTAAATAATATGAAATGCTTGTATCCCAAAGTAGAAAAAATTATGTTGAAAACTGACAAAGTTTTAATTTTTTTCCTAACATTTTACCGAATATTCCTATGGCAGCTATATGATATAGTAGTCCGATTTTGATAAAATTAAATCCAAAAATCTGAAACAATATATATAGCTTATAACCGAGAGTTGATCAAGATATGTTAAAAAACAGTGAAGTTATGATTTTTTTTCAACATATTGACGGATCGTTTGTATGGCAGCTATATGATATAGTTGACCGATCTGGCTCGTTCCGACTTATGTACGAGTGAGAGTATATAGAAGACTATCTACAAAGTTTCATTCAGATAGCTTTAAAACTGAGGGAATAGTTTGCGTAGAAACGGACAGACGGACAGACGGACGGACAGACGGACATGGCAGTTGATGCTGATCAAGAATATATATACTTTATAGGGTCGGAAACGACTCCTTTACTTCGTTGTAGGCTTATGACTAATTTTATAATATCCTGCAAAGGATATACAAATATTCATTATTGAAGTAATGATATAAACATTGCTCTCGAATAACAGAATATAAATAAAGCGTTTTATCTGAATTATTTGACTTACAAAAATATTAAATAAGTACAAAAATATATAAACTAGAATATAGATTTATCAAACGATTTAAGTAACGATATTTTCTGACATCCCTAGATTCAATTTTCAATGAATTATTTAATTAATTAATTAAATTCTAAATAGAAAACTCACCCTGCAGCAGGAAACAGAAGACGTAGAGGAGGAAGAGTATGCTGACGCCGTATAGATATGTGAAGAACGTTTCGTAGTAGAGCACTGGCAGTCGGTGCGTGGTGACATCGCTGATTACGTAGGCGATGCAGACGACGATCAGGAGGATCGCGTACACCAGGCTGGTCACAATGAACAGCGATGTCCTGCGGAGGATGGATGGAGGTGATGAGCCATTAGTCCTTGCCACGCGAAAAAAAATGTCACTTCACAATTCGATTATGTACAGAAGAGTAAACACTCGAGGGGGTGCGCTTATTGGTGTGTGTGTAAAAATACGGGTGTGTACGGAGGTGTGTGTGTGTGTGTTGTGTTGAGAACTGTTCTCAGATGTTGACCCACTGTCCCGCTTCCTTCTCAGCGGAGAGCCAAGTTCCCATCTCTCCCATTAACAGGTCTTGATTTTTGCAGTGTGTGGGAGAGTGAGTGGGAGAGTGTGTAAGTGTGGGAGAGTGAGTGGGAGAGTGTGCAAGTGTGGTGCGAGGGAGAGAGTGCAGTGTGAGAGTGTGTGTTTGGCATGCAACTAAGGTCTCAAGTGCATTTCCACTTGACGACGCGACGAGAGCATAACCGCCCTGAATTAGCCCCCATTTGATGTTTGATTAGCCGCAGAGACACAGAGAGACCCCGACCTGCACAGTGGAAGCTAAGCTATGTTTTTGTGCTAATATTATTATTATTACTTTTTGGTTTTTTATTTTAAGAAAGGATTTTCCTTTAAAATTAAAGAACAATTTTTAAAAGAAAAATCTAAGTGATGTTTTTTGCGCTAAAATTATTATTAACCATTTTGGTTTTTATTTAAAAAGGGGATTTTCCTTTAAAATTAAAAACTTTTTTTTAAAGAATTATCTAAGTGATGTTTTTTGCTAATATTATTATTAACCGTTTTGGTTTTAATTTAAAGAAAGGATTTTCCTTAAAAGTTATAGAAATCTTCTTTAAAGATTATTAAAATTCATTACTGTCTTTGAATATTTAGGTATTTCTTTTTTATATTAATTATTTTTATTTATTTTATTTTTTTTTTATATTAATTATTTTAACTATAGTTACTTTATCAATATTTCCTCTTTAAAAAATTTGTTTGAATTACTTTTAAAACTATTTCCTTTATAAAATATATAATTTATTACAAAGTGTTATACAATTTCATCCCACTGTGCCTCATTTGCAGTTATTTTGTGACCCAGTTTGGTTACTGCTTTAAATACACACACAGCTTTTAGCACCACCTCCCCCCCTCAACCCCTTTTTCATTCTCTGTGTGTGAACTGAATCAAATCCGATGTTTGCATTTTATAATATTGAAGGAGAAGTCCTTAAATTATGCAGGACATCAAGACTAGTTAACAGTATTCGAGATTTTGAGAATATATTGCAGAAATTATATAATTAAGAGCTTCCCTTAATACTATTCATTACCCAAATTTGTTTCTGGGAATATTTCTAGAGATTTAAAACCAAACAATAAGATGTTTGCCTAGCAAATTTTATGTTGCATACTCTCGGGCACCCTTAAAAATTGAATAAATATCTATTGAATTTTTTCTAATATCAGAAAAACCTTAAAGACAGATTAACAAAGTTGATATTTTGCATCAATATAACCAAAAAGAATATATATTCCATTTTCGCAAGCATTTTCTGTGTGTGATTTTTTTGGGGGAATTATGAAACAGAGGGACATGGTACTGGGAGCATTTTGGAAATGGTTTTAATAATAATCAATATTCATTATTATTATTATTTTTTTGGTTGTTTATAGGGTAGGTCATGTTCATTCATGTCACATTACCATAGTTCGATTGGTCCCGTTATCGGATTTGTTTCGTATGTGCCCTGTACCGTTATTTTCGCTGGCATAAAACTGTACTTATTTGGATTTGGCTTGAACGTGTAGCAAACCCTATAAAATTCGATGTGAATTAAATATATAGTTTGATTTCCAATTGCAGGTATTAGGGAGGGGAGACGGACAGGAAGCATCACTATTCTGTGACGAGATGGATGTAAATATGTATGGAAAGCACACAACGAAAAAAAAGAAGGAAAACGGAAGCGGAAATCCGTTTTCGGGCGGGGGTTACACCTCGTTACGAGAGAGACAGAGAGAGAGCAGGGATTGCACTTTATGTTATACTGGGGCTTAGCATTACTTTATATACATTGAGAGTGGGAGTGTGTGTGTGTGTGTGTGTGAGTGGGTAAAGCTGTTATACATGGGGATTAGCTTAATTCTGAGCAGGGAACGGCCTTGATTTTTAACTCCTTAAGCCCCTTTCTATGTAGCCTTAAAAAGGTGTCAAGTCCTGCAGAAAATTGAGTATAAATCGCATCAAAAGTTAACAGTTGGCTTGGCTTTTAATTTTTAATAAATTTTATAAATTAAATTAAGAACATATGCTCCTTTGGACGGAAATGTAAAGATTTGTAAGCTATTAAATAGAGGGATTAACTGTGAAAGTCAGTTTAGGGAAATTTCAGAGATGTGTGTAAAAGATTAAAATTTTAATAGAAAAACAAATATGTTTCTATACATATGTTCCAAAATAACAACATTTAACCCTTACCCTTACCCTTTACCCTCAAAACCCTAACAGAACCCAAGTTCTGTTGAACTTTCAATAGGAAATGTAGAGTTTCTTGTTATCGAAAATGCTAAAAAATAGTTATCGAAATAAGCATACCAAAAAAAAGAAAGAATTCTCGATTCTAAACCCAAAATTGCAGAGTTTCTTGGTATCGAAAATGCTTAAAAATAGTTATCGAAATAAAGATACCAAAATCAAGAAAGAATTCTTGATTCTTAGCCCAAGATTATAGAGTTTCTTGGTATCGAAAGTGCTAAAAAGTAGTTATCGAAATAAGCATACCAAAACGAGATAGAATTTTCGATTTTTAGCCCAAAATTCTTTCATTATCGTTATCGATATGATACTTTTACAGTTACAGATCGACTTTATCTACTTTATCGACTTTATAATAGTTAAAGATAGATTAAAAAGTATTGTATTCCCCAACGCATAAATTTTGTTATCGTTTTCAGCCTTAATTTACCCTCCGATAAATATTCCTCGCTATTACTTATCGCTATCGTTTTATCGTTCACCTTTGCAGCGGCTGCGGCATGACATTCTTGAGCTCCATCTCCTTGTTGGCGGCGTTGTTCTTCTCGGCACTGTCGGTGCTGCCGGCGGTGTGGGAACGGGAGACCGGCAGCGTGGCCATGTTATCGCCGCCCTCCACGTCGACGGTAGCGACCTTCACTTCACCGCCGCCCATTGTCTCCGTTTCCGTTTCGGTCTCCGTTGTGCTGGGTGGTTCTCTCTTCTTTTTTTTTTTGTTGGGTTCTTCGATTCCGGCGATAACTATCGATAAATAGCTATCGATTATAGTTCACTTTTCACTTTGTTTTCGTGTGGGTTTTGTTTTTCGTAATGTTATGTACTAAATGAAACAATTTGCAGGGGTTATTTATGTTGAATTCCGAATCCGAATCCGGAATGCAACAGAATATAGTAATAGTATATAGCTATCTCTTTTGCACTGAGACCCCCCTTGAACTCTCTCTCTCTCCCTCTCTCTCTTGTGATTTTTGGCAGGACTTTTGTGTGGAACGCATTTCGAAATGCATTTGGCCGAAATGCTGATAAGGCAGATGAGGCGTGGCCAGGATTCCGAAACGGACTGCATCCCGGATGGGAGCGACCCAGTGACCTCTCTCTCTCTCGCTCTCTGTTCGTCCTTTCTCGCTCACTCTCTTGCTTAAACGTTCGTCTTGTAAACAAGCTGGAATCAACCCTGCAAGTTCGGCGGGGAAAGTGTATCCTGTGGAGCTCGAAAACTCCGAGGCTCCCGTGTGTATGCATTGGAGCAGGCTCCAAAAGCAGCCTCCCCCCAGCATCCTTTTTGGAGTCCTCGAGAGCGAGCTGAGAGAGCAGCAGCAGCAGCCTCCTCTGTGTGTATAATAAGCTGCTTAAGCTGGTGTGTGTGTGTGTGTGTATTGCCCGGTGCCATCAAAAGTCCTGCTTCCTTGCTTCTTTTTTTCTTATCCTTCTTTTTTTTTGGAGGCCTGGCTTAGGGTCCTGTACAAATGTATTACTTAGAGTCCCTGCAAATTGTTTCAATTTACAAAAACTTTAGATTTTCGATAATTTTCTGGATATATTTTGCATTCCAGTTGGATCCTTGTTTGGTTTATGTATAGTTTCACTTCAAAACTTGTCACAAATAACTTCTTTTTTCACTTAAAAAAATAGATATAACGTTTGCTTTCAACTGTTTGGTTTTCTTTGTTTTAAGTTATAAATCCTGCGAGCTTTGCTGGCAAGGATGTGGCTTGTGTGGAGGAGCTCCTGGCTCCTGGCTACCTGGTTCCGAAAGAACGACACGTCCAAGACCCTTTACTATCCAACTACAACTGAAACGGGCCCTGCCAGGATGTTCCCAGCAGCCAGCATCTCGAGCATCGAGCATCGAGCATCGAGCATCCTTTTTGGCCAGCAGCCGCCCTCGATTTGCGCCGAATCCTTGCTCTCTCTCGCTTACTCCCTCTCTGGCTGCTCTCTAACTCTCTCTTTCTCTTTCTGGGCTTATATGGCCGCTCTGCTCGCACGCAGGACGTAGGGGAAAAGCGGTCCTGTTTGTATGCCGAAAAGTAGGACACATTTTAGGTGCGCGCTCTGTTGCTCTCGGCTTTTGCCATTCATTGCGATTTTTTTTTTATATCCTTATATCCTTTTGTGTTAAGCGGTGATTTTAATTTTTCACTTGCAAAGTATTTATGTTCCATTTTTGTTCATTTTTTTTCCGTTATGGTTTTTGTGTTAGGCTTAAAGAATTTTGGAAACTATTATTTTAGGAGTATAAATATATCTTTAAGTCAAATGTTTTGTTTAAGCCAATATTTTGGGCCATACATTTGTTTTTAATATAATTTTCTATAATTTTCTGTAATTTTTTATTTAATTAAATAACATTTAGACATACAGGACTCGTTGATTTTTATTCCTATTTATCTTTTATATTTATTTGCATGATATTTGCATAGAAATTTCCTTTAGTTTTCTTTGATAATTTTTTATATTTTTTTAAGAATGATTTCCTTAATTATTTTCCAATATTTTAAGCTCTCTAAAATCTTGCCAAATTATTATTATTTTATTACTATTTATTATATTACATTATTATTATTTATTACATTATTATTACATTGTTTTCCACTTTGTTTTATATGCTTTTTAGCTACGTTTCTTTATGTTTAACTTTTGATTTGTCCTGCCTTTTAATGTGCACTCCTTGTTGAAAAATACCTATCTTTTAATTGAGTTTTTAATCTGGCTGCCAGGACTCGAGTCCTTTTTTGTTTTAGCTGCCACACACACACACAGTGGCACATTCAAACACTCGTTAGTCGCGTTGTAAATGGGTCAATTTACGAAGTCCCGAGCTGCTGCAGAGTTGGAGATGTGGCATGGGGCATGTGGCATGCCAATCAGCGCCCAGTTGCATCTACCAACTGCATCCTGCCCAGGGAGGGGGTCCTTTTTGAAAGGAATGGAATGATTGGAATGAAACAGAACGGAACAACAGGGCAGGAGTCAGTCATCGAAAAGCAACAGCCAAAAACTCAATTTAGTCACGATGCTCCTCTGGGCTGCCTTTGACTGCCTTTTACTACAACCGATTCTTTGTTTTTGTTATTATTTTCTGTTGTTATTGTTGGTGTTGTTGTTGTTCTTGTAGTTCTTGTTGTTGTTGTTGTTGTGCTGCGGTGCGACGTGTTACAGTCACCCCTCCCAGGAAGACACCCAAAATCAAGCAACTTTTCAGCACAGTGGAAGGTTTCTTTAAAATGTCATGAGAAATATTTACTATATATTTTTTTAAGATTATTCTGCTGCTAAAAAAAAATAAATCTATTTTTTTTTTAGTATACACTTTTAAATGTATATATTTGCTCCAAGTTAAAATATATTTGTATGTTTCATTTTGAAAAACAATTTATAAAATATAAATGTATGTATTTTTGTTGTTTTTGGCAAAGCCGACTTTACCTCGAGTTCTGGAGAATGTTTTCATTTTTCTTATTTATATAAAATTTAGAAAATTTCAATAAATAATCCAAATATAAAGTTTCAAGCAGGTAATTTCTTTTAAGCTTCACTGACAATTTGTTATAAAAATGGTTGAAATTGATATATTTACCATTAATAAATATTTATTTTTTATATATATATTTTTTTATATAAATAAATAAATAATAAATATCTATTTTAAACCCTATAAGGTGCTTAAGATCAACGATTTTACAGATATATCAAAATAAGTATCATTAACCACAACAAATATCATTTGAAAAAAACTCATAACTCATCTCTAAGGTTTAAGCTCATCCCCAAACCCCTCAAAGTGATTGCCTGTTTCACAAAATCCTTTTTAAGACTAAACCCTTCTCTTTTTTATATTTCTTTCTCCCAACTCCCATTTAATCCCTCTTAAGTTGCTCCTTGTGGCCCACTGTGCGCTGTGGCAGAGCTTACGATAAAGTCCGGCTTCGTCGTCATGCTGTCTGCGCTTGCACTTCGTTCCGACTCGCTCGCTCCTTCGGCTTCGTCCTCGCCTCGTTTATCGTAACTCCATTGCGGCTTCCTTTTGTGTCGCTGTCCTCAGGTCCTCCGCCCTCTGCCCTCTGCCCGCTGTTGCGCCGTCCGCTTTGTGCGCATTTCACAACAACATTGCGGCATTCTGTTTTGCTTGCGCATTCGCCGACAGAGTTCCTCCCCCCCTCCGTCACCTCCCCCACCGTCGCCGCCGCCCCTTCAAATTCCCAACTCCCCGAGTCATCGATGAAGAAGGAACAGAGAACAGAGAAAGGGGGTTGCAGTGGAAGTAAAAAAACTATAAGGGTGCAGTGAGAGAAAAAATCCTCTAAGCTTGTTTGGAAATTAGTTAATTAATTTTTTTTTGCCACATAATTGCATAAATTATATAGTAAATATTAAAAAAATTATATTTTAATATTTTTTCTTTGTAAAAACTTTTCTTTATTTATTTTTTCAGTGTCCTACAGTGGAGAAAAATCCTCTAAGCCTCTTTAAAAATTTTTTAATATATTATTTTACCAGATAATTGCATAAATAATATAGTAACTATTAAAAAAAATTCTATTTTATTGCATTATTTTTAATAAAACCTTTTCTTTATCTCATTTTTTTCAGTGTCTTACAGTGGAATTTAAGGATTTGCGCCGCAACTCCGCCGTATTGCGTCGCAATTGCAACGAAAGGCCGGAAAATATGCCAACAGACGGGCCAGCAGAGGGTTAAAGGTGGGTTAAAGGAAGGTTCAGGAGGAGAAGGGGGTTCATTGAGTCCTGGCAGCCGCACCCTGATCCCAGCCAGATGGAGGACGTGTGACCCAAATGCCATTCACAGGAGCAGAAAAAAATGCGAAATAAAACTTAGTGTTGGGTAATCTAGAAAAGATTCTACAATTGCTTACTTTCAAGGCAATATTCTGGCTTTAAGTTAATAATTTTAAATATATTTATTTCAGCTTCCCCCATAAATCAGTGACTTGTTGTCTTCCCTAATTTGGATCAATGACGGACAGACCAACCCCTCGTCAAGGGCTATATTTACAGTGGACTTTCATCTCCCGAAGAAGGGTTGCTCTCAGGGCTTGCCTAATTATATCCTTACGCGCTACCCCATGGTCCTTGATGAGGCTTATTTTCATTGGAATTATTTATAAAACACAAAGTGAACAGAACCTTGAGTGCCTTGCCCCAAAAACCTTGTGCCTAATCGGGTGATCATTTTGCAGCAAATAGCTGCGAGGACATTTTGATCTAAAAAAGGATTGAGAGGAGTTGTTGTCATTGAACATTTATTGAATATCTAAGAAGAGTCTTGAAAAATGTTTTATAAAATCATGTAAAACCTCAAAAAGATTGAGAGGAGTTTTTGTCATTGAACATTAAACAAAAATGTTTATTGAATTTATAACAAGTGCCTAAAAAAGTATTTAAAAAATGTTGTAAAACTTCAAAAAGATTGAGAGAAGTTTTTGTCATTAAACAAAAATGTTTATAGAATCTTGTTAGATTCTTAAAATGTCTTGAAAATGTTTTATAAAATCATGGAAAACATAAAAAAAGATTGAGAGCAGTTGTTGTCATTGAGCATTAAACAAAATGTCTTAAAAATGTTTTATAAATTCATGTAAAACCTCAAAAAGATTGAGAGGAATTTTTGTCATTGAACATTAAACAAAAATGTTTATTGAATCTTGTTAGATTCTTAAAATGTCTAAAAACTGTTTATAAAATCATGTAAAACCTCAAAAAGATTGAGAGGAGTTTTTGTCATTGAGCATTAAACAAAAGTGTTGATTGAATATCTAACAAGAGTCTTGAAAAATGTTTAAGAAAATCATGTAAAACCTCGAAAAAAACTTGTAATAGAGATATGTTTTTCAAACTAATGTCCTTGTTAAAAGCTTTTCTTTTAAAAACAATATTCTCACAGTGAGACATCGTTTTTGGCCAAATGCCAAGCATCGATAGTTTCTCCCTTTTGCCATTGTTAGCAAATTGCTGCGACTTACGAATGTAAGTCATTCGTACAATGACACTTTGGGCCTTGTTTCCCGGGGATTCCCCGCAGATGCTGAAAGATGCCAGAGATCTCTTTCTCTTCCTCCCTCCATGCATCGCTGACAGTTCATGCCGCAGCGAGTCGAGTTTAATGCTTTTGTCGGTTTGTCAAGTTGCGTAATTTGTTTGCAACTCCACCGAACCCTAACCCTTCCCCCTAAGACCACCCTACTTGCCACATTGTGTAAGCGATTTTGGATGACTCCGTCGCCTACTTATTTGTTTTATGTTCAAGCTCCTTCCCCTTTGGAAATGTAAGGCAATGAATGTGCCCCCCACTGGCGGTCCAGTTCGTTGACATTATAATCCCAACTGCTGCCTCCAAATAAAATAAGAATAAAACTGAATACAACAAATATCAAATAAAGCCGCTGAATGATAGTTTTGCCGACTCCCTAAGCGGATATTCTGCTTAATTTTTGGATTATTTTTTAAGAGAGAGTAATCCACGCCTTGTGGCAAATAGTTATTGGGAATAATAACCTCCAGTGGTAACCCGAGAAAATGTGGTTCATATTGGATTTCTTTTAATCTTTTTGTATAAAAATGATTAACGAAAATGTTTGTAATTTTTATATAATATTTAAAATAACAGAAATAATTTGTAGCTTTTGAGAGAGTTTTGTAAAGAATTTAAAATACTTTTAAGATTGTTATATTGAATATTCCTAGCTAACCTTGATTTTAAACTTATTAAGAAATATCTTTAATATACAAAACTCCATTTAAATGTCAAAAAAAGTACTTTTTACTGTTCAGAGAATTTAATAAAGTTTTTTAAATATTTTTTAAACAGTTAAACTTTAAGAAATAATAACAAATATTTACTGCTTATTTTTCCTACATTTTTAAGAGTCCCAAAATATTTTTTCTTAGCCATTTTTCCTGTCTTCGTTAAACAAATTTTTGATCCTTAAATCCTAAGAAATAATTCGGCATTAAATTAAGCTTTTTCTAAATTTTGATTTTAAACAGATTAATAAATATCTTTAATACAGAAACTGTCTGACAAAGATTTCTTTTTTGCTATTATGACAATTTAATAAAGTCTTTAAAATGTTTTTTTAACTATTAAACCCTAAGAAATAATAACAATTATTTACTGTTTATTTTTTCAACATTTTTAAGAGTGCTAAAGTATTTTTTCCTTGTCTTCGTTAAACTAATTTTTGACTATTAAGTACTAAGAAATAATTCCCCATAAAATTAGGCTTTTTCTAAATTTAATAGATTCTTGAAACATCAAGTTTTTGCCATTTTTCAACCAACCTGTTGACTTTTTACACAATTTTAAACTCAATTTCGAGTCTGTATTTACTCTACCCCCAAAGTTAGGTTAGTTATCTCATCATTTGGTTAGCGGTGCTTGGAACTGATACTACTATTTATAAAATATAACTACAGCTATAAGATGCCATCGCAAGATGCAGGTGAAGGACAAGAACTAAGCTAAAGATATCGTTTTGGTGTCTGGATTCTCATAGAGTTAGTAGGAAGGCAATACTTCATACGGTTAGGAGAGAGTCGCTATATATATTATATATATTTACGGATCTAGGAAGTAGGTAGGATATAGGTTATATTATTAGCAAATCTGACCTTTGCTGTGGACGCGTCAGAACCGTTGGATGTTTGCCGCTGTAACAGTTTCTAACTGATTAAATTGTCAATTTTACGTGTCTCTACCGAAAAGGGGATTCTATCTCACAGATCGATATAAAGTTTTAGATGGGGATTTAGAGGAAAGAACAGATAGTATCTCTAGCTTTCTCGGGAATGTGAATGTGGAACAGAAACGGAAAGGGAAGTAGAAATGGCATAATGCAGACACACGAAACGAAACGAAATGAAACACATTCAGTGGATGTGCTTTTTTCTTGGGTTTATCACAAATATATAGATAATATTATGCCTTATATATAAGAGGAATCATGGAACACACTTACTTGGCATTTTTCGGTCGTCGCGCATCAATGGGAAAGTCATCATCGAAATCCAAATTAAAGTCCTCGCCAAGATCGTGCGGAACTAAAGGAGTCCTCTGGTGGGCAGGACTCGTGTGGTAGCCATCGCCCTGCAGCTGCACGGGATCAAGGATTAACCATAAACAAAATCAGGATTAGATTTAAGGTAATGGAAGCAAAAGTTCCTAGGATTTTACAACAATAAATTGGAATTTTTATGTCATAAATAAATATATATAAATTTATGTACAAGGTTAGTCCAGATCAATGGGGATTTTATATATATATTTTATATATTTATAAATTTACAATATTAATTTTATATATTAAAAGTATTTTCAGAAATATTTACAAAGCTTTAAAGCTAATATCTCTGTAAATTTATGAACCTTTATGTATTTTTAATTACTTGAACATTTTTAATATATTTATATTGATTTTTTAAATAAATTTTAATTAAATCCATTTCGGCACAACTTTCACAAAGCAAAACAATAAATTACATATTAAATTTATTAATTTATTATTATTATATTTTTTTAAAAGCATGCATTTCGGAAATAAATTATTATTTTTAGATCGAAACAATTCCAATTTATTGCAAGAAAATTATATATTACTCATAAAAAAATGGCACTTATCGCCTTTTTTTTTGGTTATCGATAAATGCTTTTCGATTACGATTTTCGAGGAACTTAAAGTCAAGGGCGAATCGGTAACTCGTGCAAGGATTTTTGTTGGTTAAATTATTCGGATCCGGTTCAAAATTCTTTGGCTATATAGAAGAAGAAAAAATCTTGGAAAAACAAACACAAATGATTAATCTGCAACGCACACACACATACCGATACACACTCACACATACACTGGAATTATAGGTCTTAAAAATCATATGCAATATTTACAAGCTCTTGTTTTTTCTGATTTTTATATTTACATTTTTTTAGGATGGTTTTTATGTGTTTTATGTTTTATGTGAATGGAAATATTGTTCTTTAAAAAAAAATCAATGTAGAATATTTTTGGGAATTTTGCTAATAGTTTTTTAAAAGGAAATTAGTTAAGTATTTCTCTAATATACATTTTTAAAGTGTTTTTCTCTGTAAGATAATACTGTCAATGATTATTAAAAATGTAGTTATTTCAAAAATTAATTTATATATAGTTTTGTAAAAAGATTTAAAATTTATAGTAATTTTAATTCCCATTTAAATTATGAAGCTTTATATAAATCATTTTGGTTTTAAAATTTTTTGTAGAAATAATATATAAATATACAGATTACAGATTTGGAATCATCTTTAAAAGTCTAGTTTTATTATTTTTAAAAATGTACAGCATACTTCTGGGCATCTTTAAAGGAGATTTCAAATCTCTAGCTTTTTTCAAATTGCTTTTACATTTTTTTAGAAATGTTATAAAAATATACGGAAAAAATTAATCAATCTACAAATTTGAAATCTTCTTAAAAAGTCTAGTTTTTAATATTATTTTCTAAATTCTACAGTCTACTTTTGGGCATCTTTAAAGGAGATTCCAAATTTCTAGCTTTTTTTAATTTTTTGTAGAAATATTATAAAAATATACAGAAAATTTTTTATCATTCTACAGATTTAGAATCATTTTGAAAAGTCTAGTTTTTTAATATTATTTTTAAAAATTCTACATCATACTTTTAGGCATCTTTAAAGGAGATTCCAAATCTCTAGCTTCTTTTTTTGTAATTTCTTGAATCAATATTCAATATTTAATAATGAGATTTTTGTGTAAATGAGGTGTTGTTGTGTGTTCGATTTGGATGTGGCATATGGCACTATATATAATTAAGATATTGCATATGAATGAGAGAATCCTTGTAGCGAGTATATCGAATAGCCCGTACCTTGACCACAGTGCCGACCTGATTCGATTCGGATGCCGATTGGCGATTGTCGAGCAGATTGGCCCGCTCCATGTTATCGAGTTGAAGTGTCTCCCGCGGCTGGTCCAGTAATCGTTCTCGCATCTCATGTATGTACGGACACCGCTGCATTCCTCTCTTCGCGCTCCTTTTGCTCTCTCTCTCTCTCTCTGCGTGTCTCTCTCTGCTATCTATCGGATATATCGGTTGTCGTATATCGTATATTGTATATCGGATATATATTTGTTGAGGGATTGTGGGTACAAAAGCAAAGCTTCTAGCGTTGATTTTTACTTATTAAAGTCGAAAGTTATTATTGCCCTGCCATTCCTATATATATATATATATATCGCTTGTATATATCTCTATATATATATTTTCTTGTTTCTTGTAAGTTGGTATAAAGTTTTCTTAGGGAGGTAATCGCTACAGTACGCTCAAAAGTTATAAATCAGTCATACGGTTTGCAGCAGCAGTTGATTTTTGTTTTTGGTTCAAGACTTTTGGTTGCGCAATTTGGTCGTTCTGAAAAAAAAATAACAGAGAAGATATATATGAGAAAAATATATAAGATATAAAAAACAGAGAAGAAATATATGAGAATATAGAAAAATATATAAGATATAAATCTGGTAAATATTAAGCAGATTAAATATTAGAAAACTTCGAAAATACAAATATTTAAAATGGCTAAAAAATTACTGGTTATTTTAAATCATTTTAAAAAGTGTCCAAAAGTATGCAATCAAATATTTTAGTTACCAAATTCAGTGTAAAAATAATTTTTGTATGATATAAATTTCGTTTTTTTTAGGGTTTTCAAACCCCTAGTGATATCTGTAGCACAAAAATATTCATTTGTTCATTTGTTCATTTTTGTTCATTATTATAAAACCAATTTATTCATTTTATTTCATTAAATATGTATACATACTGAACATTCATTTTTCATTCATTCATTCATATGTTTATTATTATAAAAACTATTTTATTAATTAAATGAAATATTATGTATATATATTTACATTACACTTTTCCTCAAAACCTAAGCATATTTTCATCTATATTTATTTACTTGACCCAGAATTTTTATGAACATGTATTTTATGCATTCATTTTCCAATTTTCTAGCCAAAATTTGGGTCAACATAGTGATCGAAGATCGTTTTGCATTGCCTGGTTTTTGTTTTTTTGTTATGATACAAAAATTCCCAAAAATATTTACAGGGGCACACGCGACCTCTGATTCTATTTTTCCCCATTTTCCATGCGCAAAAACATAAACAATATGGAAAAATATTTTGCAACATGCAATTGCCTTCCAGTCTCCCCTCTCTTCCCCTCCTTTTATATAGTGACTTCCCCAGAATCTGGATAAGATTCTCCAAAGAGAGATAGAATTTTGGAGTAATTGAAAGTACAGAGAATTTTCCCATCATTTCCCTCATCAATCTGTCAAGATTCCGGATGGCTTCTACTTGGCACACATCCATCAGCATCGGACATCATCATCTTCATCTTCATCATCATCATCATCATCATCATCACGACGGAGGGTCATAAAAATCGGGGCAGTTTTTCCTTCTGGAATTTCCACTTGTTGCTGCCTCTCAAGGGCGCATCTAATGGAGAGGAAACTCTCGCATGAATTTATTTTTAATTCAAGCAAAATTTTGATGTTCTTGATTGAACCAAATATTTGTTTGGAATTTGGCAAGAATGAAAATCATAAAAACTCAAATATATTCCGTTACGCCTCTCGGACAATGCAAGTTTCCCAGTTTTCCAAGTTTCCAATTCAAGGAAAATTTTATATGGACTTCAAATATTTGCTGGCCAAGTTTCACGCTTATTGAGCATAATTTAAGTGATTTTTTGGAGGTCAAGAAAATTTAGCACTTAACTTTAGGGAATTCTTGGGGTAAATATCAAGTTTTTATTAAATTAAATAAATTATGTTGAACAACTTAATGGCAAAGGAATTTGGACTGCAAACGTATTTTTTAAAAGGCAAAGGTAATACCTTTTGTAAAAATATTTATTTAATAACAAATTTATGGAATTCTTGTGCAAGTTTAATTTAGTTATTTAAAGTAAATATCAAGATTTTCAAAACTATGTTGGACAACTTAATGGCAAGGGAATGTGGGCTTTATTTTTTTTTAAATGGAAAAGGTAATAAATTTTGTAAAAATATTTATTTAATACAAAATTTGGGGGAATTTTTGTGTAAATTTTTGTAAAAATATTTATTTAATAACAAATTTATGGAATTTTTGCGTAGGTTTAATTTTGTTATTTAATTTTAACATATTTTTTAAATATTTTATAAGCTTCTAAAAGGTTCTTGCAACAATTAACTCGTTATTTAAACTTTGTATAAGTTTCTAGCCAAAAAAAGTAGGGAAATTCTTAGTTTTTATTTTTAATCAAATCTTTTTTAAGTATTTGTCGTTTAGAGATTTAATTAAAACTAAAAATATTTTAATAACCAATAAAACAACACTAAATTACATCTCTTATCATAATTATTTTTATATTTTACAGAATATTATAATGTCAAGAGTCTTCCAAAGAACTTCATCGATTTTTGGCTTAGTTTTTATTTTTAATAAATTAATACAAATCTTTTTTAAGAATTTTTTGTCAAGATATTTAATTAAAACTAAAAATAATTTCATAACCAACTAAACAACATTAAATTCTATCTTTTAGCATAATTATTTTTACATTTTATAGAATATTATAATCCCAAAAGTCTGTCAAAGAACTTGATCGATTTTTTGGCTAATCGGGTCAAGTTAACGATTAGCGTTTCGATTTCGTTTTGGTTGCATTTCGTTCTCGTTTTTCGTTTGTTGCCAATAATGTTTGTTGCACTGACCAAAAATAAAGAGAAATACAAAAAATAAAATAAAAAAAAGAGGCAAGCTTTCTGGCAATTAACAGAGCTGGGTTAGTTTTTGCGCCGGTTTCGCAGGTGTGTGGGGAGGTGTTAGCCATCAAATGTTAATGGTATTAGCCAAGCTTTCAATTTGCGAGCCTGTGTTGGTTGTCCGAACGAGAACATGCGACAATTTTGGCCATGGAACTGAGCAGAAACAGAATCAAGAAAAAAATACAGAAAGAAAAACACTAAAGTAAGGCACTAGAGAAAAATAAAACAAAGAAAAAAAATAGAGAAAAAATACAAAGAATAAAAAACTAGAGAAAAAATGCAGAACCAACATTCTGGCCTTTTATGACCGCCGACATTGCCTTAATACGTTCTAAGATGAGTCTTTTTTTTTTAGTTATTTTAAAGCTCTAAGTATGTTTTTTTATATATATTTTTAGAGCTATAAAATGGGTGTTTTTTTGTACTTTTTCAGTGCTCTAAGTATGCTTTTTGTATTTTAGTTTTTACAGCTGTAAAATGGGTATTTTTTTATATATATTTTACATATACATTTTACAGGTAGTCTCAGAAATAGGTAATGGTGTCTGCAAAAAAGTCTCGTAAACTTATAAAATTCTTTGGTGGAGATGATCTTGGGAACAGAGTTCTCAGAGCTATAGATTTGGCTTGAGAACTTGGCTTATTATTTCGATTTTATGGCCAAGAAGGGAAGCTAACTTTGGGAACTAAATTTATGCTTAAGGAAAGTCTTTTAATTTCTTGTATTTAGTACAAATAAAAGTCAAATAAAATAAATTTAATAAACATAAAATATCAACTAAAAATAATATCATTAATCTCCCTTAAAAACAAACATCTTTTCCATATTTTTTTGGCATAATTAAGCAACGTTTTTTAATAGTTTTTTTCTCCATATCTTAGACATAATTAAGCAGAGTTTTCCAATAGTTTTTTATCATTTTTCTAATAGTTTTCCCTCCCCAATTGAAGCCATGGAAATATGAGTGCAGTTTGGTTGCAGTTGGCAGTTTAGTTTAAATAAAATTCAAATAAAATAAATTTAATAAATATAAAATATAAACCCAAAATAATATCATTAATCTCTCTCAAAAACAAACATCTTTTCCATATTTTTTGGTATAATTAATTTTAGTTTTCAAATAGTTCTCAAATAGTTTTCCAATAGTTTTCCCTCCCCCATCGAAGCAATGGAAATATGAGAGCAGTTTTTTTGCCGTTTGCTCCGCTTTTTTTGTTGTAAACAAAAAACTGTGCCACTGGAATTGGTTTGGGAGATCATCGTCGTCGTCGATGTTGCCACTTTATGACAGTGTCCGATGACAGACGATGGCAGACGGATAATGCCCTCCAAACCCCTCCCCCCCATAAAACCACCTCTTCACATCGGATCGGGGGGAGGAAGACAAAAGGAAACACACCGCAGAAAGCGATACAACAAATGAAAAGTGAAAATGGGGATAGGAAAATCTGATCAGATCTATGCAGATCCATGGATCGAGACGGGAGACGGCGCCCACATTGAGAACCGGATATGCAATTGTATACTGAAAAAGAAAGAATGCCAAACTGGGAGAATCCCAATCCGAATCCGAATCGAAATGGAAATGGAAAAAGGGGGAGGCAAGGGGGAAATGGAAATGAAAATGAAAATGAAAATGGGTATGGAAATGAGCATGAGAACTGGCGGCGACAGATGGATGCAATCCGTGAAATAGGGTGACCTTATAAACAAAACACAGTCTCGGCCGTCTGCAGTCTGCAGTCAAAGAAAAAAACAGAGCCCTTTAAATATATGTACTAACTATAAATAGTTAATATTTATAATAATTAAATTCTGCAGACAAAAATCTGTCTAACAAACAAAAATGTAAATATTATTTTGTTGGAAAAATAAACTTTCCCTTGATTTTAGCTTGCAATTTCTTGACAAAATCTATCTTAAGTTTTAAATGTTGTATATATTTTTATACATATATATATAGGTACTAACTGTATATAGATTATATTTATTTGTATTTATAATAAATAGTTTAATTCTACAAACAAAAATCTACCTACCAAAAAACCATGTAAATGTTTTAGCAAAATTATTTTATTGGAAAAAATATACTTTCCCTTGATTTTAGCATGCAAAATGCTAAACAAAATCTTTTATTTTATTTATTTAGTTTGTAATTTTCTATATATTTTTATAATTATATTTATATTATTTTTTTTATAATAGTTAAATTCTCCAGAAAAAAATCTCCATAGCAAAAAACCATGTAAATGTTTTAACGCTTTTATTTTATTGGAAAAATATACATTTTCTTGATTTTAGCAAACATTTTCTTCACAAAATCTTTATTTAATTTGAAATGTTTTATATATTTTTATATATATTTATTTATATTTATTTTATATATATTTATTTATATTAAATTATATTTATATTTATATTTATTTTATACATATTTATTTCTATTAAATTACATTTATATTTATATTTTATATACTCCCGAAAAACCTTTAAGATTTCCCCTTTAGGCTGCAGATTTTTAAAAATCGCTTTTACCGAGTCCATTTAGGTTTTGGTTTTTTGTTTTTTTTTTAATGGCAGACTTCCCATAAAAGGTAGCAATTAAATGCTGAGTGCGTGCTGCACTGCGAGGAAAAGTGGGTGGGTTTCCCAGGTCCACTCCCCCATCCATCAGAGAGCTGTCCATCCCCCGGAGGACGTCGGGCTCATTAGTTAATATATTTGCTGCGGCGGCACACGATACTCACTCTCGCATGCAGAATATGCATTCTTTGCTTTGTTTTCTTGTTTTTGATCCTGTTTTTCCATATTTTGTGCTCTGTCCAGTGCCACCCTCGTCACCACATCATCATCATCGGTGGCACCACCCACCGAACTAAGAACTAACCCCCGCTGGAAATCGCGTGAGTCGCGGTTTCAACCCTCGAGAATGCCTTTTCCGGATTTCTTTCCCTGTTTTCCTTGAATCCCAACATTTGCGTCGATTTCGCGCGACATATATATTTATGCTTTAGATCGATATAAATCGCTCAAATCAATGACGAAATTTTGTTATCGATTTTGTAGCGATTTATTGTCTTTGTTCGAGAAGCATTGAAGAGTAGTCAGATGATTGCAATAGAAAAAATCGATAGAAATAAATGTATAATATTTGGCAAGCATTTTTGGTTTCGATATATACGCTTCGATTAATATTAATCGATGGGAATTATTGAAACTAATCGGTTAAAGCTGTTAAAGCAATCAATAATTGATAGATTGTTTATATATGCTTAGATCCATAGTAATTGATCAGAAAAAAGGATCAAAATCGATTGAGAAAGTAAAAATTGAAAAGCCATCGATAACTAGACATCGGATTCGTCATTTAAGACGAATTTCTCTATCGATATCAAATTTCTAAGTATCAACAACAAAGAATTTAATCATATTTTAACCTTTGACAACAATCGCTTTGTTTTAAAATAATGACATTGTGAAAGTATGAGTATTATGCGAAAATAAATTCAGCTGACAATGATTCACTTTATTTACTTATAAAGGTTAGTGAATCACGAGATCAAATCAATGAATAAAATGAAATATTCATTAGGAAAAATGAGAGTTACTCAAGAAGGGAACTAAAAAGCATAAAATATAAATATAGAAATATCTCAAAGATTTATATATTATTTTAAATAAGTTCAAAGACTTATTTAAAGTAAAAATTACATAAAACTAAGCATTAACTTAAAAGTATATTATTCTAAATATAAAAATCTATACAATCAACTTCAAATAAGATTGACACAGAGCACATGCTGATCACAGTTGCAATCTCTGACAAGATAAAGTCATTCCCTAATGTTAAGGGAAAGCTATAGCTGTAGTTTTTGTTCTGGCGATCAGTGAGGATTATGTCCGAAGGGTGACCCAATTCCGGGCACCGATTCTGTTACTTCTGTTAGATATATCCGCCTGCTTTTTTTTTATTTTTTGTTCATGTTTCTTTGTCCCTCGTGTAGCGCCTCCTCTCTTGTGCCATTAAGATTTTCCCTCGCGCGGCACTTTTATGGCTTTTCCTTGGGCCAAAGAAGAAGGTAGCGAAATCCGAAAAAGGAAAAATAATACAAAAAAAATATACGGCGATATACGCCAATGTCTTTCTAATGGAAGACCAAGAAATGTGTGTGTTGTGTGTTGGTAACCCGAGAAGGGCAGCCGCCAGTTTGATTGCCTTCGACGGGGGAGCCGAGGGGGGGCGTTCGGGTGGATCATCAGAGAGCTTAGTTACAGTGGAGCCCCTACCAAGTGATACCTCGAACCACAAGGTATAAAATATATAAAGTATCTCTGGAGCTTTAATAACACTTAAGACATTAGTCATTGCTCTCAGTTAATCTCATTTGCAAAGACTGAAAGATTATCAATCTTATTATTAATCCTAATAAAAGAAACCTTAAATTTTAGTCTTAATTATTTTTAGTATTTGTTGAGAGAAGAGTTTTCAGGAAAGAATATCATTAAATACATTAAATATGAGCAAAAGATGTGCTTTAAAATCTTTAAAAGAATATAAGAGCCTCATAAAATTTTAATGTTCAATATAGAACCTTCCACTTTAATATTTGTTAAGAGGAAAGTTTGTCAGAAAAGTTGGTCAAGAGTACATGTTTTTAAACATTACATAAAATGTGCTTTAAAATCTTAAAAAATTTATATAAGATATAAGATATAATAAAACTTAAATATGAATATTTTAATGATAGATCAAAGTTATTATTGAAGGCCTTTTAATATAGGAAACTTAACTGCAAAGTTGTCAGGAAAGTTGGTCAAAAGAATATGTTTTTATACATTAAATTTAAATTGTTAATCTCACAAGATGTGCTTGGAAACCTTTAAAAAATATCTAAGATCTTAATAAAATCTAAATGTGAATATTTAAATTATAGATCAAAGTTATTATTGAAGGTCTTTTAATATAGGAACCTTTAATTAAATATTTGTTAAGAGGAAAGTTATCAGGAAAGTTGTCATGAAAGTTGTTCAAAAGAATATTCTTTTTATACATTAAATATAACCTGTTATTCTCACAAGATGTGCTTAGAAATCTTTCAAAAATATAAGATCTTAATAATATCTAAATCTGAATATTTAAATAATAAATAAAAGTTATTATTAGAGGCTTTTTCAATATAAAAACCAACACTTGACTTACTTTTTTTATTGTGTGTTTGGGGGAAGGCTGAGGATTTATTCTGCCATTCAGCTCATCGGCGTTTCCTCTCGGCGCTTCTTTATTATCCTTTTCGCCTTTTGGTCTCTTCCCCTGTCCTGGTTTCTTTTCCTTTGTTTTGTTTCCGCCTCGCGAGGAAGAAGAAGCAGTTGATGATGATGATGATGGGCGCTGGGGGGGGGCGTGATGGCGTCTGTTGCGCGCGCGTTTATACCGTTATTATGCGTTATGTGTTTTACGGTTTGTTTGTTGTTTTTTTATTGGGTTTTTTTCTTATCTTTTTCTCTTTTTTTAGTTCTTTATATTGCTATAGTTGTTGTAGAGTCCTGTTTAGTTTTTTTGTTAACGAAATAGAATTTGTTGATTGACTGAACCGGAAAGCAGGCTCACACACACACGCACGCACGCACGCACTGAGCCAGCCAGGAAGCACGCACACACACTCAAGCAGTGCAGACAAAATGGACGACGCACTTTCCTTATAAACAAACAGCACAAAAAAAAGAATGCAAAAAACTTCAACGTGATTGGCACTTCTCCTTCTTCTGTTTTTATTTCCTTCGTTCACTGCACACCAACAAAAGCAAGGCAGGGGAAAAAAATTAAATAAAATACAAGCCAAGAATAATAGCAATTACTAAAGAGCGATTCTACAAAAATGCAACTTGGTTGTTTGTTGTTAAAACTGGCTTTAAGGCAGAAAGAAAGAAAAAAGCGAGACAAACTTTCCAGCGAATTGCTATTATTCCCGCTTCCCGTTCCCGTCGTCGCCTTGTCTCTGATCTCTATCTTGTATTTATCAGTTAGCCTTTGGTTTATTATTTAGTTGGCAAAGCATCATTATTATTGGTTACAAAAAACAAAAAAAAATAAATATGAGCACCGGTCTGAAGAGGCAGCACTGGCTTCCATCACTCGCAACAGTTCGCTTTTGACTGAAAGTCCAACGCAAAAGCGGAAACTCGAACGCCGAGCGCAAAGCAGAAACCAAAAGACTAGAAAGACAGCCACGCACAGTGGGGTTGAGTGTTGGATTTTAAAGTAATTTATTAAGAGTTGTAATTAATGAGAAATATCATATCAAAAGTAATTTATTAATAGGTATATATAATTAAATTTATCATATTCTAAAAATATTTTATTTGGTTCTTTGCAAATTTAAAAACCGTTTAATAATATTATTTAATAATAATATTATTTAATAATAATATTATTAAACGTTATTTAAATTTTTCAAAGAATAATAATAATTTATTTTTAATTTCTAGCCAAATTCTGTGAATTCCAAGGCAGTTTTTTATCAATTCCAAAATGTTTGTCTTATTTAAAAAGTTCTGAAAATATACATAACCTTATAAAATATGTTATGAATAAAAACTATGCATTATTTAAAAAACAGACAACCACATTTTATTTTGTAGCAAATTCTTGTGAAAAAATGTTAAAAATAGTTGAAATAATAATTAAACCTATTTTTTTTTATATATATATATTTCTTGGGACTAGAAATTTATAACAGATTTATTTATATACAACTAATTTTAACATTATAACTCTGAAAAAAGGATTTGCTTTCTCTAAATTTTATAAATATTTCACTCAATATTATTTGTATTATTATTTTTTTATTTTTAATTTAATTCTTTCATTCATTTCTTTTAATAAATTTATAGCTATACTTTTTCTTTCCCATGCCTTTAGTAAAACATAAGTTTCAATGTTCATTATTTCCACTGTACAACGCTGCGACGCCGCGGCGCAGTCGACGCAGGGCCCAGAACATCAGTAGTATGTTTGAATACCGTAAGCGCTTACGAACAGTCGTAGTATGCTTGAATATCGTAAGCCCTTACAATATTCGTGCGGTTAACGTCTCTGTCTGTTGCTTCTTGTTGTTGTTGTTACCGTGTTACTGTTGCTTTTGTTTTTTTTTTACGAACCACAAACAACGAGAAAAGCTGGAAAATAATTTTAATTTCGTTTTATTTGTAAATATTTTAGTAGAAAAGTAACATTTTTCTAATGAACGATAAAAGTTACAACTATTTATTTTGTGTGTACCTTCTACCAGTTTTTTGTTGCGGCCTTTTTCCTCCCTTCTGCCAACCATTATTCGTTGCTTGCGAATTGTGAGACCAAAACGGGGCAAGTGATAATAGTTAAAAAAACACATCTCGTGAGAAAGCACGTGAATAAAGGGAAATGCCAATGCGACAGATTGAATAATTAAGCAAAGTACGATAATAATAAATAAGTAATAAATATTAAGAATTTTGGGGAACCTTAAATTAATTTAATCAAGAAGAAAAACAGCCATTCTTAATTATATTTGTGAAAAGAAAAGTAAGATTTTAAGTTTATAAGTTTATGTTTGTATTTAAAATACTAACACAAAATGTTGTAATTGTTTATGTTTTTATTGAAAATACTAACACAAAATATTGTAACAAATATATACATATATGTATATAGAAATCATATATCCTTTGACCAATAAAGTTATAAATTCTTTAATAACAAACTTTCACATTATTTCATTTAATACTTTCTTAAACACTTTTATCTGAAATAATTGTGATAAATCTATTTCTATTTCTATTTAACTCTGATAAATCTTTTTAAATAATTCTCATAAATATTTGTAGTGCTTAAGAATTCGGTAAAATTTGAAATGTAGTACTTATTTTATATTATCTTTTAATAATTTTTTAAGTTTACAGCCCTTAAATCATTTTATTATCTAACTTCAAAAATCTAAACCTAATTTGTAATAGTTTTTATTTAAATGTAACTCAAAATTCTTTCTAAATATATTGTTTTAAATGTTGTTATAATTCTTATAAGTAAGACTTCAAGAACTACGGTTGATACCTCAATAAATTATTAAATATCTTTTAAAGGAATCCCCCAAATCATAGAAAAAAGTTAAATTAAAAATAAGTTTATATATAAAAATTATTTAATAATAAGTTTAAGTTTAGGTTTAAGTTTCTATAAATATTATTTAATAATTTGTTATGATATCAACCGTAGGAACAGAATTTTATGGGAAGACATATTTTAAATTTAACTTGTTTAGGTAATTTAGGGGATTTCTATAAAAATTATTAAATAATCCCCTAAATCATATAAAAAACTTAAATTAAAAATATATATAAACATATTTTTCATTTTCCCTTTTTTATACAATTTATGAGATTTCTATAAAAATTATTAAATCATTTTTAAAGAACTCCTTAAATCATCTAGAAAGTTAAATTAAAAAAAATATATGTCCTCCCCTAAAATCCTTTTCCATTTATCCTTCTTCCCCTGCCTCACCAATCCCATTGGACAAAAGGCTAATTGCTGAATTAGAAAGGACTTGCAGAGGGGACCCTCCAACCCCCTCCGGTCAAGAGTGCGTCCCATTGTTGCTCTCTGGCGTGTGTCCCCTTGTCCCGGTAATCAGATTATCGCCATCGAGGGACCCGGGGGAGACCAGCTGCTCCCTGGGGAACCGCGTGCACTAATGGGGCATGAAAGGTGTGACTGCTGGAAGGAAGGAAGCAAGTCCAAGTCGAAGTTCGGCCCAAGATGCACTGCAGCCAAGGCGTTGACACAAAAAAATAAAATAGAGGGGAGAGCGTGCGAAAAGGGGAGTGGCAGTGGGCAGATGTGGGCGCGGCGCATGCGTTCGCGTCCTGCCAAAGGACATTCACCTTTCGGGCTTCGGTTTTGCCGCCAAACGGGGTGCATTTATGTGTATTTGTATCTAATTGCAGGCGCGCCCACTCTCAACCGAAAAGGAAAACTTGAGGGAAATAAACAAAACAACTAACGGCGGGAGGTCCTGGGCGAAAAAAAATAGGTGGAAAAAGGTGGAAAGAGGCCTTAATTGAATTAGGGAAATTAGGGAAATTCGTCGCTAGAAAAAAATTGAATAAATAAATGGGAGGATCTCAGTGTCTCGCTGTATTATGTACTATATCCTTTATGCTATATATCCTTGTGCTCTCCCTTCGCATCCTCGCATCCTTAAACTTTACATTAGTATGTGTGTGTTTTTCGGAGCGGAGCTAACCTAGTTTTCGGTTGGCCAGGGCGTGGTTCAAATCCCGGGTAACCGGTACATGGCCCCGGATACGTGGAATCCAAAGAAACACATACACAAACATACATATATACATGTACATAGGTGGAGAAGAACAGCATCCACAGGCAGACTGCAGTGCAAATGAGGGGAGAGCATCCAACAGCATCCACAAAGAGAGAGGGAGAGCGAGAAAGAGAAAGCACGGCGGGGAAATTTGCTTAGCTTGTCCCGCTCCATCGAGGTGCACGCACTTTTGGGTGAAAAGGACAGATACACATTTTCTCCCTACGAAAGTACAGTGAGGGTTCGGTATAGGTAACTAAGGGGTAAAGTTTTAAAGGGAAAATAACCTATAAAAATATTAAAACAATATAGAAAGACAGCTTAAAATGTTCTATAAGTCTGCGTTTCTTAAAACATCAAAGAAAACGTACACTGATAAAAAAGATCAACCCTTTTGGTCATTTTTCAAGACTTTTGGTTACAAAAGTAGCTCAAGAATATATAGGTCTTCCTTTGAGATTTCTTTTGTCTTTTTAACTTGTTTGTTTTTGTTTTAAATGAAGCTTAAAATATTGTAATTCCAGAATTTTAAGTCTAATATTAAGATTTTTGGTTTTATATCAAGATTTTAATTTAAGAATGAACAAAATCTTGAAAGATTTTATTTTTTTATCAGAGTAGGTGTAAAGTTTTAAAGAAAAAATAACCAAAAAAAGAGATTAACAATATAGAAAAACAGCTTAAAATATTCTATAAGTCTGTGTTCCTTTAAACATCTAAGAAAAAGTTATTTAAGAGAGTGTAACCTCCAAAGTACTTAAGAAAAATATCCTTAGAGCCTTATAATAGCTTTTTAACACCAAAAAATTTAACACAACGTCTCCTGTAAATGCCATAAGATATCCTTAAACCTCAAGATCTTAAGGAATATAGGTAAAGCATCCTTAAACCTCAAGATTTTAATTAATATTTTGTAAAAGGATTCTCTTCTTTTCCGCAAAACTTTAAACTCTTAAAAGAGCGTGCTTATAAAAATCCTTATTTATGACTTCCTTAAAAACTTTTCCTAGTAAAAACATTCCCCTTACCGAGTCCTTACTGTCTTGCAAAGTGCTCGTAAATTTTTTTTGGAGGGCTTCAGCTCAGTATCTGTATCTGTATCCGTATCCGTATGCGTGTGTATCTGCTCCTGCGCCTCTGTATTCCCCAGCCTGAGATACAGATTCAAAAAAAGGGGTTCGGCGTCTTCTCCGAAGGAGCCACCGAAGGAGCAGGACCTCTTGAAGACCCCACCCTGAGGCTCGAACCTTCTCGGTGTCTTGACCCATTTACCCAAAGAAAACGCAGGAAAGTGCCACATTTTCCATAGTAATCGAATTACGTTTCAATTTATTATTCATATTTATTGCATATTTACTGCTCTTTTATAGTCATTATAGTTTTTGTTTTTTTGTTTTTATTTTGTTTATTATTTTGTATGTTTTTTTTTTGGGTGGTGGTGGTATTTGCTGGGGAACACAGAACATTGACGACTAGTTGTTATTTTTGGATTTTAATTTGTGTTTAACTTTATGTTCATAGCCATTATTGTAAATATTAATTCTTGTAACACTTAATACGAACTGCTTTTCCTAGGCTTAGTCCAAGTTGTATTTTCTTTTTTAGTATTATTTCGGGAGGAAGTTTTAGGGGAAGTTTAAGGGAAATTTGGGGAGAATTTCAAGGGAAATTTGAAGGAATATTTAAGGGAAAACATGAAAGTATTCATAAGAAAGTAATATATAGTTCTTAAAGTTTATTGAAAGCGGAAAAGGAACAGCTTGTCAGATCTTGAAGTTAAATATGGAAAATGCTATCCTTAATCTAAAAACTACTTGAATATATTTCTAAAGATATTCCTAAGGAATACCGGAATAATTTTTAAGGGACTCTTAGCCTTAAAAAAGTTTAAAAAATAGTTGAAAATTCTTTTTAGGAAATGAAACCTTGAAAAGTTAAATATTTTAAATTAAATTTTCCAAGAATCCTTGAGCTTGTACAGTTCTGCAAAAGGTATCGATAACAGAGCATCGATAACAGAGTCTGAAGTGAGTCCCACAATTATTACATTTACTTTGATTTTGCTTTTTGTTTCTTTACGGAGTAATAAGAACAAATTAGGTTTCGGGTATAACTTCTATATTTTCTTTCGGTATTACTTTTTAATTTCTCTTTCTTGTCTTATCGGTTTTTGGTTTCTGTTATCGTAATTTATCGGTTTCTACGTGGAATAGGAGTTCCTCTAATCGCTCGATCGCAACTACTTAGTTTTCCCATAAATTCTTATACAATCCGGGGCTGTAAATATATATATACGTATTCATATAAATTTGCAATATTCAATTTTGATTTTGGATTCAATTTGATTTCGATTTTCCGTCGTTATTCGATATATATATAAATACATGTAAGAAAATGCATATAAAGTTTACAGTTTACATTCTAGTTTAAAAATTTAGTACGAGTATAAAATTGAAATAACTAATTTAAATATATATTTATATAATATAATATACTTGTTTTTTATTTGCTCCTTGAACCCTTTGAATATACAATGGATGAGTGAGTGAGTGAGATTCAAATGGAAAACCCAAACTCTGACAATTTATAACGTAAAGAACTCTTTGGCATTGAAAAATATACAAACATTGCATCGTCTATAGCCTAGATATACCTTACTATATATATTATTATTATTATTATATATTATTATTAAAAAAAAAACAGACATTCATTTAGATCTCCTTAAAAGTTTACTCTCTTGTGCGCGATTTACTTTCCAATCTGATTTGTCCTTCTTCTAGTTATTAATTATTTTGTTTTTGTTATTTTTTTGAGCTTATTTTTTTTAATACTGGAATTATGTTTGGGGAAACACGAAGCACAAAACACAAACCGCTGCCTATCACATAATGTAAAGAATATTATCAACAGATTTCAACGTAATATCTCAACAATATTTTTAAGGGGGGAAAGAGGACTTTCTCGTTATATCGAACATCTACATTTTGAGTATATATTTGTTTGGTTTTTATATCCTTAAATGCTAATGCTGGGAGAGTGTGTGTGGTGTGTCCTGTCTACTTGGTAGTCCAGTGTGGTTCTTCCTCGTTTCTGGTGGGGTTCAATGACCTTCTCCTTGAGGTGCCATCATGCTCTCCAACGATTGCTTTTTGCTTGCCGGAAATATATCGGGTTCAGTTCTATATAGTTTGTGTTGTATATAAACATATAAAATGCTTGCGATCTTAACCATTTTTTTTTCGATATATATTCGTGAATTTTCATTAATATTTATGTGATGCTGAACATGAGAACTCTCTTCTACTTCTACAAATAACTGCTGATCTTTGACTGATCTCCAAACTTGTATTGCTTTAATATTTCTTTCGCTTCTTTCACTTTCTATATCTCTTTTTTTGGGATATGTTTCTCGGGGCTTTACTTTTGGTGGTTGGTTCTATCTCCTCTCTACTTTTTGGTGGTTTCCAATGGGTTTTCTTGGTGGGTAATGATGATGGTAATGTCCTAGACAAAGCTGAGCTCATGCCCGCTGAGGGCATCGATGAACTCAAAGTGCGCGTAAACTCATTCGCCGTTGATCACGTAAACCGGACAGAAGGCCTTCTCCGTGTTGAGAGATTGCGGCGACAGCGCCCGGATGGGTGCCCTCAGTTCACCACAGCTGCTGTCGCCGCCTTGTTCCTCTTCCTTCTGATCCTCTCCAGCTCCTGCTCCTGCTCCAGCTTTAGCTCCACCTTCCTCCTCGTTGGAATTACTCTCCCCGCTGTCCACCTCCTCGACGGTCTCGAGCTCATTACCGGCCGTGGAGCAATAGCAGTACGACAGATTCGTCTTGAGATCCTCACAAAATTGCTGCTGCTGCGCAATGCTCTGGATGCGCGACCGGGCAAACTCTCACATGTACGTCGGCTTTAGCTTGTAGGCCCGCTTCCAGATCTCGCACAGGCACACCGTCGAATGGAATCGATAGAATATAGCCAAAGGCATCGATACATGCGTGATGATTGTCCAGGCCCACAGCCCATAGAAATTCAACTGAATGGGATGCGACTCGGCGCGGGATTTCTCCAACGTGCTAATGGCCCACATGGCCAGGTTAACAACCAGCATAAAGGTGACTATCTCCCGGCCCGGCTTCTTCCTTATGTGCTCCGGACTGACGGCCTGCCGCCGACTGGCGTCCAGTATGAACATTGTCTGGCAGGCGGTCTGCACGATCGAAGCGAGGGCATTAATGGGGACGAGCATGTCGTCGCTCCTTAGCGTAAAGTGTCCCGCAATCACCGTGAAAATGTTGTACAAAAACGAACCAGTCTGTGCTCCCACTAGAAGGATATCATCCAAGGAGAAGCTCCTGTACGCATCATACTGCAAGTGCCGGATCTGTATCATTCCGAGGAGCGTGGCAATTGTGGCCGTTCCGTAAATGAGCAGCTCACAAATGGTCACCTCCGTGACGGCCATGGCCACAAACTCCGGCCGTGAGATCAGCACAAAGAATATAATCAGCGAGATGATGGTCAAGACCAGGATCAGGATGCCCACAAAGAGTCCTTTGTGAGCCCGGGCACAATCCACGGAATAGTGATGCGGCGATCGCTTCATCGGCGAGCTGATCATGTCCGGTCGCTGGGGAGGATTCGGTGTCTGTGGCCGCGAGATGCTGCGCCACATCACGTACAGGATGGCGGCACAGATCAGCGAGTACTCGATGGTGCAGGGGAACAGGAACGGCGAGGCATCCTGCACCAACGTGCCAATAATGTTCGTCCTGCGGCACTCAAAGATCTGGTAAGGTCCTTTAAGTCCGCGTGGAACCCTCAGATGCGCCGTGGGATCGTGCGGGATGATGGCATGGCCACGCGAGTGTCCCGGTATCCTGTGCGAGATCCTCAGCGTTCGATTCTCCGGATTGTAGAACGTCAAAATCTCGTGCTTCGTCTCCTGGATGAGGACATTCAGCCAAACGGCCAGATTCGTGCCGATCATGTGCATCAAACCGAAGCGAGCGATGATCTTGTAGCGATACACCTTGATCTGTTCGTTGTTCAGAAAGATGAAGTACATCTGGATGAAGATGAAGGCCATCCGGGTGGCCGGTGTCAAGGCTAGCAGCACATTGTGGCACTTGGTGTCCGGATTTAGCTCAAAGTACTGGCCAAACTCCAGGCCCGAGTAGATCATGCTGCCGATGCCGAAGGCTAGGGGAAGGTAGTGTGTTTTAAAGGATATTTCTTTCTAGATTCGAATCAGGACACTCACCCACCGCCCCCATGCGCAGATAGAAGCTCCCGTAGTGATGCTGCCTGCCCAGCGGGGAGAGGAGCGAAGGACGACGCACGGGTATGGCCGGAGGCAGGCGACGATGCACCGAATTGCTGTCCGTATCCGATTCGTCCATGCTGTCCGTGCCACTGGCCTTGGTCGCTGATTTGCTGGGAGATGTGGCTATAGAGAGAGAATATTATATAAGAATTTATATAATTAATTTATATATAATTTATTTAAATAATTGTTCATGCTTACCTATCGGCACTGGCAACTTGGGGCGTCCCCAAAGCAAGGTGGCGTACATGAAGAGCAGGAAGATCATGCTGCCAATGTACAAGTACAAATAGTAAACCTAAAGGGAGCAGCAATAAATGTAATTATTTATTTACTAATTAATTTAATAATTAAGGTAATAAATTTATATTTAATTAGCATTTTTGGATCCGAAACTCACCTCATAGAATGATGGCGGTATGTAGGTGGAGATGACCTCGGCCATGGGAAAGGCTATGCCCATGACCACTAAGAGTTTGCCATAAAGAGCCGAGAATAAGGTGGCCAAGGCATCGCCGCTAAGGAAAATAATATAAATAAATATAAGGAAAATATGTAAATTAATAGATATTTTAATAGATAGAAGGGAAGTAAGTTAAAACACAAATTTTAGTTAAAATAAATCAAATTAAAGAGGTTTCTTTCCGATTTTTTTTAAAAACAAGTTAATGATCAGTTTTTCTATAATTTTCTAGATTGAATTTTAATTTTCTTAAAGTAACAAATTAAAATACAAGTTATTGATCAAATTTTTTCTAGTTTTTAAATTTACCAGATTGAATTTTAATTTTCTAAAAATAACATATCTAAAACCCAGTTTATGACAAGTTTTTCTTTAATTTTCTAGATTGAAATTTTAGTAATATAAATTAATCATAATTAAAATATTAATATTTATAATTATTTCATTATATTTTTCATGTTGTGAAGCTCAGAGTGATATAAAAATGCGCTTAATATCACATTGGAAAAACCGTAAACTTTAATATATCGACTTTTATTATATCGAAAATGATCGAATTTAACGCTAAAATGTGAATATCATCAATTTTATTTGTCATAATTATATTTCACCAGTTGGGTCTTACTTATACGATGATATTAATTCAATAATATGAAGTTATCACACATTAAGATCGATTAAAGCGTCAAAAATAAATAAAAATATCTAAATTGATATCGAAAATGATCGAATTTAATGATAAAATTTAAATATGATCGATTTTATCCGGAAAAATGATATTTAACAAGTTGGGTGTCATTTTACCGACGATATTAATCCATTAATATGAACGTATTGCTTATCAAGACAGGGCAAAGATCGAATAAAGCGTCAAAGAAAAATATAGTATCGATTTTAATATCGAAAACTAACGATAATATGTGAATGTTATCAATTTTCTTCGACATAATGATATTTAACAAGTTAAGTCTTATTTTTCCGATGATATTAATCAATTAATATAAAGTTATCATACATCAAGATCCATTCAAGCTTTAATGATAAAATTATTATCGATTTTGATATCAAAAATTATCAAATTTAACGATAAAATGTGAATATTATTAATTTTTGTTCGACATAATGTCATTTAACAGATTAAGTCTTATTTTCCAGATTATATCATTCCATTAATATGAAGTTATCACATAACAAGACAGGTCAAAGATCCATTAAATCCTCAAAGGTAAATATAGTATCGATATATATGGATATGTAGTGTTATCTCTATTAGAGACTGGTACCGAGTTCATTTTAAAGAAATGTTTAAAATATGAAACATATAATTATAAAACCACTAAATAAATTTAAATTAAATAAAATTAAATTGAGTAAATCTTACATCTTTTTAATGAATAAATATTATAAATTAATATAAATAAAATAAAATAACTTTAGATTTAAAAATCGCTTTACTTACGCCTTAACCCTCGGCATCGGAGGATACACAAAGGATGGCCGATGCGTCCGCTTGATGGCCGGCAGCACCGGATAATTGGTCAGCTGGTGCGAGTGATACATCAAGGCCAGCTGCCCCTCCTCCCGCTGGCTGGCTCCAAGCTCACAACCGCCTGGTGAGGGGGGATCGGAACTATCACCATCCCCGCCACCTCCACCACCGCCTCCTCCGATATCCCGATCTCCATCTCCCTCGCCGGAGCCGACGATCAAGCCACTGGGTCCCGGTGTCTCCTGGCTGCTGCTCTTGCGCGGCAAACTGGACTCGTCGATGGTCACATGATGCTGCGAACCGGAGCGAGCCGAGACCCTGCCCGGGGACACGGCCGCGGTTAGGTCTGGTCCCTGCGAGGCTGAGGATGTGGCGGCCAGGAGACCGGCACGACGTCGCTGATCGTTGGGGGAACTGCCACCCTCCGAGGACGACGCTGGCGGTGGAGGAGGAGCATAGCTGCTGGGCACCGTGGGCGTGGGCACCCGGACGCTGTGCGTGTGGTGATTCTGGTGGTGCGGATGCTGGAACTGGTGCGGCAAGTGGTAGTGATGGTGGCTGCTCGTAAAGTGACCACGAACTGGTTGACTGGTGACCACGGACGAGGACACGGGCGTTGGCTTCGACTTTTGCTCGTCCTGGTAGCTAATGGTGGCCAAGGGTTCGCCAGGAGCAGCAGCAGTGGAGCTCAAGGAGCTGCAAGAGTTAGAGGAGGAGGAGGAGGAGAGGGAGTCCGACATGAATGAGATATATAGTATATATAGAGTATATATAAAGATATGGATCGGCTGACCGACGGGGGCTCACTGAACCAGCAGAGCAGCTTTAACATTCGAAATTCAACCGATTCTTTTTTGCAGATACAAATACAGAGATAGAGATATGGTGCAGATACAGATACAAATACAAAGCTATAGGTACAGATACAGATAGAGATATATATAGAGATACAACTACAGCCGACTTAATTAAATAATGGTCTCTCTCCCCTGCTTTTTGGGGGGCACTTTCATTGTATCTAAAAGCCAGACATTTCCGTTCCATTCCCATTCCAGCGAATACATTGAACTTCTCGAGAGATTATCTCACGGATCGCACTGGGAATTCTCCTGCCTGACCTTCGGGGAATACCCGAAACCACCATAAATCTAGCCCCAAATTGCTTTTAATAACGCACAAAGCTTTAGATTCCGTTTTAGATTTTAGATTCAGAGATTCACATCTAAAAAACCAGACTATATAAAAAAAAAAAAACAGCATAAACTTAATGAAAAGGCCCCACAAGGCAATTGAAACTAATCGCTGTGGCACACAGTCTAGCTGGGAAACAGTGCGTTTCATAATATAAATGATATAAAATATAATAAAATATAATATATAATAAAAAAATATAGAAAATAATGGATACTTAAAGAAATTTGAAAAGATTTGCAAAGAAAATTAAATAATACTTTTGCTTCGTTTGTTTATTTAACATTTTATGAATTAATTTCAATGATTTCGTGATAATAATATTATATTTTTAACGAATGTAGTTTAAATATCGTTTTTGTTTGTTTTATTATATATTATTAATATTTTTATATATTTTTAATGTCATTTAACATTTTATATAGTCTTTGTAGAACAAATAATGGCAGAAAATAAATAAAATAATGAACAATTTAGGAAATTTTAAAAGATTTCTTAAAAAAATATATAAAACTTTTGTATTTTTGCTTTTTAGATTTTGTAATCTATTTTCAAAGATTTCATGATAAGAATATTTTATTATTAATTGAAAATAGTTAAAAAAATAGTTTTTGCTTTGTTTTAATATATATTATTAATATTATTATATAAAAGTATTATTTATAAATGTCATTTAACATTTGATATAATTTTTGTAACACAAATCATGACAGAAAAAATAAATAAAATAATGAATAATGTTAATAAATAATGAACGAAATAATGAATTTAAGAAATTTGAAAAGTTTTGCCTTGTCTAGTTTTTTTAATAAATTATAAATTAATTTTAATGATTTTGTGACAAAAATGTAATATTATTAAATAAATATAGTTTAAAAATAGTTTTTGTTTTTTAGTTCTGTTATATTGGTAAAATTTTCTTGCTTTGGTTTTATTTGAAATTTAAAATTATTAAAAGTTTTTTTTAGCTTCTTGGAATTGTTTTTTTAACTAAAAAATAAACTGTTTCATAAGGTATTTGAAATTCCTTTAAAATCAATTTAAAGAATTAAAATTAAATTTCTAAACATAGTTTCGGGTACTTTAAGAGATAAAAAACCGTTGTTAGTTTTTGCTTGGTTTTAACTGAATTTAATTAATTTCTATTATATTTATGATGATTTTCGGGTATTTGAAATTCCTTTAAAATTAATTTAAATGATTAAAATTAAATTTCTAAACATAGTTTCGGGCACTTTAAGAGTCTTAAAAACCGTAGTTTGATTTTAAATGATTTTCACCTAACTTAAAAAAATTCTCTAGTGTTTATAATGATTTTTAAATTTCAAAAATATTTAATTTTTCGAATTTTACACCTTCTTGTTCATATTTTCATAATATATTATATTATATATAAAAGTAAACCCACCTTTAGTTCCCTAAAAGCAAGCTGAAACACACATTTGAAAATAGAATTTTGTAATAAATATCTCTCATATTTCACACATCTCAAAGAATCAGTTATCAAGTACTCACTGTATCTAAAACTGGGATATATACTATAAATTCTAAAGCATAAAGCTGTTGATTTGTGGCGCGCCGTTATGGAAATGTGAAATATTTGCCACACTACGTTGGGATTCGGGATGTTTAATTAAGGCGGAACGAGGAGCAGCGCATGCACATGACACATGACACATGTCGGAAGCCAGGTGGGTTCCAAGGGGTGAAGGGGGGGGTGGGAATGACATCCTGCCTTGCCACGAGAGAGAGAGAGATCCACGCATCATCATTTATTCGCATTCAAATCAAGAATCGGTTCCAGATTCAAATGCTCTTCGTGGGCTTTCGAAGAGCCACTCGAAAGTGAGGACGGAGGAGCATCATTACGACAGATGGATGAGAGGGATCACACTGAGCGAAAATAGGAGCAGGAAAATGTATATATATATATTCCTAGTGGAGGGAGTTTATTTTCTGATATATTAAATATTTTCTATATGTAAAAATCATCATAAATACTAGAGAAATTTTTTTAAATTGGGTAAAAATCATGTAAAAACAAACTAAGGTTTTTAAGACTCTTAAAGTGAACGAAACTATGCTTAAAAATTGTATTTTAATCCTTAAAATTGTAATCCTTAAAATTATATTTTTTATTAGATTATAAATTGATTTTAAAGGAATTTCAAAAACCTGATGAAACATATTTTTTTAGCCGCAGAAAAATAACAAGAAACTCCAAAAACTTTTAATTTTAATTAATTTACAATTGAAAATAAAACCAAAGCAATAAATTTTACCAATATAACAGAACTAAATAAACAAAAACGATTTTTAAACTATATTCAATTAATAATAAAATATTATTATCATGAAATCATTGAATTTAATTTAAAGATATTTAAAAACCAACAAAGCAAAAGTATTATATATTTTTCTTTGCAAATCTTTTGAAATTTTTAAAATTCATTATTTAATTTATTATTTATTATTTTATTTATTTATTATTTATTAGCATTATTCATTGTTTTATTTATTTTCTGCCATAATTTGTTCTACAAAAATTATATTAAATATAAAATGACATTTGCAAATTTAAATAATAATGAAAATACTACAATTTACACATTACAGAATATTATGAATATTTATATATTTATTTTATTATTTAAAATTTTATTTATTTTATTATTTAATTATTTTGGTATTTAAATATTTTATTTTTTATTTATATTTTAATTTTATTTCCCATATTTGATCTCTGTTTTCTTCTGAATGATTTGCAACAAGTGTTGAGCTTGGAAAAAGAGAAGCCCGAGCTCTTGGAGCTTGTAAATAACCTTGACATCAGGGGACACACACGCAAGGCACACACACATCATATCCTTGGCACAAGGACTCCCTGTGCCTGTGCCTGTGTCTGTGTTTGTGTTTGTGTCTCTGCAATTGTGTGGGTCATGCACTCGAGCGCACTTGTAATCTGTTTCCTAAAAGCGTGCTGCATACTTCAGGGCGTGCTTTTTGTTTATATTTTTTATATATCTTTTTTTTGGGGTTGTTAACCCCACAAAAGCGACCACCGAACCACCGAACCACCTTTTCGTGCCTCCCCTGTGAGCTTGACTGTTGCATAAATGGATGGTTAAGTGGATGGATGGATAGATGGATGGATGGTTGGTTAAAACCTGCCACACGACAGTGTGCACCTGCTTTTCATCTTTCACAAACTCCACACACTTGACACTCCCCATCAAAGTTGTATTTTTGTTATAGAAATTGATTTGTTTACATTATCCTTGCAGTGTACAAGGAGAGAGGAAGAGAGGGGGCAATGATTGTCATATTTATTTAAGCAACCATTTCAGCTTGCATAGATTTTAAAAGAGGAAGGAGATACCAGTTTAAGTTAGTTTAGTTTAGTTTTCAAGGAGATTCTAGTTTAAATATTCAAAGAAACTAATAAGTGATTCAATAGCTTTTCACATTTCTTATTTTTCTCAACATTTATATTTTATTATATTATTTTTTATAGCTTTTTAGACATTTTCCCAACATTTATTTAACATTTTCCGAGTCCTTCAAGGCAACTCCTTTGATAATAAATAAATCAAATCACATCATAACGAGCTTCATGACATTTCCTGATATATTTATAGAAATAGAGATAGAAATAGAGATAGAAATAGATATAGAAATAGATATAGATATCAATATATACATCAATAACCAGCGGAAGACAACCGAAGAACGCCTGACAAGTCGTCAGTTGAGTTCAGCGATTAATTTCCGGTTCGAAGGACGAAAGGCATTTCATTCCCTTTCCTGTATTCATGAGTGCGAATGCATTGAACCCCGGGAAAAGGACCAGGACAGGGAAAGAGCCAGGAACAAGGACTGGGACTGAGACAGGGACCAGGACAGGAACAAGGACCAGGACAGGGACCAGGACAGGAACACGGACACGGACCAGAACAAGGACTCAACTCAATACCGAGACCAGTTACATGAACACGAACAAAGACCGGGCCTGAGAGGGTCACAAAGGAGCAGTCCTGGGCAGTCGGACATGAGAGCAAATACAAAAAAAAGAAAAACCGCAGGCAGGTCCTTCAATTGACCCATTTGGCACACACAGAGAGAGGGAGAAGGACTCTCCGGCGGATTGTGGCTGGGCTCCGGACAATTTGCCGCGTCGCACATGCATTTAGCGCCACAATAAATGGGCGTGGCAGTGGGGCCAGACGAGGAGGAGCACACACAGGTGACAGGTCGCCAGGACCTCGGCGAGGACGAGCACGAGGACAACAACCTCACCTTTCACCTGCTGCTGCAGCTGCAGCTCTTCTCTTTTTTTATTATTTTTTGCTAGTTTCCATTTCCATTTACTGCAACAATTTGCAGCCCGTCAGGCCAATCAGGCGAAGGAGCAGAGCAGAGCACAGTCCGTGTGCCTTTGAACCCGCGTTACGTATACGCACTCAAAGGCCGCGCATTACGTATACGCCAGGTGGGACGCTGCACTGGAAATTGGGGGGGAAAACTATAAAGGAAAGTGTAAAGGAAACTCTTAAATATAAAAGGGAATGTGACTCTTAATTCAATTTAAATTTTTATGGAATAAAAAGTAATGGAATTTATTAGAGATAGAAAATAAATGGAAAATATATAGAAAATAAATAGAAAATAAATAGAAAATAAATAGAAAATAAATAGAAAATAAATAAAAAATAAATAGAAATAAAAAGAAAATAATTTAGAAAATGAATAGTAAAAAAATAGAAAATAAATAGAAAATAAATAGAAAATAAATGGAAAATAAATAGAAAAGAAATAGAAAATAAATAGAAAATAAATACAAAATAAATAGAAAATTAATAGAAAATAAATAGAAATTAAAAAGAAAATAAATAGAATATAATTAGAAAATTAATAGAAAATAAATAGAAAATAAATAGAAAATAATTAAAAAATATAAAAGAAAACAAATAGAAAAAAATATAAAATAAATACAAAATAAGTATAAAATAAATATAAAATAAATAGAAAATGAATGGAAAATAAATAGAAAATAAATATTAAATATTATGGAAAATATATAGAAAATAAATACAAAATATTAGTACAAATACAAATGTTTAAAAAACTGTCCGATTTTGCTTCTCTAGATTATCAAAGAACCCTTTAAATTAGTTTAATTTTCATTTCCAGTAAATCTTTCAGTTCTCTAAATAACTTCCACCCTTTTTTCTTTCAGTGCCTCAACCTCCTGGCCTCGTCTACGACCGTATTCCGCCTCTGTTTACGGCGTGAAACTTGTCCGGGTGTTGCTCTGGAAACGTGATGTTTAATTAATGTAAAGTGAGGCAGGCGGCTGGCAGACAGCGAACCGAGAGTGCAGCTTGGAGCTGGGAGCATTAAGCAGGATGGGTGCCCATCCCTGTTTCAGTTAGGGAGAACATGAGCATGAACATGAGCACACAAGTTAAACAGTTTTGTTGAGCTATTAGCAGCGACTAATGGAGGCTGACGTGGAGGAGGAGGAAGAGCCAGGACGAAAAGCAGAACAAGGACCAAGCTAAGGACGATTATGCAATTAGAGGAGAGCCTGCGGCAAGCTCAAACCCCAGACGAGAGATGTTACAGAAAGATACAACAAGTTACAAGATGTTAATCTTAAAGTGAGGAGAGGGAATCTTCAAGAAGGGATCCTTTAAGGGAGAGGGAATCTTCAAGAAGGGATCCTTTAAGGAGCTCAACTTTGAGTTAAATCTAATTCCAAATTTAATCTTAAAATTTAAGCTTTAAAAGCTAAGGACATCAAACTCACCTGGCCTGCTCCTTGACCACTCCGGCTGCCGTCTCGGCCAGCTTTGGCGGACTGCTCACAAGCGGCGGACTGCAGACCCGCGGCGGCGTTGTGATCCTTGGCGGACTGTGCATCATCTGGCGGGCCAGCTCCGGCGGCGGACTTCGCATGAGTGGCGGCGATGGCATCACCGGAGCACCCTCACCAGCCGGAGGACTCTGGACGCTGCTCTGGCGCTGTGATGCCTGGGACTTGAGGGAGGCCTGGGGGGAGAGGACGCCGCCGGCGGAGGCCACGGAACCCGTGCGGGAGCCCAGGCGGGAGCCAGGCTGGGAGTTAGGTCGTGATCCTTGCTGGGAGCCAGGTCGTGATCCTGGCTGTGATCCCCTCACCTGCTGCGATCGCTGGCTGCCACTGCGACTGGGACCGCGGCTCTCGGGCTTCGGAGATCCTCCTCCTCCGCCGGAGATGGAGCCGGTGAGTCCGGCCAAAGCACCGCTGGCTATGCTGGCCGCTCGCGGCGAGCTAATGCTGTCGCCGGGCTCCTGCTCCTGCTCCTGCAGCGATTCCCTGTCCACGGATAGTTCGTCTGTTTCCACCTTGGTGAGCTCTTCCTCCTCCTCTGGCTCCTCTTCATCCTCCTCCTCTTCCTCCTGGTCTAGAGGCGGCGGCGGTATGAAGCCCCTGTCCTCGTCCAACTCACCGAAGTGCTCCGGCGGCGGCGCTATTATCGAGGAGGCCGAGTAGCCATTGCTTGGCGGTGTGGTTATAGTGGTGGACTCATCCTCGTTGTCCAAAGAACGGCTGTAATCCTCGCGGGCGCCACTCACGGGCTCCGGCTCCGGTTCCGGTTCCGGTTCGGGTTCGGGTTCCGGTTCGGGTTCCATTTCAACCTCTTGCTCCAGTCTCGGATTTGGTAGAGGCGGCGAATTGGGCTGAGACTCGGCCTCGTTCTCGCTCTCGGAGGAGGGCGTCAGCGGGGGAATCTGGCTGATGTGCTGAGCCGGCGGCGAGGACACCATCCGGCTGAGCTGGAGCTCGGGGCAGGGCGGCGGAGTCACCGGCGGCGAGGGGGAAGTGGATGGTGACTTGGTCAGAGGCGGTGTTACCGTCTGGTTGAGATTGTGTCCCTGGACATAGGAGAGATTCGAGGGCAGCGGCGGCAGTGGTGGCGGTGGCGTTGACTTGTCCTCATCGTCATCGGAGTCTTCTTTCTCCTCTTCGGGATGCTCCTCCTCCTCGGGTTGCTCCTCCTCGGGATTCTCCGGCTGTGGCAGTGGCACTGCCTCCTCGGCATCATCGGTCTCCTCGTCATCGGTCCGCAGTCCGGCATCGTCGAGCGGCGAGAGAGGCGGCGGTGGTATTAGCTCCAGTTCCAGCACCGAGCCAGCTCCCTCTTCCTCGGGCTCCGGCTCCTCCTCCTCCTCGGGTTCCTCTTCTTCCTCGGGCTCCTCTTCATCCTCCTCCCCCTCCTCCTGTTGCGACGGCGGCGGCGTGGGCGTTGGCGGTATGTCGTCCGTCTCCGTCAGCGTGGGCAGCGGCTGGCCCAGCAATGTGGGCAAGGGAGGTGGAGGCGGGGCCACCAGGAGCATTACCTCCTCGGCCAGCGAGACTGTGGGCAAAGGCGGCGGCGGGGGAGGAACCTCCTGGCCAGGAGCCTGTCCCTGAGCCTGGGCTGTGTCCACCTCCTCGATGTCGGAGTCAATGCCCTGGGCAAAGTCCATGTAAAAGTTGTCCCGAGAATCGCTGCTGCCGCGCCGCAGCTTCAGCGACAGATCCGGCGAGCTGTCCATTTCGCTTTCTCTTCTTTCCTTTTCACTTAACGGTATATTTCCTTCTGCCAGCAGGAAATTCCCTCACACACTCATGCACACGCACGCACACGCACACTCTCACGTGTGTGTGTTGAGCTGCTTTGTGGTTCTTTTCGGGGGATTTCAGTTCTGTTTAAATACAGCTTACAGGTTTTATGTTGTTTTTTTTGTTAAGTTTATTAGGTTGTTAATTTTTGGTCCTTGGCGTTTTCACTTCATTTCACTGCACACGCACATTGTGTGTATCCCTAAAATGCACAAGGAAGAAGTGTCAAAAATACGCATACACACGCTCGCACACACACACACGCACAGCATCCCTCTCTCGCATTACGGTGTCACTCTCTCTCTGTGTGTGTCGCTTCTCTTCCTATTATTCTCGCTCAGGACCAGAATCTGGGCTCTAGAGGCGTGGGCGAAGGGGCGTGGCAGTGCCAGCTAGCTGCGCACTTGGCTTTTTACGCAATAAAATTGCGTGTGTGTGTGCGTGAGCGCGAAAGTGCGTAGTAAATAGCAAGGAAAGGGAAGTGGGAGAAGAGGCAATAGGAGAAGCTGGAAGCTGGGAAAGGGGTAGGGTTAAGGAAGGGGAAAATTCGAATAAAGGGTAAAGTAACACTGGCGTGAAATCACAGTAAAAACATTAATTAATTGTTTAGCTTTAGCTACGCTTTTTTTGTTTACGTTTTTATCTTTTTGCTTTTATTTTTCTTTGCACTTTTTCCAAAAGTAAGTCAGAGAGTACCGTTATGTGCACACACAATAACAACGCACACACAAATACACACAAAAAAAATATATACGAAGCAAAAATCGGTTACGGTTCGTGTTCCGGTATTCCGGTGCTCCCGTTTCCGTCCGGATAACAACGGTCTTGTGCTCGATTCACTGGTATTTGTATTTGTCAGCCGAGCGCCGCGACTCCTGCTGCTGCTCCCGGCGGCACTTAAATTAAGAATAAAGAAGACGTAAGCGGAATCCCAGTTATGTGAGCTGCGCCGCTCACAGCCTCTCTGCCTCTGCCTCTCTCTCTCTCTCTCGCTCTCTCTGTGCGCAGCTGCCGTTGGGGGCAGCCGGTGATGCCCGGCGGTGTAACGCCAACGGTGGTTGCCAAACGCCGCCGCTGCACCACTGACAGGAAGTACTAATACAACAACGCACTTGACCGGATTCCAATTGCTTTGTTTGGCCAAAGTTTCGAGTTCGCCGTAATCGCCAGCCGTAGTCCACAATCCGCGATTTCGCGACGTAGAAGCCCTTCCCCTGGAAAGTAGGGTAGAAAGTCAAGTGCGACGTGCGGACGGGGAGAATGGAAGGTCCTGTGAAGCAGCATGGAAATGCGTCGCATTTTGTTCCAATTTTAAATGGGATTTCCATTAATTCCAATTAGGAATTTTGTTTCAATTTTAAATAGAATTTCCAATAATTCCAATTAGAAATAACATTTCCTTTTAGCAAACTTTGCTGGAATAAGTTGTTAAGAAGCCTGAAAAAAGGATCAAAACAACAATTTTTTGTAAAAATGTATTATTGGTTTCACGATCAACAAAAAAGGGAACTTCCAGGGAAAAAGGTTGTTACAAACGCAGTTATTTTGTTGCTTGCTTTTTCATTATTAATAATTACATTTTATTTAGTTTTTTAGCGTTCAATATTTTATTATTATTAATTTATTTATTATAAGACTGAATGCGGAAAGAAATTAAATCTTTTAAAACTTGTATAAAGTTATTATTATTATAAAAACTAACATTAACGAAAGCCTTGTATTTGCACTTCTTTTTCAAATAAAACATATTCACCAAAGCAGCCATGTGGTGAGAAAACTTTCACCAAACTAGTTACGTGGTGAAAACTGAAGCAATTATATTCGATTTTCCGATAAGGAGAAATATTTTAGAAAATAATCGAATGAATATTAATATCGATATTGGGAAAAGGCAGATTTGAATATGGAAACTCAGAGCAGTTTTTCAGGGCAGCTTAAAGCTGGCAAAACATTAAAGTTTTCAAAAATAATACCAGCACTAGCGCAGCTTCCAGTGTTGTCAATTTATAACCACTAAAAAGCTAGATTCCGGACAAAAAACAAGCAAATTTCATAGGCTTTTCCAGTTCCAGATGCCAGCTAAGTTAAAAACAGATTGTTTCAGTAATCACAAAAACGCCAAACCTTTAATAACAAGCTATAAAAAAAACAATAAAATACAACAAATTAAGTGTGGCAGTGTTAACTATCGAAAAAATACTTTACAAAAATAGCTAAAACACGCCAGATTTGCTTGAAAATAGCTACATTTCCCGCTAGCCGCAAGCATTCGTTGATCCCGCATTTTGCTGCTAAAATCCGCCGAGATACAGCGGCAAATAGCTAAATAAGCACCGCTGGCAGCAGTGTTTTGTGAAAATTCGGTAATTTTTTACTAATTTACGTGCACATTTCGAAAGCCGGCGTAACCAGCCCCCCGCCTGCAGCAGCAGGCAAAGCCTAACTCGACATTGGTCGATTGCATTTTCAGTAATACGCCGGAACGGAGCCGAGAAAGGCTCCCAAATACATACAGCAGCACATTCACATTCCCACTCCGTGTGGCGTTTGCGCCCAACCAGCTTGTGTGCGTGTGTGTGCCTATCCGTGTGTGTGTGTGTTTGTGATTTGTCGGCTTAAATTTTTTTTATATATTTTTTTCTGCACGCACGCTAAAAGTTGTTAGTTTTTAGAGGTAAATAATTGGCCAGCCGAGGAGCACAAAAGGGACAAAATATGTCGTACCCGCCACGGGGGGCGCCCATGCCGCCTTTCATGAACGCCTCGATACCGCCGCCGCACGTAAGTCCACGATTCGCCATTGGAAGTTTGGAGATCTCGATGCTAAAGGAGGTTATTCTCTCCCCCTTTCCAGATGATGCCGAACATGGGAAATGCGCCGCCGCGAAACTTCCGGAACTCGGCGACGATCAGCTCACAGCCGCAGGTGTACCATCGTCCGCCGGAGCCGCAGCCGCAGTTCCGGGGACCCATAATCACGGTCTTTGTGGGCAACATCAGTGAACGTGTGCCGGAGGTGCTCCTGAAACGCATACTCTCCACCTGCGGCGTTGTGATCAACTGGAAGCGAGTCTCCACCTTTGGTTTCTGCGAATTCGAGTGGGTTTTGGAAGTTTTGGGTGGGAAGCCACATGGGAAAGCGCAGCTCTGCTCTCTCTTGGAAAGCAATGTGAAAATTTTATAAATGTGGTTTCCTTCCCATTCCTGATTTAATTTCTTTGAATAATTAACCTTAATATTATAATTTATCCTTTTCAGCGGCCCTATAGCAGCCATGCGGGCCGTGCGCCTGCTCAGCGAGATGGAAATCGATGGCAAGAAGCTGGTGGCCAAGGTGGATGCCAAGAACAAGGTGCTGATCGAGGACTACAAGGAGCAGGAGTGCAAGAACGGCGACCGTTCCACCAATTCGGTGGACGAGAAGACCGAGGACGAGTTCGCCATCGGCAAGATGCACGATCTGCTCGAGGAGCACAAGCACGAGTTCGATGGCTTCGACGGGAGCAATCGCAGCGATCTCTACGGGAGCACGAATCGCAACAAGAAGACCCGGCGCGAGGACGACATCAAGATCAAGGTCCTGAACGATAATGCGTTGGAGGAGGAGAAGCGCAACCTCATCAGCAGCGAGATTGGAAAGTTTCGGAAGAGAGCGGAGGCCGATGAGCATCGCAAAGAGCTGGAAAAGGAGAAAGAGAAGGAGAAGCTGGCGGCCAGCAAGGAGAAGGAGCGCGACAAGGAGCGCAAGAAGGCGCAGCGTGAGAGTGAGCGCAAGAGTTCTACCAGCAAATCGAGCAGTAGCGCCGGGAGCAGCTTTCCCGCAGCAGCAACCGGCTCCTCCTCCTCCTCCTCGTCCTCGTCGAATGCTCCTGGAAGTGCCACCACTGCCTCGTCTGGAAGTGCTGCCGCTGCCGCTGCTGCTGATTCGGATGTGACAATTGTGGACAAGGAGACGACCTCCGCTTCTGCCAAGGATTCAACTGCCGTCAAGGACTCGACTGCCGTCAAGGAGTCCAAAGAGTCCACCTCCTCCTCCTCCTCCACCGCCGCCGGGAGTCGCCGCAAGGAGCCCAGCGCCATCGACGCCACACAACACAAGGAACGGCGCTCCGACTCGAAAGAGCGGCGACGGCGTCGCTCCAAGTCGCGCTCCAAGGACCGGCAGCGCGACCGCGAGCAGGAGATCCGCGAGCAGCGGGAACGAGAGCGCGAACGAGAGCGTGAGCGTGAACGAGAGCGAGAACGGGAGCGTGTGGAGATGCGAGAGCGCGAACGGGAGCGCGTGGAAATGCGAGAGCGGGAACGAGAGCGCGAGCGGGAGCGAGAGCGCGAGCGAGATCGAGAGCGGGAGCGAGAGAGGGAAGAAAAACGCATCAAGCCGGTGATAGACTCGCGGCGCGAAAAGGAAATGGAGGAGGAGCTGCGAGAGCGCAAGAAGGCCGAGAAGAAGGCGCGCGAAAAGGAGGCGGCCTACCAGGAGCGCCTCTCCAACTGGGAGATACGCGAGAAGCGTCGGGCTAAAGAGAACGAGAAGGTGAGTTGGGGGATTTCTTTGATTTTAAATCAAAATAACACTCTCTTAATCCCCTTTTAGTACCGTCTCAAAGAGCTGCTCCGGCAGGAGGAGCGCGAGAGCGACGCCAAGCGTTTGAAGGAGTTTGTGGAGGACTACGACGATGAGCGCGATGACTCTTTGTATTATCGCGGCCGCGAACTCCAGCAGCGGCTGGCGGAGCGTGTCCGCGAAGCGGACGCCGACTCCAAGGACCGCGAAAAGGAGGCCGACGAGCTGGCGGAGCTGAAGACCAAGTTCTTTAGCGGCGAATACGAGAATCCATCGCTGGAGTACGAGAAGGCGCGCCGCGAAATCGAGAAGCTCTACGAGCCGCGCATCCTGATCAATGTCAACCTGGAAATGGCAGCAGAAGCGGCTGCGGCACAGTCCAAGTCCAAGATTCAGCCCCCCGACAGCCGCTACGATCCGGATCTGGTGGCTCCCGACGATGACGATGATGACAATTCCATATCGAACGACGGCCGCGACTCCATCGCCGACAGTGCCTCCAATGCCAGTGGCTACGCCAAAAACAACAACAACAATGAGAAGTCGCTGTCGAATAGTTTGAGCAGACAGAACAGCGAATCGAGGGACTCTCTGGCTCACATACACACGCCCACGCAGAGCTCAATGCTGAATGATCATCAGGATCATCATCATCATCATCATCTGCCCTCGGCCACGCCCCCCGTGACGATGCCTCTCATCTCTCTCACGCTGGGCAACAATCTCAAGAAGAAGAAGATCGAGGCCACGGGCGTGTTTGTAAACGACGATGACAACGATGAGAATATAAACCCGAAGAAGCGTAAATTAGTGCCGTTAGGTGAGTGAGATTTCTCTTTAAGATTTCTCTTTAAGAACTCTTCTTTACGATCTCTCTTTAAGATATCTCTTTAAGATTTCTTTTTTAAGATCTCTTTTCTAAGATCTCTTTTCTAAGATCTCTTCTTTAAGACCTCTTCTTTAATATCTCTTCTTTAAGATCTCTTTTTAAGATTTCTCTTTAAGATGTCTTTTCTAAGATCTCTTCTCTAAGATCTCTCTTTAAGATCTCTTCTTTAAGATCTCTCTTTAAGATCTCTCTCTTTAAGAACTCTTCTTTAAGATCTCTCTTTAAAATCTCTTCTCTAAGATCTCTCTTTTCTAAGATCTCTTTTCTAAGATCTCTTTTTTAAGATATTTCTTTAAGATCTCTTTTCTAAGCTCTCTTCTCTAAGATCTCTTCTTTAAGATCTCTTTTTAAGATCTCTTCTTAAAGATCTCTTCTGTAAGATCTCTCTTTAAGATCTCTTTTTTAAGATCTTTCTTTAAGATCTCTCCTTAAGATCTCTTCTTTAAGATCTCTTTTTTTTAAGATCTCTTTTCTAAGATCTCTTTTTTAAGAACTCTTTTTTAAGATCTCTCTTTAAGATCTCTTCTTTAAGATCTCTTTTCTAAGATCTCTTTTCCAAGATCTCTTTTTTAAGAACTCTTTCTTAAGATCTCTTTTCTAAGATCTCTTTTCTAAGATCTCTTTTCTAAGATCTTTCTTTAAGATCTCTTTTTTAAGAACTCTTCTTTAAGATCTCCTTTTAAGCTCTCTCTTTAAGATATCTTCTCAAAGATCTCTTTTAAAGCTTCTCCTCTCTTATCCTTAGATTACGATGACAACATGAGCAACAGCACGCCTTCCTCCGCCCATCCATCGGCTAATAACAACAACAATAGCAGCAACAGCAACAGTAGCAACAATAACAATAACAATAGTAATAATATTAACTCTGCAGATCGCCAGAGCTCTGCGGTGTCGGCGGCCACCGCTGCCGCCGCTGCTGTTAGCCAAAAGATAGCTCTAGCGGGCACCGGTTCCAGTTCCGGTTCCAAGAACAATGGAAGCAGCAGCAAAAATAATAATAAAAATAAAAATGAGGCAACTGCAACTGCAAGCACAGACGCAGCAGCAGCAGCCGCTGCAGCAGCAAGCAGCAAAAGAGATGAGAATGGTGCCAAGGTTTACGATGAGAAGCGGCGGCATATAAAGAGCATCATTGACAGGATACCCACGCAAAAGGAGGAGCTATTCAACTACAAGCTCGATCGCAACGAGATCGATAGCGGCCTAATGGAGCGCAAGATACGTCCGTGGATCAATAAGAAGATCATCGAGTATATCGGCGAGCCGGAGCCCACGCTCGTCGACTTTATATGCTCCAAAGTTCTCGCCGGCAGTCCCCCACAAAGCATACTCGATGATGTGCAAATGGTGAGTTCTAAGCTCTCTTCTTCTCTCTCTTCTTTAAGCAGAAAATTAAACTCTCTTTCTCGCTCTTTTTCGCTTAGGTTCTGGACGAGGAGGCGGAGGTGTTTGTGGTGAAAATGTGGCGGCTGCTCATCTACGAGGTGGATGCCAAGAAGAGCGGCATTGGTGGGAAATAGGAGGAGAGGCGAGAGAGAAAAATTCGGGCGGGTTTCCGGGGTTTAAGGATCGAAAGGGAGCATCGTTTACGAATACATTTTGTACATACAGGACACGGGACAGTGTTCTCTTGCAAGGATCGCCTCCTGCCGATCCCCTCGCCCCTTGGTCTAGCATTAATCGCTAAAATTAATCATCGATTACTGTAAATACACACACACACTATAAACTTTGCGTTTAACAACAAAAGAGACACACGAATCATGAACAGCAAGCAAATGCAACAAAAACAAACAAAGAGAGAGACAGCAACCGAAGTATCCTTCGGTTTTTGCTCTCCATTTCTATTTCTTTTGTCCAATTTTACGCGCTTTATAAATCATTAATTTTTGGATTTTTTTTTTGTAAGTATTCAAAATGAGAAACCTTTTTGACTTGAGAGCCAACACAGATATAAAAAAAAAGAGAAAACATTTTCTTCATTTAAATAAAAAACAACGAAAAAAAAAAGAAAAGTGAGAAGTGCGAGTTTTGATTATTTAAAAAAAATGTTAATATAAACCAAGGGTTTATTTTTAGGGTTATTTTCTGAGAGTTTATTTTTAGGAATATTTTCCGAGGGGTTATTTTTAGGGGCTTATTTTCCGGGGAGTTATTTTAAGGGATATTTTTCAAGCAGTTATTTTTGGGGATATTTTCCAAGGGAATTCTAGATATTTAAGTGATTGGTTTTTTTCAGAAATTAAAAATGATAATAATAATAAATAAATAATGATTATCGGGAACATTTTAAAGTTAAAACATCAACCACTTATTTAACAAGAGTTTCATGAATTTGATGATTTTTTGGCAAGTTTGTAGCATGTCCTTGTAGAGGACATCCGAAGAATCAATTGTGTGCTATGAACTTGCCAAAAAAATGCATGAAACTCTTGCAATTAACGTAGACTTTTATTTTGATTAAAAACTAATAAAAATCAAGATATAATCATTATTTTATTTATTTTTTGCTTAAAAATAATGATTATTTACTGATTTTTAATGTTTTGATCCAAAATAATAATAATTAATTAAATAATAATTAATAAATAATGATTATTATTAATTTTACTAATATAAATCGATTTTAATCATTATTAATAATAAAAAAAATAAAAATCAAGCGAATGATTATTTTTTATTCTTATTTTTTGCTCCAAAATAATTATTATGTACTGATTTTTAATGTTTTGATCTAAAATAACAATTATTATTGATTTTTATAATACCAAATAAGTTTTTTGTTGATTTTTGTATGTCTAAAACGATTTTAATCATTATTAATGATAAAAAATAAGTAAAAATCAGTACCTAATCATTATTTTTGAGTATAAAATAGAAAAAATAGAATTATCACTTAATTTTTAAAATAAAACTTGTAATAATTACGGTCCCTGTTTTTTTGAAGTTGTTTAAAAGTTTATAGATCTTCTATCAAACCTTAAAGAATCAAAAAAGAATAAAAAGACTTAAAAGAATCAAAAAGGTCAAAAAGAAAGGAGTTTACTAAAAAGTTCTTTAACTAAAATCACTTTTAATCAAATAAAAAAACAACAAAAAGTAAAAACAAGTCTTTCCAAGCTTACGTGTTGAAACTAAATGAACTCTGACCAACTCACAACCCGAATGATGAAATAACTCAACTTTAAGAATGAGTAATTGCTTTAATTTATAAACAGGCTAAAAAAAAGGTGATAACTTGGACTTCTACCTTTGATTTCTTATTTTACAAAGTTAGTATACATTTAAGGACATAAACTAAACGGATTCCACCTCAAGGATAACAACAATAGAATTACAAAGAGATTACAGAGAAAATGCAAGATATATACGTACATATATTTGAAGGGAAACTGATTCTGATTCTAGGAACGCCTCCAATGATCACACAGAGAATTTGTTGTAAGGATTTCCTATTGTTTAGTTTAAAGAATTGAATAAGAGTGAATAGAGTGAAGTTTTGGCTTTATGCTAATGATATTTGAACGATTAAATAAATACAGGCTAGAAATTTGACCATCAACAGTAACACGAGGAGGCGCTGCCCTCCAGATCCCGATCGCCGCCAATTTCCATGCCCGTGGAACCATTGCCATTGTTGAAGTACTCCGAGGAGACGATCTACAAGGGATTTAAAGGATATAATTTACGGGAATCTCTCTTTTCTAGATAGAAACTTACCTTCTCCACAATATCCTTGAACACATCGCTCACAAACTGATCGCATTTGGCCGACGTCTCGATGAAGAGCGCCCGATGCTTCCGGGCAAACTTGCGCCCCTCCTCGCGATCCACCTCCCTGTCCTGGTCGATCTTGTTGCCCACCACAATGATGGCAATGTTCGGATTGTCGCTGTAACTGTCCAGCTCCGCCAGCCACGTCTCCAGCTTGACCAGCGAGTCCCTGCTGGTGATGTCGTACACGAGGATGGCGCCCAGCGCCTTCCTATAGAAGCTCGGCGTCAAGCTGCGGAAGCGCTCAGCGCCCGCTGTGTCCCACAGTGCCACCTTGTACTCAATCCCGTCCACGTTCATCACCTTGCTCTTGAAGTCCATGCCGATCGTGACGTCATGGTTGTCATCGAACTTGTTCTCCACAAAGCGACGTATCAAACTGAAGGGGGGAGAAGGGGAAAGGTGTTGTTATAGTTAACAATGATGCAAGCGCGGAATATACGCAGCAAATAAATATATAAAAACGAAATGGAGCTGGAATATCACGCACCTTGACTTGCCCACGCCACTCTCCCCGATCACCAGGAGCTTGATCGCCCGATCAGCCATTGTTTTTTCTGGTTTATAAATTAGTTTTCGTTCTTTTCACTGCGCTCATTTACTATTTATTTACAAAATCGGGGCGAGAATTGCGAATTATTTATTGTGGAAGCGAAATATATGTGAGACGGCAGCGTTGCCACCTGGTTGGTTTGTTTACATTCTCACGCTAGAGATGGAGAGCAACGATGAGTAAGATGTATCGATAGCATAGCTATTTTGTAGCGGGAGAGAAAGCTAGTGGCGGTTATTTGTTCCTCAAAACGTTGTTTAGGGAATGAGAGTGAGAGAGAGAGAAACAGAGTTACTAATCTTTCACTTTAAAGTGAGAGTGCAATAGAAGAATGCACTCTCTCTACCTCTCGCGGCACAAAACGTATAAAAGGCAGTGACGTCGGCTGCCAATGTGACCAGTCCCCGCCGGCTCGTTGCAGTGAGAGGTTGTCTCTCCGTTATTAAATATGTAGCAATAATATATCGGCTGGAATCTAGCTATTTTGTAGCTGGAGAGAAAGTAATAATATTTCTATCTCAAAACGTCGTATAGGGAATAAAAGAGAGTGAGAGAGAGAGAAACAGAGTTACTGCTCTTTCACTTTGAAGAATGCTCTCTCTCTCTCCCTCTCACGAATGAAAAAGTATAAAAGGCAGAGAGAGAGCTATTGCTCTCTCACTTTGAAGAATGCTCTCTCTCTCTCTCTCTTTCCCTCTCACGCTACAAAACGTATAAAAGGCAGTGCGTAGCCTGCCAATGTGACCAGTCCCCGCCGGGTCGTTGAAGTGAAAGGTTTATTTATTTTCAAGTTATTTAAAATCTAGCTATCATCCGAATTAAACGTCAACTCCAATCAGAGTGCTTTAATACCAGTAATCGTTATATCGCTTGCGTGCCCCGACACACGGAATCCCATCACTACTACCGGCCCGATATACCCCCCACCCATCGATAGGCGCATCGATAGGCGGTGCCATCCCTAGATGACACAGCTTCGACTTTGCAAAGGGAAAATATACACACAGCACAGCAGCTAAAAGTTGGAGTGCGAGATCGCTAGCGTTTCCCTTGGTCACAGCCCAAACTCAAGAGTAGACACCATGTCCGGCTCCGGTCTCGACGAGAATCCCTTCGGGGAGCCCAATCTGGACAATCCATTTGCGGTGAGAGATGAGAGATGAGAGAAGCACACACAGAAGAAAACGCCACACACACACATACACGTAGGCGACCCGACTCTGCTCGGGTGGGCGTTCATATGCGTGTGTTAGTGTGTGCTCGTGCGCTTGTGTGGGTGCATTCGTCACATATGTTGGAACTTATTGGGATATGATTTTTTTTTGCTAAAAATTGCAAACTGTTTTCGTTTTAGGACCCCGCCATCCAGCAGGCGCGACGTCTGCAGAGCGGCGCCCTCGTCTCTTTGGAGGACTACAATCCGTTCGAGGAGCAAGTGAAGCCGCAGCTGCAAATAAATTCGACGAACACGGCGGCGGTGGTGCAGCCGCTGTCGCAGAATGTACCGCCCCCGCAGACCAGCTCGCTGGGCGCCTCGGCGCCTAGCACCAGCATACAGATCACATCCGAGGAGCTGCAGGTAACCCAGTTAACCATTTAATTGGAAACTTGAGAGTACAGTCGAGGGCCGCCAGTGAGCATGCTGAATCTCATAAAACGAGATTATAAGAGAGATAATAACCAGATAACGAGATCATCATCATCATTATAATGTGATAAATCTGGCCAAGATTAGCTGCCGAGTGCTGCTGCGGGTCTTCACTGTACCACAGTGACTGCGGTTTTTCGCCCTAAGACTTTGCCGGGCTTCACAAAGCCAAAGCAGAGGTTGTCTTTAACCAAAAAACATTCGTGACTTGAAGAATGTGGCTTTAAAATTAAGATTTATCATCAATTTTGAGACTTCTTTGCAGAATCTGACTTTAAAATTGAATTAAATTTAATTTAAGCTTAAGATTTATCATAAATTTATGATTTATAAATCTTAAATGAACTTTTTGAATAATATAAATGCTTGTCTTAGTAAAAAAGTCAACAAATTAAATTTAAATAATTTGTTTATCTATTTTAAACAGAGTTTAAAGTTAGTTAGTTTAGTTTAAAGTTTCTAAACGTTTATTTTAAATTTTTACACTTTTATTCCCTCAAAAATTAATGTTTTTAGGTTACTTATTAGTAAAAACCTAATTTTTTACATTAAATGCTATTACAAATTGTTCTAAAACTTGCTTGTCTTAGAGAAAAAGAAAACAATTTAGCTTTAAATAATTTTGTTACCTATTTAAAACAAAGTTTAGTGCTTTCTTTCAACTTTTTAAACATTTCTTTTCAATGCTGGCGCTTTTATTTCCTTAATATTTGATGCTTACACTTTTATTCCCTTAATATTTAATGTTTTTGAAGTTTTTTATAAGAAAAACCCTTTTTTTAACATTAAATTCTTGTACAACTTGTTCTAAAACGCAATTAAAGTAAAAGCAAGATGTCTCGTCATTAAATGATAATATAATTAAGCTCTAAAAGGCATTCAAAGTCTTTAAATAATAAGAAAAACTTCATTTTTTACATTAAATGCAACTACAACTTGCTCTAAAACGCAATTAAAGTTAAAGCAAAGTGTGGCCTCATACAATGATAATGTAATTAAGCTTAAACAGGCATTTAAAATGTTTTTAATTAATATAAATATATGAAAATATATTTAAAACACAGAAAAAAGGTTTAAAAGCTATAAAACCTTCTAAATTTAGCATTAAAATTGTTGATAATAGTTAAAATAATAAAAGATTTTCGATTGATTGCCCACAGCACATTTTTAAAACAAAGAAAAAAGGTTTAACAAATATGAAACCTTCTCAATTTAGCAGCAAAAATTGTTGATAATAGTTTAAATAATATAAAATTTGAGATAGACTCCCCACAGGGCAGATTTAAAACAAAGAACAAAGGTTTAATAAATATAAAACCTTCCAAATTTAGCAGTAAAATTGTTGATAATAGTTCAAATACTATAAGATTTACAATCTGTTGAATAATTGTGATGTTCTTATAGTAAATTATAACAAAGAATAACAAAGCTCTAAAAATAGCTCAATTATTAATACTTAACTTTATTACAAGCCTTCAGCCTTATCTTACATACAAAGTTTAAAGGTTCTTTATGATCTCTGAGTAAAGGTTAAAGTTTACCTAATTTTCTGTTACAAGAGTATAAATAACTCTTATTTAACTATATTGTTTACTTATATTACGTTCTTATAGTATATTAATTACAAAATATATTAATTTGATCCAAAAATAGCCCCATTATTAATACTTAACATTATTACAAGCCTTCAGCCTTATCTTACATACAAAGTTTAAAGGTTTTTTATGATCTCTGAGTAAAGGTTAAAGTTTACATAATTTTCTAATACAAACTCTTATTTAATATATTATATACATTGTTTATATTATATTTTATTAATTTATCTTTACTTTCCAGCGCCGCCAAGAGGAGCTGGACCGCAAGGCCGCCGAACTGGACCGTCGCGAGCAGCAGCTGCAGGGGAATGTCTCGCAGTTGAACAACTGGCCGCCGCTGCCGGATAACTTTTGTGTGAAGCCGTGCTTCTACCAGGACTTTGAGGTGGAGATACCGCCCGAGTTTCAGAAACTGGTCAAGCGCTTGTACTACATTTGGATCTGTGAGTATAGTGGAGTATATATATAAAGTCTGGCGTTGATAAGGCGACCCGTGCAGGGCCTGGGATTAGTCATCGCGTGTCGTCAGGTGGCATGATTAATCGGAGTAGATTTCGAGCTACTAATAGCTTTGGAGGTGTGTTCGTTGTTTTGACCAGAAACGAGACCAGGAGAGCTTTCTTTTAAATGATGAAAATCGGGGGTTAGTTGAGCTGAAAAGTTGTGTAGTTTTGTGGTTTATAAAGAGGAGGAAAGGGAGACTTTTTGGATTGGAAAATGATTATTTTATCGAGGAAGAATATATAAAAATATATAGAAATATATAAAAATATATAAAAGTATATAAAAGTATATAAAAGTATATAAAAATATATAAAAATATATAAAAATATATAAAAATATATAAAAATATATAAAAATATATAAAAATATATAAAAATATATAAAAATATATAAAAATATATAAAAATATATAAAAATATATAAAAATATATACTTTATCTATGTCTTTCTTGAAATTAAATTAAATTTCTAAACTTCTTACAGTTTACAGCTTTCTTTTAATGATAAAAATCGAGAGTTAGTTAAGCTAAAAACTTAAGTAGTTTTGTGTTTTAAAAACAGAAGGAAAAGGTCACTTTTTAGGTTGAAAAATTCTTATTTTTGAGAGAGAAATTGGTTAAAATGGTTAGAAAATTCTTATTTTCGCTTTTTGGGTTGAAAAATCAATATTTTTGAGAGAAAAAATGATTAGAATGGTTGGAAAATAAGTATTATCGAGGAAGAATATAAATATTACACACTGTTTTTCTTGTAATTAAATTAATTTCTTGGTCTTCTTACAGTTTACAGTTTTCTTTTAATGGTAAAAATTGGATGTTAGTTAAGCTAAACAGTTGAGCAGATTTTTGGTTTATAAACAAAAGGGAAAGGTCACTTTTTGGGTTGAAAAATGATTATTTTCAAAAGAGAAAATATAAGATTTACTATTTCTTTCTTGTTATTAAATTAATTTCCTAATCTTTAAGTTTACAGCTTTCTTTTAATGATAAAAATCGGGGCATTAAGTAAGCTAAATAGTTGAGCAGTTTTGTGGGTTATAAAGAGAAGGAAAAGGTCACTAATTTAGTTGGAAAATTAATATTTTTGAAAGAGAAAATGGTTAGAAGGGTTGGAAAATTCTTATTTTCACTTTTTGGGTTGGAAAATTCTTATTTTTGAGAGAGAAAATGGTTAAATTGATTGAAAAATTCTTATTTTTGAGAAGGAATATAAATATTACATACTGTTTTCCTTGTAATTAAATTAATTTCCCAATCTTCTTATAGTTTACACAATGACGCTGTTGGCCAATGTGATTGGTGGTCTCATTCTGCTGTTCCATGCTGGCCAATTCGAGACCTTCTTCCTGGCCATTTTCTACACGCTGCTCTTCTCGCCCGCCTCCTATGTGTGCTGGTGAGTTTAAAAGGATAATACCTTTGCTTTTATTTCAATTAAAATCTTACTTTCTTCAAATTCAAATTCACTGTTAAAATAACTAATAATTCCCATTTTTATAATCAGGTTCCGTCCGGCGTACAAGGCCTTCCGCAACGATTCGAGCTTCAACTTTATGGTCTTCTTCTTCATTTACTTCTTTCAAACCCTGTACTCGATCGTCCAGGCCGTGGGCTTTGAGAAGATGGGCTACTGCGGCTTTATTACGTCCATTGCCCAGTTCGATGGCGAGGCATCGGGCATAATCGTTGGCATTCTGCTGCTTAATATCTCCTTTGCCTTTGCGGCGGTGGCCGTGGCCAATGTGCTGATGATCACCAAGATCCATACGATCTATCGCAGCACTGGGGCCAGTATGGCCAAGGCCCAGGCGGAGTTTACCACAGAGTTTCTGCGGAATCAGCATGTCCAGGAGGCGGCATCCTCGGCCGTTAATACGGCCATCAATTCGCAGTTTAACAACAGCAGCAGATACTAAGTTAAATCAATCAATCAATCAATCACGATGGAAACTCAAGCGAAAAGCAGAGAGAAAGCTGAAGAGACAGGAGAGAAATCTGGAAGAGAAAGAATTAGAAAGCATTGAGCGCATTGAACTAATAACTATTTGCTTTTGTGCATCAAAACAATTCCTAGAATGCCGTCGTCTTTATTACAATTATAATTAACTGTAATGATAACACACACACACACAAGATAACACACACACCACACACACTCAATGCATTAACAATATTTATAAAGAAAGAAAGAAAAAGCGATAATGAACTTGGAACCTAGGCTAAAAGTGAAACAAAACAAGAAAAAACAAATAACAAAATAGCAGAGCAACAAAAGAGAAAGAAAAAGGAATACACAGAGAGAAAGAGAAAGAGAGGAAGCATAAGGATACGAGTATTAAAGGATAACAACGGATAAAGAAATGAAAACGGAAACGAAAACGGAAATGCAAGCTGCAAGCTTCGGATAATGATGTTTTCTAGTTATTTAAGTCATTGAAACGATATAGGCATACCTCCCACACACACATGCATACACACACATGGATATACATATATATAAAAGCGATCTTATATATATGTATAAATATATATAAAGATATACAAAAAATAATATATATATATTTAAAAGCTTGCATTATAAAAGAAAAAGGAAAATGCTACAAAATTCTAAAATTCATTTTTCGCTCTGTTCATCGTGTCGTCGTGTATTTTTGTAATTGTAATTGTTATATATTATCTATAAATATATATTAAATATATATACATATATATATATTGAGACACACATTTATTTTTTAGATAAATCCGTTCCGATTCTGTTCAATTCGCTTGCTAAATCAAAGTTGTGTTTATATTTATATATATTATATATTACGATCTACTTAAAACTTGTATTAAATTTATCGCAATGAGAGGAACGACGAACTATCGATGTGTATTTGGAATTCAAAGCAAAAATGCAACAATGATGATAAATTAAAGAGAATAAAAATATACAAAATACTTATAGATGTAACGCAAGCTCTAATGTGTCCTTTGTTTGGGTTTCTTGAGTGGAAATTATCGTTTAAAAGTTCCAAAAAATTTAAATCTGCTATTTCTCAAGTTTATTTTTAATGAGGAAACATTTTATATAACCCTTTATTTCTAGTTTCCATGTTCTTATTTTTTATATAACCTTTATTTTTAGTTTTCATCTCCTTACAATCGTTTTACTTACATGACTTCAGCTTCTAAGAATTTCAAGCTTAACTTCTGTTAAGTTTTTCTCGGAAATTTAGGGTGTTCTTTAGTTATAGATTCACTTACAGACTGAACATTGTGTTGAAGTAGAATTTAGTGGGAAATGCTTAGCATTTGATTTACATTTCATTGGGTTTGTAAGGGTTTGTAAGGAGCAAGGATTCAAGGAAGCTGTGTGGGAACAATGATGCAATAAATGCTGTAATTAAGAAATCTTAAGAGCTGCTTATTTGCTTTCTGAAAACACTTAATAGCCTTGAATTGATTAAATTAATTAAGTGAAATATATTTAAAGGGAATAAGTGAAATATATTTAAAGGTGAATTAATGTAAGTTTCTAAATGGGTTTAAGTAAAAATTACGTAACTACATAAATACTATAATCTTTGGGTTTCATTTTCTTAAAAATAAAATCCATAAATATAGATTTTCAGAGAAATTTGATAGAAAATAGGCTAAAGTAACGTGTTGTTAATAATTATCCATTTTTGTTCCTTATTGCTTTGCTTTATTGTCAAGTTTAAGTTTGTAAAATTAATGATTTTTAAGACATTTTATTTAAAAAGAAGTTATCTTTGGGTTTAACTTTGTATCGTTTGAAAGTTTGTAAAATTAATGATTTTCAAGGCAGTTTTTAAATAGAATTCTATTTAAATTTTTTTATATAGAATTTACTTAAACTAAGAAATGTTTAAAGTTGCTTTTTGAGTACAAGCTGTTAAATAATTATTTTTCTCAATGAAATATCATTTTTAAAGTAAAACTTAAAGATAGAAATTATATTCCATAATATTTTGATATTTGTTTATTTTTATACCCTTGCAGGGTATTATAATTTCAGTCAGAAGTTTGCAACGCAGTGAAGGAGTCATCTCCGACCCTATAAAGTATATATATTCTTGATCAGCATCAACAGCCGAGTCGATCTAGCCATGTCCGTCTGTCCGTCTGTCCGTCTGTCCGTCTGTCCGTCTGTCCGTCTGTCCGATTATACGCGAACTAGTCCCTCAGTTTTAAAGCTATCTGAATGAAACTTTGTGGATAGTCTTCTATATACTCTCACTCGTACATAAGTCGGAACGAGCCGGATCGGCCAACTATATCATATAGCTGCCATATAACCGATCCTTAAATTTGTTGAAAAAAATTATAACTTGACTGTTTTTTAACATATCTTGATCAACTCTCGGTTATAAGCTTTATATATTGGTCCAGATTTTTAGATTAAATTTCATAAGAATCGGACCACTATATCATATAGCTGCCATACAAACGATCGGTTAATGTGGAGGTAAACTACATTTTACCTTACATTTAAAATGTAAAAATATGTAAAAAAAATGTAAAACTGTAAAAATTGTATGTCTATGAAAGTAGTTCGTATTATATTGGAATAGATTATAATTTATACAATTGGAATCTGCAAGGGTATAACAACTTCGGCGTGCCGAAGTTAGCTTCCTTTCTTGTTTAAACTAGAATTTGCTTAAACTAAGAAATGTTTAAAGTTGCCTTTATTCTGCTGAGTGCAAGCTTGTAAAATAATTATTTTTCTTAATAAAAATATCATTTTTAAATTGATACCTAAAGATATAAATTATATTCCATACAAATTTGGGGTTTGTTTACTTTTTTATTTATAGAAAGCTTGAAATGGTGTAAATAAATATTGAATTAGCATTTATCCAATATTCTATTTAATTTTTATTATGTTTAAGAAAAAAATAAGGCATTTAAAATAAAAATAATAAAGAAATATATACAATTAACTTGAAGAACAAATATTTAAATATTTATTTTAGAATATATTAGGAAAGTTGATTTAAAATAAATAATAATAATTAAAAAATATATACAATTAAATTAAAGAATATATAAGGAAAGTTGATTTCCACAAGAAATAAATATAACTAAATATTTATATTTATTTCTTGTATAAATATTAACAAATTATATACAATTAAATTTCAGAATCAACTTTCTTAATAAATTCTTAAAGTTCATTGTATATATTTTTTATTATTATTATTTATTTTAAATTAATTTTCTTAATATTTTCCTAAATAAATATTTTTTTATATTAATTTCTTGTAGAAATCAACTTTCTAAATATTTTATTAAAGTTAATTATATATATTTCGCCGAAATTAAATATATTTCATATATATTTCAATCATTTTAAACTAATATTTAACACTACAAATTTTTATTAATTTATTTCTTGTAGAAATCAACTTTCTAAATATATTCTTAGATTTAGTTGTATATTTTTTTTATTATTATTATTTATTTTAAATCAACTTTCTTAATATCTTCTTAATTAAATATTTAGTTTTATTTATTTCTTGAAGAAATCAACTTTCTAAATATATTCTGTTAAAGTTAATTGTATATATTTTTTTTATTATTCTTGTTTATTTTGAATGAACTTTCTTAAAATATTCTTAATTAAATATTTAGTTATATATATATATATATTTCTTGTAGAAATCAACTTTCTAAATACATTCTGTTAAAGTTAATTGTATATATTCCTTCGTAATTAATTTTATTTCATTTAAAACAATCACTTTAAACTAATATTTAAAACCACAACTTATGCAGCTATAAAACTCACCTCAAAACTAAGCCACAAAATCTAAATAAAATCCTTCAAATTGAGCCAATAATTCAGGATATCCTCGAATCAGCTGGAGACCGAACCCAGAGACCCCTTCATAAATCCAGATCTCTGGGATTCACGCCTGATTGATATTCCCACAAGTGTGATGGGAGCCAAGACATTCCTTCGTTTTTCCCTTTTTGTCATCGCAGGATGAAAATTTCATTTGGCAAAATGTTGAATTAAATCAACAACAGCAAATGGTTCTGTCCACACCCCCGCTTCCCCCCTTTTGCCTTCAAATATTTGTGCTAGACAGATACGTGTACTATATAGATATATATAGACATACACTCGTTTTTACATATATACAAAAAGAGAGACACTCGCTTAGATTGGGCAAAAATTGCGCATACGCCACGTTGGGCGAATATTTGCAACGATTTGTTTGCCATTTTGCTGGCAGTCCGCAGGGGGACTGAGGGGGGGAGAGGCGGGGGCGGGACACAGAATGCAGTAAAAAGCGAGAACGATGAGCAAATACGCTCGAGAGTCCTGCAGATGCCGTCGTTACGGGGCAAATCCTTTTCGGCACACTTCAAGTCGAGAGCAGAGACTGCACTGCATCGCTCACGTGTTGCCGCCGGAATGAATGGTTAAGGTAAAAGGTAAGCACCTGGCCAGGTGGGATCGCTAATTGCTGACAACGATTTGCTATTGATTGCATTTTCACGCTGCCTGCGTGCCAAGAGCGCACGGAGGCGAAGTCAAAGGACAAAGGCTGTGACAAGGTAACCATATTGATTTTGTGTCGCGCCAAGAATAACCAAGTGAGCGACACGTAACTCAACTCGCTTCTAGCCATACTTTTTCCGAGAGAGTATCCTTTTTGTATCGCTAAGTTTTGCAATTGAAATTGTATATCAAGACTGCTGATCCTCAATTGTCCTGGAAGAGTGAAAAGGAGCTGGCAGTAGGAGTTTCCATTAAACGAGTTTCTTGAAAGGGTTTATTAGAATTCTGTTGAGTTTTCAGGGAATCTTTAAGGAATTTTTGGAATTCTTTTAAGGCTTTAAGGCTTTCCAGGAGATCTTTAAAGATTTTTCGGAATTATTTTTAAGGCTTAGAAAATGAAGAAAATTAATTAATCAATTAATATACAAAATACTGCACTGCGTTTTTTAAGATGAATAAATTTCAAATGAATAAATTCCAAAAACTCTTAAGTCGAAGTCAAAAGTAAGCTAGTTCAAGATAGAAAAGCAGCTCAATCTTAGCATTTATCAATTAATTATTTATTGTTCTCTGTTTCTTACAGAATTTACATTTATTTTTAATTTGTTTATAATAATTTTAATCCTTTTTAAGTTTAGCTCCTAAATGTTTTCTTCTTTTCTTCACCCTTGGTATAGAAATAAGTACAAATTAGGAGGCATCATTAGTTAATTAAATTAAATTATATTCATTAACAATAAGTAATTAATTATATTCTATTTCAAGTAAACTGTTTCAAAATGTATAATAGTTATTTATAATAATTAATTTAAGTAAATTGTTTTTAAAATTCTATGAATTTTATTCATTAGCAATAAGTAATTTACTACCAAATGAAGTGTAATTTATATTCCTTTGTTATAAATAATGTTTAATATTTTTAGCTTATATCTCGGACACATTTTCAGGGATTTGAAAGCTAAAGCAATATATTGCTATAGTTTATTTAAATCAATATTTTTCTATACATAAAAATAAAAATTATAAATAAATTAGACATTTTCGGGGAAAAAAAAATTGATATAAATTTACAACACGATACCGCAGAGACAAATAATAATTTTTCCAAGTTTTAAATTCTAATGAATAGTGCAAAAATGTAGTTTTATACGCCTTCCCGATGGTTTAAAAAAAAAACTAAACCTTGTTGACAATACAACACCTCAATTCTACTCAAAGAAACGGCACTTTCTGGCACTTAGAATTTGAAATAATTAAAATAATTAAATAAAATATTTAAATAAAATAATAAATAAAATAATAAATAAAATAATAAATAAAATACTAAATAAAATACTAAATAAAATAAAAAAATGTTAAGGCCAGATTTGAATTGATCGCAAGTCGAAAACCTTCGAAATAGAATATTCCTGTTCTTGTTTCTGAGATTTCTTTTTCTTTTGCACGCATGTATTTTAATGAAATAAATTAATGTATTTAAAGCACCGATTTATATTTTATTTTTTATTTATATTTATATTTTTTTATTTATGTTTTTTTTTTTATTTATATTTATATTTTTTTATTTATGTTTTTTTTTTTATTTATATTTCTTTTTATTTATATATTTGTTATTTATATATTTTTTTATTTCTATATATTTTTTTCTATATTTTTTTATTTCTATATTTTTTTATTTCTATATTTTTTTATTTCTATATTGTTTTATTTATATTTTTTTTTATTTATATTTTTTTTTATTCATATTTTTTTATTTATATATTCTTTTATTTATGTTTCTTTTTATTTACATTTTTTGTATTTATATTTATTAATTTATATATTTATTTATTTATATATTTATTTATTTATATATTTATTTATTTATATATTTATTGTGTTTTCCCCAGGACACTCATATTGGGAGTCAAGTATCGGAAGCTTTGCCCGTGTCACTTTCCACTCGAAGGATAAACGCTTTCCGCTAGCTTACGAATCACTTAAATTGTACAAATAAACATAGATATATAGTAAATATATATATATATATTCCGAAGCCCCGCTAGGAGCTAAACGCTCGCCCTGCAGGCGACCGGTTGTCCTGCGACAAATTAGGCAGCCAATGCCCCTTGCCAGTGTCCTGTGACGATGATGATGATGTAGATGATGATGATGATGTCCTGGCAAATAGCAGGACTACCAGGACTACAGCGTGGCCAATTTTTCACACTACACGGAAGTATTATTTGGGTCACATTTCCTGCTGCTTTTAATTAAAATCTTCTTCCCACTGGCGGATGTACAAATTTTCGAGATGTTACAAAAAAGGAAGAGAACGAGAAGGGGGAACGGGGAAACGGGGGAACAAGGATAGTGAGGTCCTGGCTTAGTGACTTGGTCAGAGCTAAGTCACAGCCGAAGGCGTTTGTCGACCCGACAACCCGAACTTTATCCCGAGGAGAGTCCACAAAACGTCGCACACAACCTATTGCCCTTCATAATGCCACCAAGGGGATGCCCCTTCAAAGGGGGGGAGTGAGGGGTGAGAGGGGGTAAGAGGGGGCATGGCGGCAGTGGCGGCCAGATGATTTCAGCTGAGATTGAAGATAAAACACATGCGCTCATCACGTTTGCTGCTTTGTGCTCTTCGTGCTCTTCGTCGTCGTTCTCGTTGTCTTCGGTGTTCCCGTGTTCCCCGCCTGATCCTGCTCCGAGCTCCGAGCTGCGGCTGCTGCCGCCTCTCATCCTCACACACACATACACAGACACACACATGAGAATACCGCAAGGCCGAACACATACAGCGAGGCGCGGACACAAAGCGCCGCACATGGCACTTGGCGCTGCGACTCACGCACAGAGAGAGAAAAAGGGGAGAACAATTTTTTAGAATCATTATTAAGTTACTATTCCATAATTTTTTTTACTATAATATTAATTTTCTAAAATAAGACTAATTTTAATATATAATTTATATTTTTATCATAAAGTTCGTTCTCCCTTCGTTCTATAAAATTCTCTCACCATAAAATTACTATTTTCTTTTTTGTTTTTCCATAATAGTAATTTTCTAATATTAAAATTATTTGAAAATATTTTTATCATAAAGTTCTTTCTCTCCTCTCTCTTTATAAAATTACTATTTCTTTTTTTGTTTTTCTATAACATTAATTTTCTAAAATTAAAGTCATTTGAATAAAGTCATTTATCATAAAGTTGTCTCTCCTTTTTCTCCATAAAATTACTATTTCCTTTTTTGTTTTTCTATAATATCAATATTCGAAAATTAGATTTCTTTGAAAACGAAAGTTTGAAAATATTTTTATCATAAAGTTCGTTCTCTCCTCTCTCTTTATAAAATTACTATTTCTTTTTTTGTTTTTCTATAATATTAATTTTCTAAAATTAGATTAATTTGCAAAGGGAAGTTTGTGAATATTTTTATCATGTTTACTGTTTGGTTTATAATAATATTAATTTACCTTAATTAATATTAATTTAAAAACGGAAAATATTTTTATCATAAAGTTCATTCTCTCCTCTCTCTTTATAAAATGACTATTTCTTTTTTTTTTCTATAATATTAATTTTCTAAAATTGTATTAATTTGAAAAGGGAAGCTTGTGAATATTTTTATCATAAAGTTTTCTCTCTCCCTTCTTTCCTTAAAATTATTGTTTTACACTTGAATTTATTTGCTAAATAGTTTTACATACTGTTAAAAAGGTGTATAAATTTCATATATATTATTATCCACATTTTAAACATTATGTAAAAATATTTTGTAAATAAATTCAAGTGTAATAAATTAATAATTATTCTGTATTTTATACATAACTTTATAATGAGCTTAACTTGATCTATATATATTTTTTAATCTGTATTTTATCCATAACTTTATAATAAGTTTAACTTAATTTCTATATATTTTGGTATATATTTATTGAGGGTAAACAATTACTTGGGATATTTAAGTTTTCTTCACTTTTTCACTATAATTCCCAACGTTGTCTAGTTGCAAGCTTCCCTAAATATTGAATTTTGAGAGTTGGTTGGATAATGTTAAAGAAAATAAGACTTTCCTTGGGAAAACCTTAAAATAAAGCCTTTCTTTTGATCAATTTCTATTAATAAATTAATAAGTTATGATAAGAATCTGTATTTTGACCATAACTTTATAATAAGTTTAAATTAATCTATATATTTAGAAATATATTTATTCAGGCTGAAAAATTACTTGGAATATTGTTAGGTTTCTCCACTTTTTCATTATAATTCCCAACGGGGTCTAGCTGCAAGCTTTCCTAAATATTAAAGTAAGAGAGTTGGTTGGATAATATTGAGGAAAGTGGAACACCTTTTTAAATAAGTCTTTCTTTTGATAAATTTTAAATTTTCTTTTACAAAAATAATAAGACTATCCTTTTTTTTGATGCATTATTTTTAATCTTAAATACTATTAATTTTTGCCAGTGCATTATTTCGGTTACCATCAGTGTTGCGGCGGCTGTGGTTGTTGTTGCTCTGGAAGTCTTCTGTTGGCTTTGTCCCCGCTGGGAAATGCGCATCGCCCGCGGCAGACAAATATTTTGTTTTTTATCTTTATTCAATTCAATTCCACCAGCGACCACTTGAGTTTTTCTTTCTCAGCGGTCCTCGGATATGATTCTCTTATTGTCTTAATTGGAAATCCGGACGGAAGTTTCATCTGGCAAATGGACCTTGGGAGCTGCGAGAAGGAAGCTGTAATGTATGCAGGTGGCACAACGCAAGGATCTCAGGTGAGTTTCGGGAAAGAAAGTTTGCAATTCCCAACAGATCTGACATTTTTAAGGGATATTTTTGGGAAACTATTTCAAGCTGGGGAGATATATCTTTAATAAAGTTTGATTACTATTATAAAATTAGGAAATTCCTTCCGGAAATTAAATAATTGCATTTCCTTATATAAAATAATAATAAAATGTACTATTTCCCATAATCTTATATTTTTTTATATATTATATCTTCAATATTATTATATTTAAATAATTTAAATGCAACTTTTAGTACTTGAACTTTTTCCAAAAACATAAGAGATTAATTTTATTTAAATTTCTTCAGTATTTATTTTTAATTTTAAAAAATATATTTCAGGATTTCGAGTATTTGCCGCATTTTATAATATAAAATCATAATAAATCGTACTATTTCCCATAATTTCATATAATATATATCTTCAATATTATTATATTTATTTCTTTAAATTAATTTAAATGCAACCCACAAAATTTCTCATATAATATATCTTCAATATTATTAAATTTATTTAATTTGAATGAAACTTTTAGTACCTAAACTTTTTCCACAAACATAAGAAATTAATTTTATTTAAATTTCTTATTTATTTTTTTTAAATTTTAAAAAATATTTCAGAATTTCGTGAGTCTTTGCCGCATTTCCCAACGGACCTTTTGGGCCTGAGGAGAACTGGGCTTTCGGTTCGGTTCGACTCTCGGCTTTTGGTTCAGGTTCGCTTCGTTCGGTGTCCTTTCGTTTCGTTTCGTCTCGTTTCGTTTCGTTTCGTTTCGCCCGGAGTCCTGATGCTGAGACTGCTGGGGCTTTCTTCAATGAACAACGTGAGGAGCAAGGGGGCACGGGGTGGCAAGGAGCAGGGATGCGCGACGAGGTGAGGTGGAGGTGGAGATGAGGCAAGGCGAGACGAGGCGACAGTGCTCGCTTTGGGCTTGGCTACAAATTTTTTTGTAACAGTCGCGCACATCCCACCAGCGACACGCTGCCCCCGCAAACGAGCTCTCTCACACACACACACAAAGACAGTGGGGTGCGCCAGGCATGGGGTTTGGGGGGCTAGGTGGCCCCTTCAATTTAAGTAGGTAATTTTTTGTTTTATATAATATAAACCATTATTTATTTTATTATTTGTAATTTGGTTATCAGAAATATCAATAATTCTTAAATGTCTTGAAAAACAAACGGAGAAGCGAACTTTGTGAAGCCGAATTGTTTATACCCTTGCACTTAGCAATTTGCAAGAAGCTTGAAACTCAGTAAAAGACTCATTTCCGACCCTATAAATCATATATTTTGTTGATCAGCATCAGTACAATACCAACCTGCAAGGGTATACAAATTTCGGCTTTCCTAAACAAGCTACTCTCTTGTTCTTATTAAATTTCACATTTTTTTGTGTTATTAATTGCATTAGTATTTGCTTGCGCAAAGAGATTACTTACTTTCAGGAGGGAGAGAGAGTGTGATCCCGCTATAGCGGCCTGAAAGTATCCAGCTTCACTTGGTCTCTCACGCTCTCTCCCCTATGCTTCTGCACGCTCTCACTAACTTAGGCTTTTGCACGCTCTTACTAACTTAGGCTTCTGCACGCTCTCACTAACTTAGACTTCTGCACGCTCTCACTAACTTATGCTCAAGTTAGCTGTAGTTAGTGTGTGTGTGTAATATGGAATGGCACAGTTAGCAAGATCCCATGATAGCGAATAGAGAGAGTAAAAGAGCAAGGCCACGTCGGCAGAGAAATTGCTCTGCAGAAAGATTTTTTCTCTTCTATGTGCATTTCCCTTGCGAACTCAATAAATACATAAATCGCACGTCACGTGGCATTATTTAACGAATTAAGTGAGAAGTTAAAGTTGTTGTTTTTCGATATATATTTCTTATTAAATAATTTGAATATATAAAGAATATAAATAGAATTTAACCCTCTTGTTTCAGTTAATAAAAATCCATCCTACGCTCCTGACCCTCACAAACACAGTCACACATAACAAGCTAGAGAGGCGAGAGCTCGCGCTTCCCGAAGCTCGTTCGGGCACTCGGGCCAGTCGGGAGATCCCCTTCGGCTCGAAGGCTGATAAGCTTCTGGCTTCTGGCGGCGCTGAGTCCTGGCCGTGGTCCTCCTGGTCCTGCTCAGTGCCAAACTGTCAATCGTGTAGTGCGGTCATGTGGTGCGGAGCCAGCGTGCGCACGCCTCCCATCATCGTCGCCCTCTGAGTGGTCTTCAGTCCGAGCCTCTCGAACCAGAACCAGAACCAGAACCATAACCAAATCCAAACCAATACCAAGTCGAAACCGAAACCGAAACCAAGACCCCAAGCCGAAGCTTAGCTGAATTTGATTTGATTTCTAACAAAAAAAATCCAAATCCAACAAGAAATATATTACGAAAATATATTTTTAGGCAAAAAGTGTTCGAGTGCCAAGAGAGATTACGCGAAAACAAAAAAAAAAACCCAACCGGAACCCATCCAGCCAAGCTGAAAAGAAAGTATTAAATATATTAAATAAAAAGAAATTAAATAAATATATATTTAGTATATTTAAATCGTGCCTCAGCCGAAAAAATAAATAAATAAAATTCAATTACAAAGAGAGAGTTACAAAATGTTAGCCATCGGATTGCTTTTTGTTTTTGTGAGATTTTTTGTTCTTGTGCGGTTTTGAACACGAGTGCGAACAGAACAACAACAACAGCAACTAAACCAACAGTAATAATAATAACAACAACAACAACAACAGAATCACCAACAACAACAATTACAAAAACAACAATTACAACACCAATAACAGCACCAACAACAACTAGAGTTCCCCAAAAACAACAATGCTTGAAAGCTGCTGCAAAGGTAAGTGAAAACATTTGAATTTTAAAAATAATTTAAATATATTTATATAGAAACCTAAATTGAATTTGTTATATATTTTTTTTGGTTGTTGTGGCACTTCCTTTGGGCTTTAGGTTAATCCAATTTGCGGCAGAAAGTCAAGGCTAGAGATTTTTTTGTTCAAGTCTGTCACATGTCCTGCCAATTAGTTGACAGATTACGCAAAACTAAGGCCCCTGGCCAGCAGCCTTTAATTGTTTCTTGAGTTTCTTGAGTTTCCCTTAGTTTCCCTTAGTTTCCCTTAATTTCCCTCCCCCCCCCCCCCCC
>VNJS01008591.1:233903-280982 GCA_008042575.1 Drosophila watanabei
TTTTTCCCCTTTTTTCCCCCCCCCCCCCCCCCCCCGAAAAAGCTTTTCCAGCATTTTTATATTTATATAACCACGGCGACCAAACCTCCATATTCATCTCGGTTCGACCCTAATGAAGTTGTGTGACTGAGAAGAAGGAAAAAAAAAGAAAAAAAGTACTCAATCGTTTTTGTTGTGTGTGTGTTAGGGTGTGTGTGTGTCTGTCTGTGTTGCCACCCCCGGATTTAGGCCTTTTGGCATTGCCGCCTCTTGTCTGCGCCTTGTTATTTTTACAGCTCCTTGAGCCACTGACCAAATTCTATATCTATATATATGTATGAATTCCTCTTGCTTTGGGGTCCTGGGAGGGTCCTCAAAACTCTATTAGCTTCATTATTAATAAAGTTTTCCCTTTTTTTTTTGCTGCGAGGCCGCCCTAATGATATTTTTTCTTCTCTTTTTGTACAATATATTTTTTTGTATGGCAATTTTCGGGGGGGAATCTCTGATGGGGATGGCTCAAAAATTGAGTGATTATGGGTGTTGTGTCGGAATGTGCTGCGTATTTTTAGGACCTCAGTCGAGCTCAAAAAAGGGGTTTATATTTTATAATATTAATGCAAGTCCTGCCAGCCAGCAGGGGGTCAAGTGTCGGCCATAACAATATATATTTTATAGAGTTCATTAAACTAATTTTTGTTTAAGGACTGGTTGGTTCTTCTTACTTACAGAGTATAATTGGCCGCTATAAAGTCCTGCAAGGGGTCCCTTTTTTTATGTTACTGAAGGAATTTAGGGAATTTGTAAGTTTTTGATATATAGTTTTGGTTTAATTTTTGTATACTGTTTGTTATATTTCATATATTATAACAAACATACTTTATTTTATTTAGTGTTTTTAATAAAATGTACCCACAAAATACTAAATAATAATGTATTAATTATTTAGTATTTTGTTAGTACATTTTATTGTTATTTTGATGGCTTGTTAAACAAGGAAATTTCATATTTTATATAGATAGTAATACTTTAATTTTACTTACTTAATTTAATACAATTTTAACAGAATTTTATTTATATAGTAAAACTTTAATTCAATTTACTTAATTTATTACTATTTTAACAGAAATCATACTAAATTTAATTTTATTTAAATAAATGAGCATACTAAAAATAACCCCTTTTTAACAACAATAATTTAATCGATTATAAATCAAATCACTGAGGTTCTTAAAATGCTTCAAAGGCTGTCCAAAAGTATGCTACACAATTTCATTGCCTACTTTTGGGCACATTTGTTATTGTCCCTGCTGTTGAGTTCCTGCTGGAGTGTTATTATTAAATTATTATTAGTATTAAAAACTGAAATCCCTGCTGAAGTGTTATTAAATAAAGCTCATTGCTGGTTTCCGATTGCATTCAACCTTTTATTATTATTTCGCAAATCCCTGTAATGAGTGGCTCTTCGGATCGGAGCCTAAACGAAATTCAAAGATTTTTCAAGGCCACACTACATATTGACCGCGTCGAGGGAGTCGTGTTACCAATTAAGCAAACTTTACTGCAGACCTCGCTGGTCTGTTGCATTTTAATTAATACCGAAATACGAAGCCGAGTTTAATTTAATTGTCACATGGCTGGAAAATGTAAATTTTCTGCATTTGACCAACAAAGGGTTTTCGCTTCGTTTGTCCCTGAACACTTTTTGGCCATTTGTCGTCGCTTGTCGAATATTAACTCCGAAACATAAATGGATGGGATCCGTGGGAACAGTGGCGGAAAGTTAAATAAATAAATTAAATATTTTTATTATTATTTCTATTAAAAATAATTAATTAACGTAATAAATTTCTATATGTTTTTTGCCTTTTGTTGGGTTTATGGATTTATAATTGTATACATTTAAAATGATTTTTATTTTTATTATATTTATATATTTGATTTACCTTTTGAATTTATCACATTTAATTATTTGTTTTTTTTTATTAATTATACTCTGGTGAATTTTATATTCTTAGGTAAAGAATACTTCCGAAACTGATATTCTTTTAATGAAATATTACATTTTAGTTACAAAATTAATGAAAAAAAAACAAACAAAAGTCTTTCCGAATATCCTTAAATTTTGATCATAATAAAAACTTTTAGATACATGATCATATTTCTTTGTTTCCCAAAATTCGAATTCGATTTAAAAACATTTTCAAATGTGTCTAAAAGTAGGCAACGAAATATGTCAGTTTCCAAAATTCTCTCCAACTGTCAGTTGCTTCCATGTTAATATAACATTATAACAATATAACAATTCCCCTTTCCCTCTAACTTGCATGTTAATAAAACTCAGCTTTGTCAACTTTACAATGTTATAAACATAATAGCAACTTTTTAACCCCAATGTTGATATTTAATTTCTTAAAAATTTGCAATTTATTTCCTATTTTTAGTGGGACAACAAAGGGTATAGCCTTGATGGTTCCCAAATAGGTTCACCATTACTGTGCACACACACACACACATGCGAGGAGACGAGGGTCGCCCCTTATGTTGCAACGCGGTGACAGTGACGTTGCCCATACGCCGTGTATGCCCGCCGCCTGAAAAATGTTTGCCTTATTTGTTTGCTCGCCGCTGGTCGTTTTGTCGACTTTGATGGCCCCAAAATGTATGCAAGGGGTGAGGTGGGGATGTGTTGGGAAGCTTTTTAGCCAGATTGGCTGCTGTTTTTTTTTTTGTTTTTTTCTGTGTGTTTTCTGCTGCTGATGCTATTTTCGTTCTGAGCTGTGAATGAATGTCATAATCGATAATTTAATGTGCAAAGTGGCTGCTGCTGCTCTCGGGCCTGCGGCACTTTTATTTCCTTCTATTTTATTTTTTTTTATTTCTATTCCTATTTTATTTTTTTCGGTTCTCTGTTTTTGTTGTTGTTTTTGTCGCTGTTTCTTTGGCCTGCTTCAACCATAAACGTGTTTAATTAATGGCAATGACACAAGCACTCACACAAACGCACACAGAGACAGGCTGAAAGTGGAAGATTAAGCAGAAGAAAGAGAGAGAATGTGCGGAGAAAGGTGGCGAAAATGGAGAATAGGAAGAGAGAGTGACAGAGAGAGAGAGAAAGAGAGAGTGAAGAATAAAATGACACTCGGCCAGCAGTCACATTCGAAATGTTCACAAAATAAACACTGAAGCAGAAGCGGCAAAAGTAACACACACACACACACACACACACACTGCTCACACATTTACACGCACACTTACACATCGCCAGCGAGATGCTTGAGAAGAAGTAGAAAAATAAGAAGAAGAAGAACAAGCGAGCGAGGGAGAAAGCTCTCTCCCACAGGCAGAGAGAGTGAGCAAGAGCGAGTCAGGGAGAGAGAGACAAAGAGCGCGCCAAGGAAAAATGCCAAAGATGCCGACTATGAGGAAAGGACAATGGCAAAAGCAGACGACGACGACATGTTTGTATATGCATACGGGTCGGCTTGCCTATGGTGTAAATATTATAATTTCATTTACTGCTTTAAGTTGATGAGTTAATTAGTTATTTTTTTTTACCCTTGATGGGTATTATACTTTAAATCTGAAATCTGCTATGCACTGAAGGAGTCATGTCCGACCAGTAGAAAAAAAATATATAAGAAAAATGGATAAAATGTGAGATTAGAAAATTATTAACAATATTGAAGTTTTTATTTGATTTTGCTCTCTTGTGACTTTCCTAGTTTTTCTAAAAGTGATCTATAAATAGGTCCTTTAATGAAATTGTTTTATAAATTTAAATCTTAATTATAAAAATTTATATTTATAATATAGAAGTAACTTTGAGTTAAAGAAATAATATATTATAATTTATTTATTATTTTTCCTCCGCTTATTGATATAACACAATTAAAGAAAGTCAGACAGTTCACTGTACTGGCCTCTGTGTTTTTCTCTTTCCCTCATCCGTGTGTGTTAGTAATTGTGTGTGTCTGTGTGTGTGTGTGCGACAGCAATAATAATAAAAACCTAGAAGCGGGCACAAAAATACAAGACCATGTGTGTGGTGCGTCTTCTCTCTTTACGAATGCCAAAAGGAAATGCCAAGAAATGAAGTGCTTCTACCGCTCCCCCTACCTCCCTCCCTCCCAACCACATCCCTCTGGCACACACCACATACAGGCTTGCTCTGTGTCTGTGAGTGTGTGTGTGTTAGCCCTACAATTACATAATATGGTACGCGCATAAGACGAAAAGTATTGTTAAAGCCTTTTTGATTTTGATTCCATCGTGCACATTCGCAGAGGGAAGAAAACTATGCCAAAGCCGGGCGGAGATTTTCCTCTTATTTTTGCACTCGCTTTTACTCGTTTTTTTTTTTTATTATTGATTGAATGACACTAAGAGCGGGGCAGGAGGGAGGGAGGGTGTTGGCACCAAGTGAAAGTGAACTGAATTTTCAGTTTAGCTCAGCTCCTTAACACGTCCTTTGAGCGATGTCAGTGTGTGTCCGTGTGTGTGTGTTTGCATTCCAGCACAGAGAAAAAAATATAAGAGAGTAAAAGAACATTTTGGAAAAGAACCTATACATTTTTATAGAAAATTAGTTGCCGAGAATCGTAGTTTTTTATTCACATTTATTTAAATGCATTTTAATTTCTTTGGTTTGTGGCTGTCCCTGAACCAATCTTTATTTTCCGTTTTGGCCATGGAATTACATTATTATAATCTGAAATTATCGGCTTAAAATACTGAATGACATGTAAAAGCAGTGCTGTGCCTCATTAACTCTGAAAAACAGCAATTATTTCCTTCCTGGAAAAAATGTATTGATTTATAACAATTAAAAAGGATAAACAATTAACCTAAATAAATACCAAGCACTTGTACAGATGTGAATTAACAGAATCAAATTAATTACATAACAACATTTTAACATATTAATATACAATAATATTTTATATATAATATAATAATATATTACTGTATTTGTATATAGTTCTCTCGACTTGCTTCCTTCTGTTGTCTTGCACTCAACTTGTAAAGATTTCTCTGTTCCTTTTTTATGGTAAATACAAAGTTTCAACAAAATCGGGCAAGTTATAAGGGTTTACCCGAGCGATTTAACCTTCTCCTGTTATTCTGTCCTGCAGGCAGCCCTCGAAAGTATGCAACGGCTTACATACTTCGGGTTGGCGTAATCATTGCCTACATTTCGGCGCTTGATGCAGTGCTTAAAAAGTTAGCAACTAGCTATCAAGTATATTGAACTGGAAATTCCCCATGGAACTAGCTTTTCTCCGCGTGTGTGTGCTGTCCTACTGCCCTAATGAAATTACGGAGACCAACGATGAGCTGCCAACGCACGAAATGCACTCAACGCAGACAGAGACAGGGAGAGAGAGAGGCAGGCAGAGAGAGACATGTACATGTACATGTATATGTGTATAGGATTGCATTGTAGTCGTGTTGCCGACACCGATAGTGTGTGCTTTTTCATAAATTGCATTTAGTTGGCCAAGTTTTTTGTTACTTTTTCAGTTGATTTGATTTTATGGTCTGCCAGGATCTGAGTCCGGAGTCCGAAGTCCGCTGTACAGAGTCCAGAGCACGGACAAATGTGTCCGTAATGGATGCCAAGTTGAAAAAGGGTTTTATAGAGATTATTTATAAATGTTATTACGCTGCCGAGAGAATGTAAAGGAGCCCCCAGGGAGGGAATGTGTGAGAAAAAACGAGATTTGATCGCTCCAACAGAGTTTCCTGCCATGTGCATAGTTTTTTTGTGTGTCTTTGTTTCAGCTTTGTTTGAATTGGTGAATAATGGGAATATAGAGAGAGTATGGAGAGTATGGGGTAAAGTAAATGGGGATTACAGTTATTATGAGAAATAAAATAAGCAAAGAGGGAAATTAGATTTCAGCCTTATACAATCTCTTATAATTTATACTAAATATTAGGCTTATATTTTATTTATACTTATTTCTTTAATTTATAATCTACCAAAGTTCCATATATTTTTATTTCCAACCAAAATAACTTGTGTTATCCTCAAGTCCTTAACAAGCATTTCCCACCCACTTAAGTAGCTCCACTTCTCTCTCCACATTTTCTCTAATTTAACCGGGCTTTCATTTTCTTTCTCTTTACTTTTTTCTTTTTTTCTTTTCTTTTATTTTGGCTACCTGGGGTCCTTGTGTTTACCTTGGCTTTCGATTAGCCGTGAAGCCAAATACCCGGGAACCATAACCGTAAAACACGAAACACGGAGCGGAGCAGCTTCATAAGGCGGAGACGGAGAGTGGGCGATGATGTCCTTTACGGAACCTCGCAACTAACTCATTTGCCAGTCGGCTTTATCGCCGCATCTTGGCCAGGGAAGTGGCAGTAGCGTGGTACGTGCCTATTAGCCGGAACGTGTTCCATCTGAATGTCCTGCAAGCTCTGAGGGGATCGAGCCGTGTAACAGACACTTCTCGCCATTAATTTCCATTTTGATTGGACTCCAGCTCTCTGACCTTTTTTGTTTCATCTTGCTACAAAAAAATAATAATAAAAATAATAAAAACAGAAAAGAAATGAAGGCACTCTCGCATCAATCAAACATAATTTTCTGATTTATGCAAAACTGTATCCATCCTCTTTTTGTACAATTTTTATACAATTTTTATACGATTTTGATTTAATTATGCTGCTGCCGGGAAATTGATTGCCAGTGGCCTCTCCAGCTGCAATCAATCAAGGCATTTTTGGCCTAAAAGGGTTGCAGACCTTTACACACACACACACACACATTTAGGGCTCGAACAAGGACTCGGGTCAGTGGCTATAATAAGAAGAAACCAATTCTTGAGATGCTTTCTTAAGCACTGAAAAAATATTAAATAAAAAAAGGTTATTGAAAAGGAAAATGAAAGAATAATTATATAAAAATATAAAAATTATATTGAATAAAATTTCAGATAATATTATTTCAAAGTAAATTTAATTGTAAATAAATTTAATTGTAAATAAAATAATATACAAAACCTGATCTTAACTTTATTTAATAATAAACCCAGCAAGCTGTCTTTACTTTCTTTATAAATTTCTAATTATAAATCTTAAATTAAAAAAAAAAAACCTTTAAATTTGATAGAAATCTATTATAAAACTTTTTCTTAAGATAATAAAACTCCCTTACCTGTAAAAAAAGTCCTTCTTCCCACCTTAATAAAAGTTTTAAATATTATTATTATTATTACATAAAGTATCTAAACAATAAATTATGGACACACTTTAAAATCTAAAGAAAAGCCCAAAGTTAACAAAACTTTTCTGTTTTTCTGACTGCTTGGTTCCAAGGACGATGTAAAAGTTTCCGTTTGCTTTGAAAAATTGGCCGGGAAAGCTTTCGGAATGTGAAAAACATAATTTGTGAAGCATCCATCAATTAGCTGGCGATGAAATATCATCTTTATACGCTTCTTCCAAGGGAACAAGGCTGCCAAATGACTGGAAGAAGTCTTCGTAAATGCACACCAGGGACCCAAAACACACACACACACACCACCTCTTTCGAGTGTGTGTTTGTTTGCATGGCCTTTGCGTGTGTGCGGACATGAGGCATGTCAAATAGTTGTCAATTATTTTTATTACAATTTCCCTTCTTCTCTTTTTTTTGTGTTTGCGCCTCGCCTCGACTTGACTTGACTTCGGGTCCACCTTCACCTCCACCAGCCTCACCCTCTTCCTCTTTCCGAGCAGCCCCTAGAGCCCCCTTTAGCGGCACTTCGTCACGCCTCTGCACTGTGTTCTTTTTATTTTACACAAAACCAACACATGTAACGATGTCAGGATGCTGGTACACGGGGAAAAAATTATTAGTATTGCTTCCAATGTAGTTTTTTTTAATATAAATGAAATATAAATATAAATTTAATAAATATTGAGTTCTTGAGTATCGAAATAAATTTTATATAGTGTATAAAAATATTTTTTAATTTAAGAAAAGAAAGTTAACCACATGTGATCATATATTTCTTCAAAAAACATATTCATTTATATAAAATAATATAAAATGTATTACGATAGATATTTCTGGTAGATATACAGGAAGTGTCAATATTTCCCGGGATTCTTTATTTATTTATACACATCTCTTAATTTATTATTATTATAAAATAAAACTTTCAACAAATTTAAACCTTAAAGTTTTATTAGAATATTATTAAGAGTATTTTGTCATGATTTTTCCTCAATCTAAGTCTTACGAAACGATATCTTAATTGATAATTGTAAAAAATATTTATTTTTTTATTTATTTATTTAATAACAATAAAAAATCAAATAATAAATAAATAATAATAAAAATACATCTTGATTACAAAAGCAATATTTATTGAAGCATTGGCACACTCCTTATTTATCTTTATTTTAACCAAATAACTTCCTACTTAATTTTTTCTGAGTGCATAATGTTTGCATGCGTGTGGTATGTGTGTCCCGCTGTGTGTGTGGCGTGTGTGTGCTTGCCTTTTTTAACGCATTTATTATTTCGACGAGCGTCTTTTGTTGATTGCCAGTGAGGAGCAGGAGCAGGAGGAGGAGCAAGGGGAGCTCGGAGCTTGTGGAAGAGGCCTTTCATTCGTCCTTCGTCCTTCGACGAAGCTGAGGTTCAAGTGTAGGCTTAATTGGCATTCATCTGCCTTCTCTGCATATGTGTATGTGTGTGTGTTGGTGTGTGTGCGTATTTTATAATTTTTCCATTTCTCTTCGCCGCGCTCATTGCATACACATTTCACATTTGAGCTTCCTGTGCCGTGGCACTTTCCCTTTTCGCATTTCGCATTTCGCTTGTCGCTCTTCCATGTTGCCTTTCATGCTTTCATGCGCATTGTGCGCACTTTTCCTGTCATTCGCGTAATTGTGTGAGTGTGCAAAGGCTGTTTGTGTATGTGTGTGTGTGTGCCATTTGATGGGAACAAGCTCAGCCAGCTGAGTCTGCCCTGAGCTGGTTATCCTTTTACCCTCGCAGTGCACACACTGTCCTGAAAAGTAGTGCAAGTACTGGCCAAGTTAATGTAAATTAATAATAAATAAATAAATTAATAGAGTTGTTTAAACTTATATAAATATTGTGTGGTAGGAGCTTAGAAAAAAGACACACACACACAAACAGACTGATTCTCCGAGAGATCTGCTAACATTCTCTTTATTTGCTTTGCATAAAACAGACTGACTCTCCGAGAGATCCGCTAACATTCTCTTTATTTGCTTTGCATAAAACAGACTGACTCTCCGAGAGATCAGCTTGCATTCTCTTCGTCTTAATACTAATTTTCATAGGCTTAACATTGGCTTTACATATGTATTGGTGCTGTTCACGTATTAAAATATCAGTGTGACTCTCTCTACCAGTCTACTACAATTTTTCTCTTATAATTTTTACTTATATGCTGGGCTTATATTTTATATTAGAAAACTGGAATAATTGCCGTTTCCTTGGAAATACTTTTTAAATACATTTAAATAACTTATGACACTATTTTTTAGTTTAATTTAAAGGCACATTTTCTCTTAGTGTCAGCTGTGTGTGTCGTCAGCCTCAACAACAAATTCAAATCCAGCGGAAGTAATTTGACGCACATGCGGGGGGTCCTCCTCCTGTGACGACGACGACTGACTAACTGTGACCTAGCACCCCCGCCCCCCTGCTGCCGTTCATCATTTGAATGCGAATTGACGGCAAGGAGTCAGGATCCCTCTCTGTGTGTGCCTGTGTGTGTGTGCGGCAATTATGTGTGTGCGTGCCGGTGAGCTCGCTCGCTCGCTCGAGAATATTAAGCTCTCGGCATACTTTCAGTCTCTCAGATTTTATTTGCCTCAATTAAATATTTAAGCTAATTAGCTTACACTTGGCAGGCAGCCAGACAAAAGTTGATTGATGCGAGGCGTTAAATAATTATGCTCCTTTCGGCACCTTCCTCCCCTCGTCCTGCTGCTGCAATTAGGTGCAAAGGCATTAAGGGGCCAATCCAATGAAGCGTGTGTCAGTGTGTGTGAGAGGAAGTGAGAGTGACAGGCGGATGTTAAGACGCCATTGTTGAAGATTCAGATATTCAGATTTGATTATCCAAAAAAGGAGCAGGAGCAGGAGCTTCGGCACTTGTCAATAACTTATTTATGCCATAAAATCCGACAAATCAATTCGATATTTTTAAAAAAATTCCCGCAGATAGACGAACAATTCAGGACATGCATATTTCATGGCCACTTTGTCCCGTGCGTGTCCTTGTCCTTGGATTGGGCTTAACTAAGCCGAAAGCCGAATAACTGAAAGCTGAAAGCCGAAGGCATCGCTTTCACTGTTTGTTATGTTACATTTTTATGTTCATTCTTTTGGACACGGTCTCTGGAATAATTTATGCGGCTCTTAAATAAATAAATAAGCATCAGTTTTATTTATTTTTTTGGTTAGCTTTGGTGTTCGTTTTGGGCCGAAGTTAGTTGAAATTTATCATGAATTTTGCGTTCTGTGGGTTAAAAATGTATGCAAAAGAGTCTTTGATTTTTGCGAGCTTTTTTAAATTATTTAAATATGAATTGTTTAACAATATCAAGTGGTTTTAAAGGGGATTGAATTTGCAACCAATAAGGAATAAAGCAAACTTCGGGAAGTCCAAGTTTGTAGTTTAACAAATCAGCTTTTTTAATTAATAATTTTAAAAATGTAACAACTCAGTGAAGGTGTTATTACTGAACCTATGAGTAATAGTTATTCATATTTATCCTTTTGGAAGATATAGTTTTAATAAATATTATTTCAATAAATATTATTTATCATTGCCAAAGATAAAATGTAAATAAATTTTATTTATAGGTTTGGAAATATCACCTTCAGTGAGTTGTTAAATTTTTAAAATTATTAATTAAATAAATATAAATAATATTTACTCAAATTTCATCATTTTCAAAGATATAATTTCAATAAATATTATTTATATGTTCAGGAAATATCACCTTCATTGAGTTGTTAGCTTTTGGCTTAAATTATAATGCTTTGAAAGGGTTAAAAAAGAAAGTAATTTGAAACTAAGGACCTTCTTTTTCCCATTTCAAGAAATGTAAAAATTAAATGCAAAATGTTTCTAGTTTTTAAAGAGTTTAGTGGATCTTTAAATGTAAAATTGAGCTCATAATGAGATATATACAAAGTAAACATACATCTAAAGATTCTATCCGTGCTTCTTGATTAACTTCTTGATTGTAGATTTAACAACCTTTAATAATTATTTTCAACTGCGAGCTTCAAAATTCTCTAAAAAAATTTATAAAATACTGTAAATCTTTAATTTTGCAACCTTAACTATTTATTTAGTTGCTTTACAACAATTTATAACTATTTAAAAATATGTTTTATTATTTTTATTACCAAAAAAATCCCTACTTAACCTCGAGTCGGCTTAACAACATCATTTAAAGAAATAGAATGGTTGCCAAAAACAACAACTATTTAAATATAATTTATAACATTCAAAAGAGGCCAGAAAACTTATTGTTTATGACCAATACTTAGTCTTAGTTATGAAATATATTATAACGGCATTTAATAAAGAATAAAAGTTATATTTCTTTAATTTCCACAATTAAATCCCTAAATGTTACGTGCATTTTGAGTGAAAACGATTGCAGCAATTCCCTTTTCGTAATTTATCGTTAACGCAGCGACAGCTCCACTGGGAATGCTTTATTATCCTGCGCCTCCGGTTCTAGTAAGCCAATTCAGGCTAATCCAGCTCCGAGGCTCCACTCTGTGGCCAATTGCATTAGCGTGCCACGCGGCGTATGCGTAATATGGCGTTTGGAAGCGATTGAGCGAAATTAAACGCCTTTGCAACAACTCTGGCAGCCACCAACAGCTGGCCATTAATTTCCATTGCCGCTACTGGTGGTGGTGTTGCCACCACTGCCACTGCCTTTCGCTGCCATTAAAACGTTTTTCAATTTTTCAAACCGAGGCGAGGCGAAGAGCGCGGCGAAAAGTTCCGACATTGAAAAATTGTTTAGCCAAGCTGAAAGCCGTGGCAAGGACCTGCTCGTTGGCACATTGGGAGCGAGGCCTCCTAAATCAGGACATACCGCCCCTCCCGCCCTCCCCCTAGCGATAGGTAATTGCAGTGTGAATCGAAACGAGGCGTAAAAATCTATTCAATTCATTTCTAGGTGAGGTCGCAAAGAGAAATAAAACAGGTGTTGTAATGCAGCAGGTGTGCTGCAATCGGAGGTTAACAATAATAGTTCTTAAAAATATAAACTTAAAATGATAATTTTTATGATTTTCATGGAAGAGAAATCCTGACTAATAAGTTTTCCATCTAAATCTAGTTATCCTTCGTTTTTTCCTGGTCAATTTGAGTCTCTTGAGTCTCAGTTTGTTACGCATACGCCCCGAGGAACAGCCTAAAGTCAGATTACGTAAAGGATAACTCTTACGTGTGCTTTTGTTTTTCTTTTTCTTGAAAATTCCCTGTAAACATGGCTTTAAGATGGACAGCTCCTGGCTCCTCCTGCTTTGGGATCTTAGTTTATTACGCATACGCCGAGGGCCACATTACGTATACGCCTCGGAGTGCCATTCGAATGCTAAGCAAGGTGGCCACAACTCCGGGAAAAGAGCCAGGCTAAAGGATATTACATAAGTTGAGGCGAAACACAGTCCCAGGACATGCCAGGACACTCGAGATGATGCGGTGAGCCACGAAAAATCAACTGCATTAAAAATTCAACGTCTCTGCGAATGATTTTTCACTTCTCGCCTCTCGCGATAAGGGGAGACGATAATGCCTGGTGATTGCGTTCATTGCATCATGTTTCATGCAGGAGCACAGGATCTCCGACAGTCCACGACATCCTGCCCCGGCATCCGGTATCCATGGATGTGTGTGCTCACATTTCCCCAGCGTTCACTTTATTCTCTCCTTTGGCTTAATAATTTTATTGCTTTCGGTTACGGTTTTATGCTCTCGCTCTCGCTCGGTTCTCGGACCGAAGGCCGTGCCAAGGAGAGACACCGAGTCCTTGTGTGTGTTTGTAATTGCATTATTCCTTTCTTTCACAGCGAAAACAGTTCTTTCTTTTAATTGAATTTCACGCCGTAACTTGGCTTATTTACATAGTCTCCCAAAGAGTTCCGTTCCATCCTTGCGACGATATAAATCACCGGCAGGCAATCCCCCGATTCGAATCGAAGACAAACAGGAAGACAGAAAGGAAAGGCAAAGGACTCTTGCTGATATATGACCTTTATTATATGCGAGCGGGTTTTGCCTTTGGTTTGGCGATAAATAAATCGGTTCAAGAGGTGCCGCGACGTCTTCCCGCGGGCGAATTTATTATACGCCGGCTTACGCGGCGTATGAGCGATTCCGCGGCGACGGCAGGCAACTCCCGGCAATTGATATAAAATCACAGTCGCACACAAATTGCAAATGAGAAGGAGGAGGGAGGAGGGAGGAGGTGGAAAGGATAGGGGATGGGGATATCCTTCAAGGGGTTGAGCCACCGCCTGCCGTTGACTGAGTGTCATGTTTATGCATGAGGCAATCCACGTAACGAGCTGCCAGAAAGCCAAAACGCATAACCAAACATTTTTTGGGCACCAAAAAAAAAGGCAAAGAATTGAGTCCTTTTTACCTGGCTTCCTTCGACGGGGATTTAGAGAGCGGTTTAAGGATCGAAAAATATTACTCATGAAGATGGTTTAATATTTAATTATTATTTTAAAAATGTTTAAAAAATATTGTTTATCTTTAAAGGGGGTAAGAAATATTACTCATGAAGATGGTTTAATATTTTAGCAATATTTTAAAACTATTCAAAAAATATTGTTTATTTTTAAGGCTCCAATAATATTACTTTTAAAGATGGTTTAATATCTTAATTATATATCTAAAATATTTAAAAAATATTGTTTATTTGTAAAGCTCGAAAAATATTACTTATGAAGATCGTTTAATATTTGAAAAATATTTTAAAAATATTGTTTTTTTTAAGGTTCGAAAAATATTACTTATGAAGATCGTTTAATATTTTAATAATATATCAAATATGTTGTTCTTTCTAAAAATGTTGTTTTAATTATACAAATTTGTTTAATAATTTTTTGTCAAGTTATTTTAAATGTTTTACAAATTACAAGGACAAAAAACTTGTATTAATCCCGTAAAAAGATTTTGTTAAAGCATTTATTAAAGTTTTTTTATTATTTATTTATTATTCAACCGCAAAATTATATATTTCCTCATAATTAAATAAATTCATCAATTTATTCAGTCATTTTTCTATATTTTAAATTGTAATTATAATGATGTAGATCTTCTTTTTATTATTAATTAAATTTGGAATTAAATTGTAAAAACATATTACAAGCTAGGAGAAAGTTTTTCTTAAAAAAAAGCTACCAATAATATTAATTTTTCATGTTATCTACCAAGTTTTTAACTGTTTACAATTTAATAAAATTTCTTTTAAATATTTATCTATTAAGTTTTAATAACTTAACTATTAAATTTCCAGTTTTAAGATATTTCTTATCCATTTCATTTTAAAGTGAAACAGACAGCCACTTTTTTCCACTTAGTTTGAATCATTTAAAACGTTCGAATAGCGAATCAATTGAATGTTTTTATTATCGATGAGAACGATGTGCTGCTGCCTGTGTATATTATTTTTTGTTGCATTTTCCAATTGAACCTTTTTCTCTTTCTCTCGTAATTTGTTTGAAAAATGTAACTGACTTTAATCTAACAACAGTTTATTTTTTTTTGCTTTGAATACTTTGTAATAAATGAAACAAATTGACTTTATTTTCCATTGAATATTGTATAATCTCTATAATACAAATTGACTTAGTTTGTAAAGCTTTATTGTTTTTGACTCGAGTTATGCCGATAATTAAATTACAATTTTTTTCCCCACTCATAAATTATATAATAGATGTGTATTAAATTCCAGTTTAGTTTTGTTATTAATCGGATTATCAGGTGGGTAGCACCTAGTCGTTGATGCTCCTTCCTTCCTTTTTTTTTTTTGTATTCCTGTGGAATTTGCAAGCTGGAGTGGATGAGCAGGATATATATGTACATATTCCGGGTGGAATCGGAGGGAGGGACTAATCCATGGTGCGAGGCGATGCTCTTTCATGCAAATCTTGTCTCATCCTAATTTATGCTGCGGCTCAGTTTACAAAATTTACATGAGCTTGCTTTTCGGGGGGAAGGACGAGGGATACAGCAGCTGCTTGACCTACTCCACATCCTGCTCCTGCTCCTGCCACGAATACCGCATTCCGGAATCACTTAAGTCCGGCTATATGCATGGCAATGGCAACATTTGGCTTTGCCTGCCAACACAACACACACAACTTCATATTCATAACAAACAGGCAGGCAGGATCCTGCTTTGGATCCTTGTTGTGGTCTTAAGACAACATTCCCTCCAAAAAAACAAAAAGAAACTAAGGAAAAAAAAGGAAAGAAACCGAGGCCGAAGGACAAAGGACACAGCAGTTTGGCTACTTAGTGGCCAAACATTTGACATAATCGTTGATAAGGGATAAAGCAAAGGAGCAACTGCGAAAAAGGAAGAAATAAACATACATACAGGAAAATATATAAAAAAAGGACAAAAGGCATCTCTTCTCTTGCCAACTTTCTTACCTAACTGCAAAACGCAATTGGCTTTGAATGAGGGCCAAAAAATAAAAACTTTTAAGCGAAATATGTGGGTCAAGCTCTGAGCACTGAGCTCAGAGATTTATCGATGCCCTATTTTCTGGGATATATACATTCGGCTATATCTCGCATCTCTTTTGTATGTTTTTGTCCATCATTAATATTTCCCGACTCTTCCGACTCTTATTGTTTTTCTCGTTTTTTTCGTTTTTCCTTTTTTTGTTCTTTTTTTTTTTTGTATTTGGGAAATCCCTGTCACTTGTGTTGAAATAGAAACAGTTGTGGGCGAAACTTTAGCAACACAAGTTTAGCATTTTAAGAGAAAGGTTTTGTATGAAAAATTATGGTAAAATGCGAAATATGTAAAGAATATATATTAACATATATAATATATATAAATAATAAATTCTTCTTTAAAGATTTTGTAATAGAATTAAATTAAATTAAAATCTTAATCTTATAAAACCAAAAGTCTTAATATAATACTTAAAATTCTGGAATTATAAGATTTTAGGCTTCATTTAAAACCAAAACAACTTGTAAAGGGGGAAAAAAATTTCAAAAGAAAATCAAAATATTCTTACGCTACTTTCGTAAAAAAATCATGAAAAATAATTAAAAGTCTTGAACTTTTTGATCAGTGTATATATAATATAATAGATATTTAAATATCAATATTTCTCAAGGAACTTACCTTGAAATATGAATACAATAATTGACATTAATTAATTGACATTAGAGGAATAAAATTTTCTTTAATGAGAAACTTCTTCCCAAGAAATTTTTCTATTTATTTTTTACTAACTAACTATTTTTTTTTAATTAATCAACTAACTAACTTTTTAACTTTTCGTTTTATGAAGAACTTTTTTCCAAGATCATTTTCTATTTATTTTTAAGGTTGGTCTTAAAACTATTCTCTTGAGTTATGTGTACTTTTTTTCAATTAAAAACTTCTTTCCAAGAAAATTTTCTATTTATTTTATAAGGTTGCTTTTTTCTGGTCTTAAAACTGAACTCCTGAATTATGTGTTTTTCCTGCTAGTTCTTTTGAACAACTTTTTTCCAATATAATTTTCTATTTAATTTTAAGTTTGCCTTTCCTGTTTTCAAAACTAAACTTTTGAGCTTTATTATGTGTATTTCCTGCTATTCTTTTTATCTCGGCAACCATCACTCATATTTGAAAATCCTAGAAAAAAGAAACAACATAGAAATAGAAAATGTCATGCATTTTAATGTAAATTTCCTGCCGCGCTAAGGATTGAAACGGGACACGTGTTCCTTTAATTAACCAGCAGAGCAGAGGCCAGGGAGCAGAGACGAGAGACGAGAGGAGCAGGAGCTAGGAGACAGGAACCAGGATCAGGAGCCAGGAGCCAGAAGCCAGGAGAAAGGAGCCACAAGAAAGACCAAAAACCAATCAAAAGTGCTGTCTCTTTGCCTGTTTTTTTTTGTGCGATTTTTCGGCGTTACTTTAAATATGAATTTTACATAACGCATACGCCGCGTGACCCCGCCGATAAGTTTTTGATAAATATTCGCTCGCTCCTCCGCTCTCCACTCTCCGTTCTCCGCTCTCCCTCCGCCTGACAAGTGGCCACCATTTTTTAATGTCACTTTTTTGTGATGGTGCCGCCTCTGCCGTCGCCTTTGGTCCTGGAGGAGCTTGGCTTCGGGGGGGTTTTCACTGCCCAATGGAGCGTACATTTTGAAATTGAAATCGGCAGGGACGAAGGCGAAGGAGCCGCATCAGCATCGCCATCAGGAGCAGCCGTTGCCGGAGCACTCTCTCTCCCTCTCTCTCTCTCTCCTTCTCTCTCTCTCTCTCCTTCTCTCTCTCTCTCTCTCTGCTTCCTTATCTTCCCCGACTGTCAGTGGATGCTTCATTGAGTTTTATGTAGAAAAATGCGCAGATACGTCCGCAAATACTGTACATACACATCAATAAGTGCTTTTGTGTTAGGGATGTGCGAGGATACCGGGAAAGTATCGATTTATATCGCTGTAAATATAAGTAATATTATATAGAAAAAATTATATTTAATATCAAATTTGGTTAGTTATATTAGAATTTCAATAATTCAATAATTTTTTAACTAAAAAGAGTAAAATAGCAATCGCTAAAAATATATATCGCTAAGAATCGATATCAAAATCGACAAATATGTGGATTTAAAAAAAATATAGAAACAATCAAGTGCTTTTGTGTTAGGGATGTGCTCTTAAATATCGAGCAGAAATCGGGAGAGTATCGATATATATTGCCCTAATATTATATCGCTTTAAAAATATATAATAATATATAGAAAGAATTATATTTAATATTAAATTTGGGTTGTTATGTTTTAAATTCAATAAATCAAAAATTATTAAACTAAAAAAAGAGTAAAATAGCAATCGCTATAAATCAATATTGCTAAAAATCGACATCAATATCGATAAATATGTGGATTTAAAAAAAATATAGAAACAATTTAGTGCTTTTGTGTTAAGAATGTGCTTTTATATATATGGAGGAAATCGGTAGAGTTGACTATCGATATATATCGTTCAATATTGCGCTGTGAATATTTGTAATAATTAAATAATTTAAAGAAATAACTTTATTTAATATCAAATGTGGATAGTTATATTATAATTTCAATAAATCAAAAATTTTTTAACTGAGTAGAGTAAGTATCGATATATATCGCCCAATTTTACGCACTAAATATTTGTTATAATATAAAAAAGAAATTTTAAATGTGGGTAGTTGATTTAATATTTCTATAAATCAATAAAAAAAATTATATAAATGTTAAAAAATAAAGAAGAGTAAAATAGCGAATGCTAAAAATAGATATTCCCAAAAATCGATATCAATATCGATAAATATGTTGATTTAAAAACATATCGAAACAATTACGAAGTGGTTTTTGATTTAAAAACATATATAAAATAATTAAAAAGCGATGTTTTATTTATAATTCTTATAGAAATATGATTTTAATTATAAATATTATGTTTAATATAATTAACATCTAATTCGAATAAATAAAATATCTCCTATTAATAAAAATCCATCAAAAAGTATTAAATTATTGAAATTTTTTACTTTTGAGTTTTTAATTGTTTGATCATATCCTTAATAATTTTTCTCGATTTTATTTTATATCATTTATTATTTATTATTTATTCTAATTAATAAAATCTCCCATTTAATTCTTGGTAAAAATCACAAAAGACTTGAATGCATATAAATAGCAATATCTGCTTTATAAAAGTAACCATTGTCATCGCTAATCTCTGCAGCATAACCCATCGACTAAATACTCCCTGTAGCCTATATCCTGTGTCCCGTGTCCTGTATCCTGCACAACCAGGGCAACCGATGGGCACTCCTTGTGCTGCCTCTCTGACCTCTGGCAAAAAACTCATAAAACTTGCTGCGGCTTGCTCCTGCTCCTTTCGGCTCCTTTGGCTCCTCCAGGACCTCTAAGCTGGTTAAGCGTTCGCACAAAGTGTTAAGTCTCTTACTTTGTTTGCACCCTCTGCCCCCCTGGCCCCTGACCCCTGACCTCTGCCCTCTGCCCTTCAGCATCTCTCCATTTTTATATTTATTTTCTTTTTTTTTTTGTTGTATCTCCTTTGCGGATGTTTGAATGCTTTATAATTACATTTTATGTGCCATCGTTGTGTGTATATTGAAGATGCCAACAGGTGCAATCCATCGACTTGCTGAGATGAAGTCGAGGCACTTGGAGAAATCAGGAGTTACTTGTTGCTATTTTGTAATTTTTATGAATTTATTTACTCAAGTTTTTGAGTCAAATAATCAAGAAGTCTGAAGTCTGAAGAAATAATATTCATTCAAGTATCTTATTATATTATTATTATAATCTAATTATTAATTATTATTATTAAATAATAATTTAAATAATTATATATATTTTTTTTAGCAGTGTAAAAGCTCACGTCAAAGCCTGTTTCCGTCTCCATCTTCATTTATTTAGTTTACAGTCTTTATTGAATGTTTTGCCTTTGGCTCAACGGATTTCTGCGTTGTAATTGCTTCGAGTTTTTTATGGCCAATCGCCGTGTCCTGTCAGTGAAAGCTTCCAAGGACCTCTGCCACAAGTACAAGTCCGCAAGGACTCCAGGATCATACTTTTTGATTTACATTTGCGACATGTTTACAGCCTTTTCGGAGACATGAAAATCGCTGTAATTTTTCCCGGGGTTTCCTTAATAAAAAATAAAAATAAAATTGGGAGAAGAGAGAAAACTCTCTCTATTGTAATGAATCCTAAGTGAATGTTTGAGTGCTCGAAATGAATGAATTTGAGTGGGCAAACGATGCTCGATTGATTGCCTAATGATTGTCCGCTCGCTCGATTGGAGTTTGGTGTTAACTGAGGAGGAATACCGAATGTCCTTGCGCTTGATTGAGTCCAAGGTTGACTCCGAATTGTATTTCTTGGGTAAATTGCTACTAAACAGCAATTGTTTGCTGTCTATAAATATTCAAAGGTTAGGCAGTTGATTGAGCTGGTTAATTGATTGATTGATTGATTGCTTAATTGTTGTGCTGAGCAAGAGAGTAATGAGTGGTTTACAATTATAATTAATTGGGAGAAAATACAGCAGGAAAAAGGCATGAATTTAAAGGGGGGAATTTATGCAATTAATTAAAATGAAATGGTAAAGAGGTTCGGGAATTTATGAATAAATATTTATATGTTTAAATTAATCAATTAATTAAAAAAAAATGGAGGTTCAGGTATTTATGAATATATATTTATATATATTCATTAATTGGTAGAGTTTATGCTCAGCTTGAGGGAGATTTTTAATGATGAAATAGATGTTCCTAACTACTTGAGCATTTCTGATTTTTCATTAATTTTAATCGTTAAAATATATTTAAATTTATTGGAGTTTTATTTATGATATATTTCAATTATTTTTAATTTTGTATTAAATGGTTTTTATTCATTTATTTTGAGGCTTTATTTTGCCTTTTTGGTTCTTTTACAAACTCAACCTCTTAAGTCACATTATTTTATATATTTATTCCAATTTATTTTTATTTAATATCATTTACCTTGAGCTGATAATTGATAATGGAATGCTCATCATTTTTCATTAATTTTAATCGTTAAAATATATTTGAAATCGTTAGAGTTTTATTTATATTTTAATTATTTTAAATCTTGAATTAATTGGATTTTATTCGTTTATTTTGAGGCTTTATTTTGCACCTTTAGTTCTTGTAAAAACTCAACCTCAAGTCACATTCTTTTATATATTTATTCCAATTTATTTTAATATATTATTATTTTAATATATTATATACATTTTTTTACATTTATATACATTTTTTTTTTAATATAATTTACCTTCAACTGATAATTGATAATGAAGATAATGCAGATAATCAGCCTGATTGATGGCGCTCAACTGGCCATCACTAATTAGATAATTCGCACAAAGGCCGGCCATCAATCATTGGCCATCAATCACGGCGGACGCTCCTCTTACCTGCTGCTGTCCCTGCAAAGGGTTCAATTACGCACAAAATCAAACTTTGCCGCAAAGTTAATGAACTTTGCACCTGCCTTGCCTCACTATTTATTGCGGATGACTTTTCGGGCGCAAAGTTTCGCATTTAACTGCAAATGGGGCAAGGTGTTGGAGTGTGTGCCAGAGAGTGTGCCTGTGTGTGTTTGCCAAGCTCCAACAATATTAATTTGAATTGCAAGCCAAACAAGGCGGCAGCGAACGGGGAAATGCGGAAAATGCGGCAGGAAGCAGCTGCGGTTGCCCTTTAAACGACTTTTGGTTCTGGGAAATTCGGTGAATACTAAGTCCTTTTCGGTGCGAAGACCCACATTTAATGAGGTGTCACTGAGAGAAAAAATTAACAAGATTTTTAAGGAAAAAATTAATGAATATACGAATTTATTTTAGTGATTTTTAGTTGAAAGATCTAATAGAAACAATACATAATATTAAAGTTATATAAATTATTTACTTCACCTGAAAGTATGCAAAAAAACCCAAATTATTGGAGTAATTGCTTCGTGTACATTTTTGCAGCATACTTTTGAGCGCCCTAATTGGCGAATTCAATTAGCTGAATGCTTTGGCAAGAGAAAACTATTCAGCTCGAGCCTTTGGGAAACACCTTTCGAGGTGCCTAAAAGAATGCAATTATTAAATGTTTTGGGAAAATGTGGAATAAAATTTGTTTGAAGGAGCAAACAGCATATTATGGACTTTAATTGGAGTTTTTAATTGTTTTTGGTGTTTTTAAAGCAGCAAAAAATGTGGGAAAATATTAAATAAATAAAACTAATCATTGTCTTTCTATTTTATTTAATATCTATTAAATATATAATATTTTTCCAACTTTTAAAATCATTTCAAAGTATTTCTCCAACGCACACAGGTTTCTTTCTCTCTCTGTGTTCGTGTTCTCCAGTTTATGTTTCGTAACTAAATTGTTGGACATTTTAATTAATTTCCACTTTAATGTTTGCTTAACTAAATGTTTTCTTCGCCTGCAGGCAACGGCAATAACAACAACAACAACAACAAGTTCAACAACAAGTTCAACAACAACATCAGCAGATACGCAGGCAAAATACAAATACAGATAGAGATAGAGAGATAGAGATACAGATGGAGATAGAGATGCAGATACGACAGCACCAGCTACAGATACTTGTAACTAAAGTGACATGAGGCCTTAACAACAATAAAAACAGGAACAGCAACAACAACAACAACAACAACAACAGCACCAAAAAGCAACTACAAACAGAGGAAAAACAGCAACCGACGGCACTAAAAACCAAATTACAAACAATTAAAAAGCGAGAGGAGAGGGTTCCTCCCACACACACACACAGCAGGAACAGCCGGAACAGGACACTCACCGCCAAGGAGGAGCAAAAAGGACAAAAGCCTGGCAGCAGCAGCAGAAGCATCTCTACATGCTTCAACGTTTATGGCCAACTAAAACTGAGCAGCGGTCCCAGACACGGATCCACGAATTTACCCCTGGAAGCTGCAAAAGCAGTCCATCATCATCGCCAGGACCTTTGTCTCCACCTCTCCCCCCCCCCTCGCATCTGCAACTGACTGCCACCGAAGGCGGCAATAAAAAGTTTGCCTTTGTGTCGTGTCGTGTTGTGTCGTCTCGGTGTCGACATTGCCAGCTTGCTTTCGCTTTCTGCTTTTGCTTTTGGTTTTGCTTTTAAGGCTGCCGGCACGCCCTCCGTTTTTGGGCGAAAAACGGTGTCGTCCTGTGTCGTCCTCAGTCCTCGCCCACATCCTCGTCGTCAGACGTCGCCGCCTCTGGGCACTCAATTAAGCCCCAATTCAACGCAACTTGAAAGCGACGCGCGGCAAACAATAGCAGCTGAAAAACATTCACAAAAACAAGGGGGAGCTGTGAGAGAAATAACAACAAGAACAGAAAAAAGGAGCAGGAGATACAGAAATAATAACAATTGTTTAAAGCTACAAAAACAACACCCACGCAAGCAGCATTGCATGAAAGCAGAAGCATCACTTTAAAAGCAAAATCAGCAATATATTAACATTAATAGGAACAGCAAGACGAAAAGTAACTCCAACAGCAAAATATTAAATATCATTCGTAAGTGGAAATAGGAACTGGAAACAACAACAACAAGGAGCCACAACTGCAGCAGCTACAAGGAACAGCATCAGCAGCAACAGCAACAGCAACATTCTTAGCAGCAGCAGCAATTGCAACAACATTTAAAGCACACATAAAGATCACAACAAGATCTGCAACACCTGAAGAAACATTAGCAGCAACACTTGCAACACAAACATCAGCACCAATGAACCAATAACTACAGCAACATAAGCAGCAGCACAACGCAACATCACCAGCAGCAAGGACCAGCAGTAAGCCCCAGAAGCAAGGCAGCAGTAACAATTGAAACAACAAAAGCAACAAACATTAGAAGCAACACTAGTTAGCAACACTTGACAGAGGCAGCAAAAGAAGCAACACAAGTAAGCAATAGCTTGCAACACCAGTAAACAAAGCAAGTTGCAATAGGAACAGCAGCTGCAACAATTGCAACAACAGCAACAGGAACTGCAGCAACAGTTGCTGGAAGAACTGCAAGAACAACAGCAACGGTAGCAGCAGCAGCAGAAACAACTGCAGCAGCATCAGTAGCAGCAGCAGTAGAAGCAGCAGCAGCAACAACAGCAGCAACAACTGCAACACGCAGCAACAGCAACCCGGAGTCTAAAGCAACATTAACGTAATCGGTGGCACAGTGAAGCCACAGGAACAGGCACAGGTCCAGCCACGCCCACGACAAGGACTCGAACACGGGCACGTAGGCGGCACTTGGAAACAGCAGCAGCAACAGCAGCAACACTAGAAGCAGCAGCAGCAGCAACAGCAACAAAAGCAGCAGCAGCAGCAACAACACTAGAAGCAGCAGCAACAGCAACAGCAGCAAGGACGCCAGCGAGGATAGGCAAGAAAAGGATATAGGCTACAACAGGACGGGAAAGAGGAGAAAGGATTCCCAAGGATAACGAGAAGAAGGCTAGGCGTCGTCGTCGTCATCGTGGTGGACTGCTGCTGCTGCTGGCGGGGGCGGCGGCTGGCGAGTGGATGTCAGGATGAAACTGAGCGTGAGCGCGTATCGGGCGCATGCATCCGCACACAAGAAGATCCTCTCCAGCGGCTATCACTCGCAGCTCAACTACGGCAGCACTGGAGCGGCAGCGGCATCCTCCTCCTCGTCGGGGGCCACTGCAACGGGCCTATATACGGTGAGTGAAGCAACGAATCTCCATTTCCCTGCACCCAGTCCCACGTCCATGTCCATGTCCGTTTGCATTTCCATTACCAGGCAGCAGGCAGTCTGCAGTCTCCTAATTCCCACAAGGATAATCCCCTGACAGTGTCAGTGAGTCCGTCCTCCTTGTGCGCTTATGTGTGTGTAGGTAGCCATGTCCATATCCTGCGAGCTGCAGCTCATCCCATTCCCATAATCGCAATGGCATAGCACACCGATTTCTGTGTGTGTGAGTGTAAGCCACAAGGGTCTTGATCCGGGGATATGGATTTAACGAGAGCAAGAGTTAGAGATGCATTGAAGCGGAGAGTTGAAGAGTCCAACATTGCGCTTAATTTCACATTAAAAATATTGTGAATTTGATAATATTTTTAATTTAAGAAATCATCAAGATATTCCATTAAATTTAATTAAACATTGACAATATTAACTACTAAAATATCATTTCAAAATGTTGTATTTAATTTTCTTTAGTCAAAAAGTAGATTCGATAAATTAAACAGAATATCGATTAATTAAATATTGATTAATTAAATATCTATTATTAAATTTAATCAAACATTGACAATTTTTACTATTAAAAATACATCGTAAAAAGTTGTACTTAATTTTTATTTTGTTAAAAACTGATTCGATAAATTATACATAATATCGTTTCATTAAATATCAATTAATTGAATATCGATTAATTAAATATCGATTATTAAATTAAATCAAACATTGACAATATTTACTATTAAAGGAACGTTTCAAAAAGTTGTATTTAACTTTTCTTATGTCAAAAAATAGATTCGATAAATTAAACAGAATATCGATTGATTAAATATCGATTAATTAAAGATCGATTAATTTAAAATCGATTATTAAATTAAATCAAACATTGACAATATTTACTATTAAAAGAACATTTTAAAAAGTTGTACTTAACTTTTCTTATGTCAAAAACAGATTCCATAAATTAAACAAAATATCGATTTATTGCAACTTAAATTTATCGATTATTAATTCAACGAATATAATTAATATCGAAATATATTCTAGCTTGAATTTTCCAAAAAGACTCTTTTTAAAAACAGATTCGATATATCAAACAGAATATCGATTTAATGCAACTAAAAGTTATCAATTAACAATTCAACGAATATCATTAATTTCGATATATTTTCCATCACCCCTAACTACAATTTTCCAGAGAGACTTTTCCCTCAGCGCCTGCAGCTTTCCTTTTAGTTTCGTTTTTCGTTTCTCATGCGCCTTCTCACATATCCTTATCCCTTTTCAGAGAAGACTTCCTGCCATCCTGCCACTATTTATGCGCCCTTATCCCATCACATTAATGTTGTGCGACAAACAAACGCATAAAATTTAAACATTTCTGATTATGAGCTTTACGGTTATGTCCGACAGTGTAGCTACTACCCACACTTTAATGGCGCTGTTTTTGCAAAGGTTACAGAGTGACATTCTAAAAATAAATTGCCTGAAATAGTAGAGCTTCGAGAACAGCTGGCAGCCAATTATAGGAAGACCATAAAGTGCAGACTTGGAAGGGAATATATATATTTATCTCAATATTTATGCAGTTTCAGGGAATATTTAAAAGCATCTTCATCAAAGTAATTAATCGGGATAATTCCCGAAACTACTTACCTGAACTCTTTTAAAACTAAAATTTAAGTGCTTGAAAGTTTATGAATATTTATCAAGGAACATTTTCCACAGGCTGCTTAAAACTTTTTAAATTAGGGTTCGGGGTTTTTATGGTAACGGAAATATTGAAAAAATTAAATTTCCATTTGTCATTTTGACTAATTAAAATGAAGAGCATTTAATGCTTTATTTTTTTTTGGGGATTCCCCCAAAAGCCACAATAAATTCCAATCAAATTTTGTGGCTCACTTAATTGCCATGCTGCTGGCTTGAACATACATATATCGGGGGAGATATATATATATATATATGAAGCTTAATCTGGCACTGAACCGATTTGTCAACTAATTGGTGGCAAGTCCCGCCCAGATATGTTATGTGGTTTCCCCTATTTTGGGACCAAAGAACCGGAGGTCAAATTGAAAGCCTCGAACGGATTTAGCCAGGAATATAGTATAGGTACACGGAGGGAAAATAAGGTATAAAAGGGAATTTTATCTGGAAAAAATTAAAGAGAATTTAAGAGAAAAACTTTAGAAAAAAGTTACGAGTAAAAAATTAAAGACAACGTTTGGTTTAAAGTTTTGAAGGAAAAAAGGAATGCTTAGGTTTTATAACTTATTTGTATTTTTAATAAATAAGAACCTTAAAAAGTTACGAAATATTTCTAGAAACAGAGAAAATATATATTTGATTTATTAGAACTTTTTTATTTAACTTCCCGCATAAATTTTATATTTAATACCAATTTTGTAGCAATTTTGGTTTAAAACTTTTAAAGGAAGAAGGAATACTTTGGTTTTATAACTGCATTTTTAATTTCAATAAACAAGAACCTTAAAGTGTTACGAAACATTTTAAGAAACAGAGACAAAATATATTTAAATTAACAGAATTTTTTTTATTAAACTTCCATCTTAAATTTCGTGTTTAGTACCAATTTTTGAGCAGTGTTTTAAGGACACGAACACGGACCACCGCCAACTGTGTCCCAATGGCCAAATCGAAGCACTTACGACTGCGAGCACTTTTGGGCCCCCAGCGAAAGCTGGCTTAAAGTTGGTTGCTGGTTTTTGGCGTTAAATTAATAATGTCCTCTGCCCCTGCCTCTCCCCTGACCTCGTCCTGGCCAACAAGTGCTCCGACACTGATCCAATCAAAAAGTGTGAAGTGGGAGTGCGGGGAATCTGGGATTTGGGTTAGCGATATGGAATTGGAATTGGTTTCGATTGCCACGATTAGTGACAGTTAATGCCAATCGATTTTTGTTGGAAATTATGCGATTATGCTGACAAAAGCAAGTTTCTGGGAATTTCTTATATATCCTTGTTATGTTATGTATCCTTGCAGAATGCTATAATTTCAGTCAGGAGCTTACAAAGTAGTAAAGGAGTCATTTCGGAGCCTATAAAGTATATATATTCTTGATCAGAGTTAGCAGGGAAATCTAACTAGACCTGTTCAAGGGGAAATAATATTTTGAAACATGTTAAAAATTTTATAAAGGTTAAAAATTGGTTAAAATTATTTAAAGTTAACCGAAATAAATTTTTTAAGGGGTTAAATTTCTCAAAAATTAACCAAAAAATATTAATTTTTTACATTTTTAATTCAAATAAAGACTTAAACATTTTTTTACGAGGTTTAAATTCTCAAAAAAGACTTGTTTAAGGGAAATAAATATTTTGATATATTTGAACATTTTGTAAGGCGTTAAAATTCTCAAAAATGAACCCAAAAAAATACATTTTTTAAATTTTAAATTCAAATAAAATGTTGAACATTTTTTTAAGGTGTTAAAGTTCTCAAAAATTAAACCAAATAATTTATTTATTTTTAATTAAGTATGCAAATTTGTTAACCTAATAAAATGTAGCTAAGGAAAGTTTTCCAAATTAAAATTAAAGCATTTTTTACTAAGTTATCATAATTTTTATGATCAAACTGAAAGAGTATACAAACTTCGGTTAACCAAAGTTACCTTTCTTTCTTGTTTTAATTTGATTTAAGAAGAAGTTCATTTAAAGCAAACTTCTAAGTATTTTATATAATTTAAGTAAGGAAAATATAATACACTCGTTCTACTTAAACTTTAATAACTTTATTTTAAAGGAACATCTTTCCTTCTTGTTTAAATTGGATTTTAGAAGAAGTTCATTTAAAGCAAACTTCTTAGTATGTTATCCTATAAAAAAAGAAAAATATAATAACTCCTTTATACTTAAACTTAAATAATATTATTTTTAAAAAATACAAGCACCCTCTGACTGACTTTTCCGTTTCAGTTTTCCTGCCATTTTTCGATATCAATCAATAATGTAATACTTAAAGCCAGGCTGAAAGTTTCCCTCAACTCTCCCCCCCCCCCCCCCCCCCTTCGGTTTCTGCTTCCTGCTTTCCGGCTTCTGCTTTCTGCCTTCGCCTTTCACCTGGAAGGCTCTCTCTCCGACTTGTTGGCCAAGTTTTCGTGTCGCTTGCAATCAAATCAAAGTTTAATTATTATCGTCAACATCATCCGATTTAAAATGCACCGTGGGGCAAAAACGTGGCAACGGCCTCGCTGCAGTTTGCAGTTACAGATACAGATTAAGATGCAGATACATTTCAGAAACTTTACAAAATATTTATTGAAACTCAAAGGAAAAATTTCTTGAAGAGTTCTTCATTAACTTTAATTTTAAAAGTAACTTTTACATAGATTTGTTGAGCAGTTTCTTAACTATATAATATCTTGAAGAGTTCTTTATTACTTTTAATTTTAAATATAACTTTTTCATAGTTTTGTTTATTAGTTTCATAACTATATAATTCCCAAGTAATCATAATTTTCATTAGCTTTTTGACTGGATATATATTTTCTTGTAATCCAAACTGTAGCACCTTGAGTGCCGTATTATTTTGTACACAACTGTACCTGTAGCATTGACACCATTGACATTTTGCCCTGCACCAATGAGGAATTTGCATAATTAGCAATTAAGATGCGCTCAATTGCGATTGATGGGGCCCCAGGGACGATGGGTTGTAGCGTTGGCGATAAGCCAAATTAATATCGAATTGGTTCCGGTGGCAAGTATCTGTATTAAGGCAACATCGATTTGTATGTACATATATATCGATGTCTTGAGGATTTAATTTGTATCGAAGCAGTTTGATATTAATTATTATTGTAATAAGAACTACATTTCGGATCGTTTTGATAATTTTAATGTGGCTTTTCGGGTAAATGATTATTCTAGCAATAAAAAATAGTCAATCGATAACCGATTATTACGATATTTATGGTCTTTTTATATTCAATTGTTTGTTTAGATTATATAAAACCATATTCTCAGCTTAAGGTATTAAAAACTACATTTAAGAGCCTTTTTATGATTTTAATGTGTCTTTTTGGGGTAATAATCATTTAGAATATAAAAAAAAAAATAAATCGATAACCGATTATATACGATATTTATGGTCTTCTTATTTTTAAATGTTTTTTAGAATATATAACACCATATTCTCAGCTTTAGGTATGAACATTTCAATTATTTCTACTCATTCAAACATGATTTCCATAATTCGAGAATTATTTTTCAATGTAATATATTTTTTTATATAAATTCCGATTAAATCAATATTTTTCTTTATATTCTACTATATCGATGCATTAAGGGATACTTCCTATATTCTTTTTCAATATAAATTTAAATTTATTCGATATTCTTCTATATCGATGCATTAGGGAATACTTCCTTGGTTTTTCGATATATAATAGATTTTTTTAATTTCAATCTTTGCAGATGGAAACGCACGACCACGAGCACGGAGCGGGCAAGTTCGTCAAGGATGTGGCCCGCCAGGTGCACGACTGCAACAGCGACACGGATGTCATCAGTCCCACGGGCACCAGTAGCTCCGGCGGCGGTGGAGGTGGAGGTGGTGCCAGCGGTGGAGCCGGCGGCGGCGGGCCCGGGACGAGCGATGGCGGCCACCACAAGCGGCATCATAAGAGCAGCGCGTCGGCGATGGCCCGGACCGACGACGACAACAACAGTGCCGCCCACTCCTCGGACAGCAAGAGTCCCAGTCAGCGGTAAGTTCGATTTTTGCGTTCTTCACATCCCTTTTCCTATTGCCAAACCGAGAAAAAAAAAAACACCCACACATGCACTGAGCGAAAAAGGGGCAGGAATTAGAAAGGGAAAGGTTCAAAAAATGAAAATTATGAAGCTTAAATTTTAACTAAAAAAGAAGAACTGAAGAACTTGGCACGTTCTTAATAAAAATATTGACTAAGGGTCTAAAGATAATTTATTAATTTTAATATTGCTTCGATAACGAAGTTTATCGATTTTAAATAAATAAAATAAAAAAGAGTTTCTATAAATAATAAATTTATTTATTTAATACAGCTTTTATAATTTGAAATCATTTTATTTATAATATTTGAAGGGTCTTAATTGTTAAAATGAAGGACATTGATTTAAAATAACTCATATAGTAGGTAAAGCTTGCAAATATCGATGTTTATCGATTTAAAATAGATAAAATAGAAAAGAGTTTCTATAAAAAATTAAATATTTTATTTAGCACAGCTTTTTTAATTTTAAATCATTTTATTTATAAGATTTGAAGGGTATAAATTGTTAAAACAAAGTAATTTGACTTTATCGATATTTATCGATTTTAAATCGTAATATTTTCCATAAAAATATCGATTCTTTTGCAGCTCTATGCAATCAAGTTAAAAATAACATAAAACATTAACAACTTAAAAATAATAATCAACAAAAATGTCTTAAGGCAAACTTATAACTTAAGAGTGCCTCCATTTCGCTCAGTGCACACACACCGACACGTGCATAGCTGTAAAATAAAAGTTGAAAGCGGAAAATATAAGAGAAAAAAGCCAAAGAAGCTAAAGAAAAACAGAGAAACGAACAAAAAAAAAGAGGAGCATAACAAAGATGATTTATTCAAATCGTGCCAAGTTGTTACCTAAACACATAAACATAATCCGGCTCTGCTTGCAGTCCACACACACACACTCCACACTCCACACTCTTTACTCTCACTAACTCTCCACACTCTCACTCCACACTTACACACACACTCCACACTCCACTCTCAATACACACACACATATAGACACACGTGCCGTAAGCGTAATTGATAAATGTGTAGCATACTTTGTTGGGCTTCGTACCGCCTTGGCAGCTTTGTTGTACGCCGTATTTGATCAACCGTAAGCGACATCACATCCGTACTCGCATCCGGACAGCTGAACCAAAAAAAAATAATAATAATAAAATAGAAAAAACATTTACAAAATAGAAAAAAATAATACAAGACAACTAAAACAAGCCCGAACTCAATTAAATTAAATTAGCAATTAGCAAGTCCCCACAAGCACACGGAATATATCTCTGTGTGTGTGTATATGTATGATGATGTCCCCAGCATATCCTTTATGTCCTTTGCGGTCGGCCGGCAGAGAAAGGGGAATTGAAATCTGAATGGGAATGTGCGAATGTGAATGTGAATGTTGAATGTGAATGTTAATGGGAGACAGGGAGCAGAACATCAAAAGTTTTCAGTTTTCGGCTTTTGGTTAATCTAATCAGCAGGCAGAGATCTCTGTTCAGAGGCAAAACTATAAGGCAGACAGTGCGTTTCAGGGTTGTAAATCTGTATAAAATTTAATTTAAATTAAAGTTGAAGTTTTTAAAGCTCGAAAGGGTGCGTTTTGTTCTTAAAACCTTGTTAAAATATAAAGATAGGAACGAGTTAATCAAATATTTTTAAGCTTTTCTAAGTTATAGTTATTTAAATATTTTTTGGGTATTTTTTTTTATTATTTAAAACCAAATTTAAACCCCTTTTCGAGACCTTACAGGCGCCAAACGCAAATATTTCTAAGCTCTTCTAAGTTTTAATTATTTAAATATTTTTTGGATATATTTAGATATTTTTCTATTATTTAAACTTAAAATTTAAACCCCTTTTCAAGGACTTACAGCCACCGAACGCACTGTGTCCTTTGAGGTTTCCCCCGAAGCCTGAACTTTTTTTTTTTGCCTTTGCAGTTGAATGGAGCTGTCGCAAGGAGCTGTCGCAAGGACACACACACACACAGGGACAGCTTTTGTGTTTGTGTTTATTGTGCCATTGTGGTGGTGGCAAAAAGGAAATTAGCAATGACAATTAGCCGGGATTGTCCATGTCCGTCTTGCTGTATGTGTGTGTGTGTCCCCTCTCTCCCTGTGTGTGTGTACATGATTTCATTAATTAACTTCTCCCACAAAACAAAACAAAAGCGGGAGAAAGCGGAAGAGTTACATCCTCGTCCCTTGGGAGCAAGAAGTTTCACCAGCTCCTTGGGCTAATGTGCACTCTCCTTGGGCTAATCTTGGGGCACACGACACATGCCACTCGACATTGCCACTCCAGGCCAATCCCTCGGCTCGGAATCCACTCCAGAATCCAGAATGACAACCAGCACAGTCACAGTCACACCACGAACCACACACACCGCACACCACACACACACACATCTTAACGGTTGTGCCCCCGCTTCCCCGAAAATGTTTATGTGGGGTCAACAATTTAATCAAAAGAAAACATGGCTTCCATTTTAACTACTTACTTATTTAGTTGACAGAGTCTTGAAGGTAAAGTCCATTGCTTTAATTTTCTTATGCGAGTTGAAGTCACTTGAAAAGGGGAAGGAAAGTGTATATATTCTAGTTGGATTTTTTTTAAAGGGTTTGTTTGATTTTTTGAGAGCTTTCAAATCAATTTCTTTAATTTTAATTGCAAAATTATTATTAAAGATTTGAAATCACAAAGAAAATAGCGTTGGAAATATGGAATCTTTCTTTTTTCATTTAGTTCTCATTGTTACCATACTTTTTTGGTTGTTTTAAAGAGATTTAAAATTAATGTATATATAAATTTATATATTATAAAAATATAATCCAGAAAAATTATTAAAAAGTACAATAACTCGAAATGAAGCTCTACAGAATGCGGTATTTTTTGCATTATTTATTACTTTAAATGATTTAAATTCGTATTTCTCCAATTTGTTATCTAAAATTTATTTATATATAAATTTATAATCCGCAAAAATCATTAAAAAGTAGAATAACTTAAAATAACGCCCTACAGCTCTTTAAATGCTTCAAAATCGTGTTTCTCCAATTTGAAAAAAGGAGTTAAAATATTTAAAAGATCTTTAAAATAAACTTTTAATATAAAGACTACTTTTTATTTGAGTTAAATTATGTATAAAGCATTTTTTCTGATACGTTAAGTGACTTCAAGATTTCTCCTATTTAATACCCAAAAAATCCGATAAAAGGTTTGAAATCACTTGATCAAGCGCCTGAAAGTATGCAATGAAAGTATTCAATTCAGTTTCATACTTTTCTCAAGTGATTTCAAGTCCTTGAAGGAGATTTACTACCAAAATGGAAGCCCAATCTCTTTTCAAGACCTTTTAGAAATAATATTAACCATATATATGTACATATATGGCAACCGTGATCTGATCGTATGTAACTTTCCGGATCGTATGCAGATCCGGCAGCTCGTCGCTGACCAGTGCACAGCACCATCCGTGCGGCTGCACCACCACCGCCACGAACACTAGTTTAAGGTACACAGAGAGGGATAGACTTATACTGGCGCCGGGACACACTCATCCATATCAGCGGCGCCAGGTGCGCCTCCATGTGAACAGTCCGTCCTCCGACCAGAGTGCGTACACGCCGGTGGGCAGTGGCAGTGGCACTGGCAGTGGCAGGTCCCTGCCCGCCATGAAGACGCTCTCCTCGTTCATCAGCGAGCATCCCGAGGAGCTCTGTCCGGATAATCACGGCCAGAAGCAGAGTCAGTACGGGAATCCCGGCCACAACCACAACCAGAACCACAACCAGAACCAGAATGGCCAGCAGACAACGAAGTGGAAGAGCCTCCGAGCCGTGATGGCCTACTACTGCTCCCTGAGGCGCATCAAGAGGAAAGCCCCCCATTATCCCCCCTTCCCCCCTCTCGTATATTCCATATGTTCCAGTGTATTCCACACTATATATCCGTAATCCGTAATATACGCGTTGTCCTAGCCATTAACTAACCAACGAAGGCACAGAGAAAGAAAAGTTAGAGTAGAGTCTTACGAATTTTCATATCAATTTGGTAAAAAGGATAAAAAAAACTAAGAAATTGATATTTTAAAATAATTTTAAACATTCTATTGTATTTTAGGGATATAAATTCTAAACGTTTTTATGTTTAAGAACTTTTAAAATGATTTATGAGTATTTGAAATCTCTAAAAGAACATTAAATTAATTTATATTAGTTTCTAAACTTTCTGAAGAAAATACTTTTGAAAATATAAGTATATTCTTAGTGTTTTATGAATTTTCAAATATTTAAATAACCTCAAAAATGTATTAAAATATTTAAGCTCATCAGTTGAAATTAAAATATTTAAAATAATAGTAATTTTTACAGAACAAATTGATATAAAGTCAAATACCAATTAAAATGATTATTATACTCTGACTTTCTATTTTTTTTCTCTGTGCACCCCCTTAATATATATGTGTGTGTAAACTCTCCTGTGTGGGTGTGTGCGAGAGAGATCCCGGCTCAGAAAAGTCCTCGATCCGCTCCCGATAAATGTAAATCGCTAGCGGAATCGCTACTAACCGCATCCATCCAACTAACTCACATCTCTCTCGATCGAACCCCGCTCTCTCGCCCGCTCACGCCCTCTCACTTTCACTCCCAGTCTGTCTCTGTCTCTGTCCCCCCTACTAACCCAATTGTAGTGTATGAAACCTATGTGTAACTCTAATATATAACCCATATATCATTGATGTGTAAGCGAATGCCAGACCTCTCTCTCTCTCAACTCAACTCTCAACTCTCTGAACTGAACTCAACTATGAACTCTCAACTAAAACCTAAACTTAACTGAAACTCAATATCGCCTGCTTGCTCTCGTTCGCTAGCTCTATCCCACCTACCCTGTCACTCTCTCATAAGCTCTGTCCGTCCCCCCTCTCTCTTTTCACTTGGGTACAGTTAAGCCTCGTCAAGTGGGTAACTTTCGTGGCAAAGAGGATTTACGCATTTAATAAGTGTGGAAAAGCGTTTGACAGGGAATTCTCTCATTTATTAGCCATATACATAAATTATGCGTGCAGTGGGGAGCGTGTGGGGAGGTATCACTGTGCCATCTGCGGACACACCGAGTACAGTAGTTAACCCCGCAACAAAGTTAGCCCGGGTAAGAGGGGGGGGGGGGCCAAGAGGTGTCTTGGAAGGATAAACATTTTACCACTTTCTGTTCTAGTTTCGGTTCATTTTTGGCAAAGGGCAACTTAAAAAGTTTGCTTCAGCTAAACAACTTGATGCCAACACACACACGAACACACTCAAGTCTGTATGCACAGAGAGAAAAATATATTTTATATATTATATATTACGAGAAAACTCTTTTTCAAGAAACTAAGTAATGTTTGTTCTTGTTCCTACATTTCCAAGTAATTAAAAAATAGCTACCGTTCTGTACTCTTTAGTTCCTCTCTTAAATACGTTCCAAGTATAACAAAACTCTTATAATACTACCTTGACGTCAAAAAAAAGTTACACCAAGAAAAATTTACAATAAAGAAGATGATACTGATCCTCATAAGTCGTTCACAGCGAAATCAAACACTCAAAGTGAAACAGATATCCCTAATATAAAATTCTTGTACAACTGCATACTCTTTTTTCTTTCTGTGCATGAGTAAGGCCAGTAAATGAGGAACTTTTGCTGGCAAAAATCTCGGCAAACAGTCGAAAGTTTAAGTGGCTTTTGTTAGTGTGTGTGTGAGAGTGCCTGAATCGATATGTTTAAGCTGCTGGCGCTGCAATGTAGGCGAACTTTTGACACAAATACACTAGCACACCAACATACCAACACCACTGCCCTAAAACACCAACGCACACACACACACACACACCAACATATGCGCCTATGCATATGCCAACGAAATCCTTCACCCCCTTGCCCCGGCATTGTGCATGCGAAATGGGAAATTGCCTTCGCTCTCCCTCTGACTGACAACTTACAAAGAATTTGAATTTAGAAAATTGCAAATTTATGTAGGGAGCCGCCAAGTGAACACAATACCACCGAGGAGGCCACCACGAAGGAGCCTGCCAGAATTTCATGCACCGCATGCACTTGAGAGGAGTCCTGCCCCATTCTCCGATTTGCCATTTGATGTCGCGCCGTCTTTTCCCTGTCTTTTCACTCTTTCCCTTTCACTTGCATAGACATGTATATGTATGTATGTGTGTGGTGCATGCATGTGGCGCACAGCACCCCCAACTACCCGCTCCCCCCTTAGGCGGTGCTGCGGTTAGGTAATTCCCTTACAAGCGACTCCTGATTCGCAATCAAATTCATTTGTTCGATCCGGCGATTGTGTTTTGATTTGCAAGCACTTGAAATGCCGCTCACATCCGGCGATGATATATATTTTGTTGGCTTTTATCGCATTGTCAGCAGCTCTCTCTCACTCTCGCTCTCTCTCTGCTCATTAACTAGGATGACCCAAAATAATTGGGGTATTACTCACGGGCAATAAGCCGCACACTCGCACCCACACACACACACCCTTTTTGGGGGGACTTTTTCGGGGGGTGTCACAAAAGTTTAATTTGGGGAAATTTGCTATTTACGAGTGCACTTGGCAGGCAAATTGCCTTTTCAGTGCTTTGTGCTTTTAATTTTTGGGTTTACAAATTTTGAAAAAATATAAGAGTGAGTTATCTTTCCAGTGCGACCTTTTCCCTCTCTTTTTAAACAGCTAAAGAGAGAGCTGACTTGGTTTATAAAGTAGAAGAAATTGTATTCTATTTTAAACTTCCTAAATTATTAGTTAATATGAATTTATACATTTAATATTTATATGGAAATCCATTTTAAACTTGAAATTCCCAACTGGTTCTAACATCCATTTGTAGAACTGACACTTGCCAGTTGCGATTTTAGGTAAACACTTTTATGAGTGAAACAGATTTCCCCCGAGAATTTCCGTGACACCCCGTGACACGATTTAAAATCAAGCTGCAAGCTTCTCTCTCTGGCTGACTCTCTCTCATACACTTACGCCGCGTGTGAAGTGTCCCCAGACTGTTATAAATTTATACCCATCAGCGGCAGCTGGGGGATAGCCAGGGAGCCAGGGAGCAGGACGTTGGCCAAATGACTTGGCGGAATTTTTCAATTGTTGTTTCCATCTGCAAGTGTGTGTGTGAGAGTGTGTGCTCCATCTGCGGCCAGTCAGTCAAGTGGCGTACCGAACGCGATTGTTTAGCATTCCGTCCGGTCATGGCCTGCGGCTGGGATGGCCGCAAAAACCCAAAAACGAAAATCGAAAACAGAAAACAGAAGGCAGAGAGAAATCGAAAAATTAAGGAGTTGGAGTGTCTCGAAAGCAGGAATACCCTAATTATGGCATACACTTAAAGAGTAGAGAAAATTCGGGAAAGGTATTCATTTTATAGAAAAGGATTTTGGTAAAAAATATAAGATAATAATATTTGAAGAGCAAAAAAGTCTGGTAAAATATCCAAACTCATATAAATAATATTTTAAACTTGTTTTAGAGCTCTTTTTTAATAAATATCAAATCCAAAACAAGTTTAAAGAAACAATGTCTGTGTCAAAAAATCATAGCATACTTACAAGAGCTGCTTAGTTCGAGAACCGTAAGTTTCTTGGGTTAATATATTTTTTGTTGTGATTTTTCAACGTTCGCCTCCATACCCTGTAATGAGTGTTAAAGCAGTGAAACCCCAAAAAACGTAATACCAGGGAATCGAGACAGAGGCGTTAATTGAAATCCGGCTTAGGCACCGAATCGCCGGTTAACCCCAGGGCGCCCCCAAATCGGACATCATGCAGCCATTAAACAATAACAATTTCAGAGCGACCACACATGGCCACACACACACACTCGACACACTCGACACACACGCTGAACAAACAAACAGGAGAGTCCTTTAACATTTCGCTGGATGATTTGTGGTGCAATAAAGAAGGCCATTTAATACCCGGGGCCCAGCTCTTTAACCTTTTCGAGCCCGAACCGAATCGAAATCGAAATCGAAATCGAAGAAGCGAGAGAAATTGGGCAACGCCAAAACTAACAAGCTCATTCTCAATTTATATTAAATCGAAAGTCCGCAAATGGCTCAGCTGACCCCAAAACAACAATGGGGTCAGCCCCACACACACATAACATATATATATAATATAGAGTATGTGTGTGTTTGTGAGCGGGGTAATCTTATCGTGCAGCAAGCCTTTTTCCGCTTGGCTGAAATGGACTGAGGGGCTAGCCATGGGTTAACGCCGGCAAAATGCGGGAAATGCGGCCCCTATATATGTATGCGTATGCGTATCTCTCTCTGTCATTCCTCTCTCCCCCCATCTCTCTCTCTCTTTATCTATCTCTTCTCTGTCTCTCTTTGTGCTGAAATATATGTACTCTTCATATATATTTCTATCAAACTCACACAACAAATTAAATCGAAACAAAAAAATAAATATATTTGTGTTAAGCCCAGGAAATAGCGCATAGAAAATAGAAAGAAAATATATATATACAAATGAAAATAAATACAAAATAAATGAAAAAACAAAAAACAACAAACAAAACAATGACAATGAAAATGAAAAAAACTTTCGAAACTCGTTTAGGAAATCGCGTATCGGAGATGGAGCTTCAGATCCAGATTCCGATTGGTAAGTTTTCTCTCTTGCGTTCTTTATGATTTCTCGGTTTTGTCTCTGCACACACACACACGAACACATTAACACAGAGAATACACACACACACAACATAACGAGCTTTGTTCTGCTTTTGATTTGATTATGATTGCGATTATAATGATGATGATGATGATGATGATGATGGCCGTAAGGATGATCTCGGCATGTGCGCGCTTTGCATTTGAATAGGAAACAAATACATATACATATACATTTATACTAACAAACAACAAATACAAAAAAAACAAATATTTATATATAAATTACATAATATAAATAATAGCAAGTAGAGGGTTTTGAGCAGGTCCAAAACCGCAGCACCCAAAGAACACCCTGTAAAAAGCCAACAAGGAGACACGGGACCCACACACACACCCATACACACACCGTATACACCTATAGCTATCATTGTTTTCCTTTGGTTTTGTCTTTCGTTTAGCTAAAAAAAAAACTGCATTGCTACCAAAAATCGCTTTCGTTTTTCGTGTACCACACGACGTATGCGTAATATTTTAGCCACCGCTGTAAATATTATATAGAAACAATGAAAATCTAGCCACAAAAAATAAATAAAAAATATAAATAAAAACCCCCCGAGGAGATGAATTAAAGCCCCAACATTTGATATGCTGAATGCCAACAATAACTGTGCATAAATTAAAGCCAAAAAAAACCAAACCAAAATCCAACAAATGCATCAGCAAGCAATATCCCAAAAAAACCAAAAAAAAACCAAAAAATATCCCCAACTGTACATATATATAAACCGTGTATATATACTATATAACTATATGTATACATAAACCGAATCAAATCGAATCAAACTTAGATAAAACCTAGATGCTATAGCAGAACAGACGATTGAATGGCGACCCTGAGCGCGGCTTGAGCAAAAGTTGAAAAAAATAAAAGTGGTAAACCCCCGTTCCCATCCCCATCCCTGTCCTTCGTCCTTTGTAGATCTAGTCCTAGATCGAAATCGTATATATCTTCGTGCTCGTAGTGCTTAGCTATACTCTTGCCCCGCCGGAGTTTCCTTTGGTAATTGTCGTCCGCCTGTCCGGGTTTAGTTTGTGTTTTAAAAGTCTATAAATTACAATCACTACTGATTGATGAAGGTTTACATTTCTTATATATATTATTTACGTTTTTTGGTTTGTTTTTCATTTTTTTTGAAACATTTTAAGCATTATAAATGATGCCAGACGGGGAAAAGGAACACTGAGAAAACCATAAATCAGAATGTTATTCAAGTGTGGCTTAAATTCGGGCAAATTTTATTTACATTTCAGGGGAGAAATAAAAATAGTCTTTTTTTATTTTATTTAATATTAAAAATAAATAAATAAAATGTTAATATTGCAACTAAAAAATATATAAAATAAACGATTTTCAAGCAGTGTAGAAAGTTGGGTCTCAGAAGGAATAGCAAGAAAATCATGCAACTCAGCTTATGGAAATGTTATCTAAATGTTTGTGGATATAGTATTATTTATTTACAAAATCTGTATATATTTATATTTTTTATAATTGTATTTTATCTATTATTATTTATTTACAAAATCTGTATATATTTATATTTTTTTATAATTGTATTTTATCTATTATAATATTTCTTTCTTTTCATTTTATTTCTTTATATCTTTCTATTTATTTGAAACATATTCCCAAAAATAAAAAATCTTTCAGGCAGTTTGAAAATTAGTTCTCTAAAATTTCTATTGTTCTTATTAAAATAAAAATTATATCCACATAAAAAAGATGCTAATTGTCATGAAAAATAATTTAGATTACAAGTTTTTCTAGTAAGAACTTGATTTATTTTTTTATTTGGAAACTTTCTTTTACTAAAAGAAATATCAAATCATTTTTAAATTCAAAAATATTTAATAGCAAAATCAAATGCTTTTCCTTTTAAATTTTCCTTTGTCTGTCGTAAGCTTTAAGCCTGATTAATGAAGATTTAAAGACTTCACTCAAACCCAATTCCAAGTGAGATTTTATACCCTTACCGAGGGGCAAGAGTATCCCTAGCTTCGGTCTGCCGGGGCATTATTTTTTCTCTGCTTTCATTTTCGTTTTTTTCCCCTCTCTGCTTTTAATTGTGAAAAACTTTTCAGTTTGCAGTTTCCTCCAAGGGGTTTTCCTCACCTCGAGAAAAGCGAGTTCTCAGTTTTTGCTCTTTTTTTCTTGCTCGCTTTTCCTTGGAAAAAAAGAAAACACCTGGCAGACAGTTTAACACTTTTTCCAACCCCAAACCCAAGGCCGCCAAGAGCTATTTATATCGATAGCGGAAAATTCTTGGGCCACTTTTTCCCCCCCTGCCCCCTCTCTCTCTCTCTGTCTCTGTCTCTATCTCTCTGATTTTCCCTTTCGCTCTCGGTCTGTCTCTGTCTCGCTGCCGCTGCTATTGCTGCCGCTCAAATTGTTTTCCAATTGCAATTTTCCTCATTTCCCGTCGATTGCATAACGCCTATGATTGTGATTTCGTTTGATTACATTTGATTCTATATTCGATTTGAGTTTCCGAGTTCGATTTCGTTTCCAGCACATCTATCAATATCGATAAATATCATTTTGTAGATTTAATGAGAAATATCAATGTTAATTTATGTATTCTCCGCATGCCCATCTCTGTCTCTCTTTCTCTCTCTCTTAAAGCTGTCTGTTGCTGTTACTGTTGCTGTTAATCTTAACGTTACCGTTGCTGTTAATGTTACTCCCACTGTTAGCGTTATCGTTACCCGTTGCCTGCCCTTGCCTTACGGTCTCTCTCCTCCTCCTAGTCTTGCCCTCTAAGTATGCGTAACATAGTTCGTATTGTGTAGACCGTAACCCATTACCGTAAACCATTACCTGTAAACCGTAAACCGTAAACCGTAAACCGTAGCCCGTAAACCGTAACTCGTAATCTGTAACCTGTAACCGTATATCGTCTAGCGTAAGTGTTTTAATGTTTCGTGTTACGTAAGTGATTAAGCTCTCTCTCTCTCTACGTAAGGCACAACCCCGTAACGTGAGCGCACGCTTCGTAGGAAAGATCAGTCTTAAGTTGCCTTTATAATCCTTTAAATAACTCATTTTTCGTAGCTAACCGTAGTTTGTTTGTGTGAGACAATCCCTTTTTCCTCTCTTCTAAAGGATCCTAAGTCTGTAATGAACATAATTCATATAAATATATATTTCTCTATGTGTAAATCCTGAAAAAACAGGACGCGTTCGAACCAACGCTGGATGAAGCTGCGCACCACGGTGCAAATATCATCGGCGATACAGAAGAAACCACCGCTCAAGCGCGAAGACTCCTTCCTGAAGCGTTTCTCAACAAGACAGATACCCGAAACACAGGTTAGATTAATTAATAATTAATTAATAATTAAATTATTAATTCATTTATATAAATAAATGAATAAATTTCCAGGAAACTGTTGAAGACACGGGTTCAGAAAGTGCCTCCGGTGACGTCGACAAGAGTGTTAAGCGACGGCGACGATATCTGCAAAAACGGCGATCCGTCGTTAATCCAGATGAGAATTTTTACTTCTATTGGTTAATGATGTTAACTGTATGTGTTCTATATAACCTGTGGACCCTAATTGTGAGGCAGAGCTTTCCCGAACTGCAGGTGAGATTATCGCGTTCTATTTTTTGTTCCCTTTCCTGACTTCCATTTCGCATTTTTACCCTTCGAGGGACCTTTGTTCGTCCTTTGTGTAAGCCAACACCCTTTTGTCATTACGCGGCGAAAAGGGTTTTTGGGTTGGTAACTACGTTCCCTGTTAAAGCGTGTCCTGGGAAAGGACATGCTCCCCGGGTCCGCTTTTTTATCTGTTTGCTCCTGGTCTTTGCCTTGTAATGACTCAATTATAAGACACGCAGTCGGCCAAATGTTTGTTTATGGCTCCAGTTAGCTGTGTGTTTTCGGTGTGTTTGCCATCAGATTACAGCCAGTCCTGGAGTCCTGTTGACTTTGACCTTTAGCTTTCGGCCGCAAATGTAGTCCCGCATTTTGCAATTGTCAACTGCATTCGCCGCTTAATTAGCCTTGACCTAACCATAAAAATAGACCCGAAAAAGAGCAAGAGTCCTCCCTCCCATACTAAATCCTTTTTCTCATTTAAAATTCTGAATTCTATTCCCGGACAGCAAGCTGTGCCCACGTTCTGGCTCATCTGCGATTCGATGACAGATGTTGTATTTATCCTAGATATAATAGTTCAATTACGCACAGGCTATCTCGAGCAGGGCCTAATGGTGAGTATCGATTGAATATTGAATTGTATTCGCTATTTATATACATTTCGATTGACTTGACGGTTGAAACTTGATTGTGATGTGTCGATAAAAGGATTGTTTTATCGAAATGCATGTGTTACAAACGATTTTATTGATTTTTTTGTTAAATAAATATAGTATAAGCATCAACATTACCGAAATATTTACTTTATTCTCTTTGAAATCGTTGAAATGTACCTACGAGATAACGTATCTATGAGATATCGATTAAGAAGCGCTCGATATATATTTTATTTAAAGTCGATTAGCTCTAAAACTATATCGTTTACTTATTAATTATCGATTTAAAAAGGATAAATTTCTAAAAATAATAATTTATCTTATTATATTTTTAATTAAGCTATTTTTAATTTAGATTAAATATCGATAGGTCTGCAAAGCAATCGAATATTGGTTTAAATAAACTCTGACATTTATTTAAAACTAATCTATTTTAAATTTTCGATAGATTTGCGATAAATATGCACTACAATAGAATATTGCTTGACGCTACTAATAAAAACTGCAAACATTTCGATAGATTTTCAATAGATCTGCAAAGCAATCGAATATTGGTTTAAAGAATCCCTGAAATTTATCTAAAACTAAGTTGCTTTAAATTTTCCATAGATTTTCGATCAATTTACAAAGCAATCGATTTTTTTTTCACGCTACTAATAAAAACTGCAAACAAATCGATGTTAATTAATTAGATATGGAATTTTATATACACAAATACAATATATTTTCTTTTGAATTAATCAATTTGAAGCATCATTAAATTATAGAGACGTATATCGAAAAAATATCGATATGTGTAATGTTTCAATTTCACATATCAATATTTATAGCTTTCCGTAATACTTAATCTATATATCCTTTTTATATTATATTAATTTAAATCATAATTCAATTATGAAAACGTAAATCGTTTTGCAACTTTATACATATCGATTTTTTTTATGTTTTCCGTAATATTTAATCTCCATTTTCGATATATCCTTCAGGTATACGACGACAGGAAGCTGGCCTGCCACTATGTCCACTCGCGCGACTTCATCTTCGATATGATAGCGCTGATACCATTGGATCTGCTGCAGCTCAAGATGGGCACACATCCGCTCTTGCGTTTTACGCGCTTTTTTAAAGTAAGTTATCGATTATTAAACTTGATTCCAATATCTTAAACTAAAACCCTTTTCAGGTTTATCGATCTGTGAGATTTTATTACATCGTAGAGAGTAGAACAGTTTGGCCAAATTTATGGCGCGTTGTTAACCTAATTCATATCCTGTTAATACTGGCACACTGGTTCGGTTGTTTCTATTTTTTACTCTCCGAGGCGGAGGGTTTTCAGGTGGGATAAATAATTGTTAATGATTTATAAATATTGTTCTATAGATTAAAGAAATATTTATTATTATGATTTATAAATAATATTATGTAGATTAAAGAAATATTTATTTGTTAGATTTATTATTAATATTCTACAGATTATAGAACTATTTATTATTATGATTTAGAAATAAAATTCTATAGATTATAGAAATATTTATTTGTTAGATTTATAAAAAATATTTTATACATTATAGAAATATTTATTATATTTATTTATAAATAATATTGTATAGATTATAGAAATATTTATTTGTATGTTTTTTTTTAATATTCTGTAAATTATAGAAATATTTATTTGTTTAATTTATAAATAATATTCTATAGATTAATGTATATCACAAAACGAACATGTGTTGCCTACTTTTTGGCAGTAAAATAAAATGTTTTGAAACTCTTTTAATTTGTTTTTGGTTTTTTATTGGCAATAAATTTTATTTAATATTTTTGTATGCATTTTTAAAATTTTTTTTTACTTATTTAACTAAATTTCTTACTCTAAAGGGCGATTGGGTGTATCCATATCGACCCGGGGACTATGCTACCCTCACCCGCAAGTATCTGGGCAGCCTGTACTGGTCGACCTTGACCCTGACGACCATCGGGGACCTGCCCACGCCGGAGACGAATGCAGAGTTAGTATTAAATATTAATAAAGAATAAAAAAGTAATTGGAGATTTCATAAAGCTTTAAATCAAGCTTAAAAGTATGCAATTTGAAATAAAGCATACTTTTAGGTAGATTTTTGAGTGATTTGAAATCTCCAGCGAGGGAGGGTTTATTAATTATTATTAATTATAAATTAATCCCCTCAACAATCAGACCGAACTTTTCGGTGGACGGCCCACGATCAATACCTAGGCGAGGCATCAAGTCGCGACTGCTTCAGTTTGGCTCTAGCTATGGGTACGAGACTCTACTAAAAACCCAAATAACTAACTTAAATAACTAACTAACCAATTAGTTAATTAATTAACTAATTAACTAAGTAACTAATTTAGTAACCGCCTTCAGCAAGGTCAATCAAAATGGAGCGAATATCATGCAATTTGTTTGGGGGCTGTCCACCGATTCGGATTCCTTGGTTTTTTCTAGTTTTCCAACTCTTGAAATCGATCTGTTGCAAATTTTGCTTTCTGTCTCAATAAAAGCGTTTGCCATCAAAGTTTTCGAAAGCGTGCGACAGCCTTGAACAATTCCATTGATATTTGAACTTCAAAAAAATAAAAGAGGAACGATTTTTATTACAAACACAACATTTTGTTGACTTTCGAAAACTTTGATTGAGCTTGCAAAACGGAGAAAGTGTTTGAAGGAGAGAGAGAGAGAGAGAGAGAGAGAGAGAGAGAGAGAGAGTGGTGGGTGGGTTTATTTATAAACAATTAAAATATAATATTAATAATGTATGTATATAATAAATTTTTAATTTATAAACATTTAAAGAGTGCTTAAAATAAAGGTGGCATTAGTAAATAAATTAACATAAAATATTCAAGAATTAAAATGGAATCTTGAATACATTTGAAAATGGTTATTAAAATATATTAACATCTTCTCTTAAAAGAATTTGTTTATTTTACATTGATTGATAGATTTTTATCTGTTATTTAATTTGTGTAAATTATTAACAAGACAAAAATCAAAGACAAACCTCATACACAGTATGGGGATTCTTTATATAATGCGTAAACACGTTCTTTGTTTATCCGCGACACAACCGATCTCGTCAAGAGCAGATTAGTGACTCGCTTCTAGTAATATTTTTGCATTTTTTAAAAAAGAGAATATAAAAATTGCATACTTTTGGGCATTTTACAAATAAACCTGTGCATCTTTTAGGCTGAAATAGTAAGAAACATGCAAGCAGGAAAATAAATTAAATTAATATTATTTATTCGTTCTTTTGTTGTTGTACAAATTGTTGTTGCTGTAAAAAGGAAGAATTGTTGTAGTTGTTGTTGGCAAAAACAAGGCTTCCCTCGCGACATTTTCAGTACAAATTTGTCAATTTCTGGATTTGAATTACCAGGCGAACAGAAGGCAGCAGGCAGACGATTAACTTTGGTGCAAACGTAAATGTTGCCTACTTTTGGGCACTTTACAAATAAATCTGTGCATCTTTTAGGCTGAATAAGTAAGAAACATGCAAGCAGGAAAATAAATTAAATAAATATTTCTTATTCTTTCGTTTGTTGTTGTACAAATTGTTGTTGCTGTAAAAAGGAAGAATTGTTGTAGTTGTTGTTGGCAAAAACAAGGCTTCCTTCGCTACATTTTCAGTGCAAATTTGTCAATTTCTGGATTTGAATTACCAGGCGAACAGAAGGCAGCAGGCAGACGATTAACTTTGGTGCAAACGTAAATGTTGCCTACTTTTGGGCACTTTACAACTAAATCTGTGCATCTTTTAGGC
>VNJS01008592.1:0-10138 GCA_008042575.1 Drosophila watanabei
ATGAGGTTATGTGTCGATTTTCGGCAACTGAATGCCCATTCTATTCCAGATGCGTATCCGCTGCCAAGGATAACCCACATCTTGGAGCGGCTGCGCCACGCAAAGTACATCTCGACTCTTGACCTGAAAAGCGGATATGGCCAAATCCCCAAGGCCAAGAGCAGTCGCGAGTGCTAAGCTTTTACAGTCTCAAGGAGGGGACAGTTCCATTGGATGGTCATGCCTATTGGCCTCCATTCAGCACCAGCCACATTTCAGCGGGCGCTCGACAGAGTCATAGGCCCCGACATGGAGCCCAATGCATTCGCATACTTAGATGATATTTTCATCATCGGACGCACTTTAGAAGAGCACGTACAAAAACTGCGAGAAGTATTTCGACGGTTACGGAAGGCGAACCTCCTTTAAGCGTAGCCTGGTGTACTTAGGGCATGTTATCAGCGAGGAAGGAATCCACACTGATCCCGAAAAGATTTCGGCGGTACAGCAACTCAGTCCGCCCACAACGTGCAGAGAGCTGAGAAGATGTCTTGGTATCGCGTCATGGTACAGGAGGTTCGTACCCAATTTCGCCAGCATCGTACAATTCATGTCTACATTGCTGAAGAAAGGCAAGAAGTGGCAGTGGCAGCAAGAGCTGCAAGATGCGTTTGAAGAATTGAAAAGGAAACTTACGGAGGCCCCTGTGCTCGCCTGCCCCGATTTCAGCGAAAAGTTTGTTCTTCAAACCGACGCCAGCGACATAGGTCTGGGAGCCGTGTTAACCCAGAAGATCCAGGGAGAAGAACGCGTCATCGCATTCGCAAGCCGACGACTCATTGCAGCTGGGGAGAACTATTCAGCTACCGAGAAGGAGTGTCTGTCTATTATCTGGGCCATAAGAAAACTTAGGTATTACCCAGAAGGATATCGATTTGAGGTGATAACGGACCATCTTGCTTTTGAAGTGGCTCAACTCAATCGACCGGTCGAATGGCGCGCTGGGCGCTAGAACTGCAGCAGTACCAGTTTGACGTCACCTACCGACGCGGAAGCCAGAACATTGTGGCAGACGCGCTGTCACGACAGCCTCTGGAGGTACTACAGATGATCCAGGAGAATCAACCCGGTTGCACCTGGTATCAGCGGATGCTGAAACTCGTTCAGGACAAGCCTGAAGATTTCCCGGAGTACGTGTACGAGAATCAGCAGTTATATCGACATATTGGATCCCGACCCGACGATGAAGACTCCGTGCCATGGGAACTGTGTGTGGCCAAGGAACACCGGCAGCAAGTGCTGTCGGAGTGTCATGACCAGCCCACGGCAGGACATCTCGGCATTAGGAAAACGACCACCCGGGTCGCCCAGAGGTATTATTGGCCGGGACTCTTTCGAGATGTAGCCAGATATGTTCGCAAGTGCGACACTTGTCAACGGTTTAAGGTAAGCCAAAATAAGCCAGCGGGTAAGATGTTCACCCGGTAGATCAGTGAGCCCTTTGACACTGTCTGCGCCGATTTCATTGGACCCCTTCCGCGGTCTAAAAGCGGAAACAGCATGCAGCTAGTCTTTTTCGACGCCTTTTCGAAATGGGTTGAACTGGTCCCCTTAAGAAAAGCAACTTCGGCGCATCTGAAAAAACCTTTCGCGAGAGGATTTTGAATCATTTTGGGATTCCACGTACCTTCGTTTGTGACAACGGGACTCAATTTACGAGTCGTTCCTTCAAAGCTTTCTGCAAACAAGCGGGAATGGAGATCCAGCATACGGCACCCTATATACCGCACCAGAACCCGACAGAGAGTGCCAATCGCACCATTAAAACTATGGTCGCCCAGTACATCAAGGATATGCAGACAACGTGGGACGAACTCCTCCCCGAGTTAAACCTGGCCATAAATAGCAGCGTTTCGGATTCCACCGGCTTCAGCCCGGCGTTCATCATTCAAGGCCGAGAACCAAGACTCCCAGGAGCCTTGTACGATGAAGTCACCCCGGGGCCAAGCCATGTTCCGAGTTCGCCTGTGGCGAAGGCGAAATTTCTTCGAGATATCTTCAAAGTGGTCCAAGAAAACACCCAGTGCGCTTTGCTGGAGCAGAGGAAGCACTATGATCTGCGACGACGCGAATGGAGACTGACGATAGGATCTTTGGTATTCGTAAAGCAACATCACTTGTCAAAGGCGGCGGATAATTTTGCCGCAAAGCTAGCGCCTAAGTATGAGGGGCCGTACAAGGTCCTCAGGTTCATCTCGCGCAATATCGTACGATTGCAACACACGCAGAGCAAGCATCGCAGAACGGCATCGCTCGGAGACCTGAAAGAAGCAGTCAACGATCCAGAAGCGCAGACTCTGGTACCCGGAAGGCCAGATAACCCAGAAAATGTCAAGAGGACATAGAACGTTTATTCGTCAAGTGACGCTAAACTCAAGGAAGCCCGCACCAAGGCGGCACAGCACAAGAAAGCCCGCACCAAGGCGGCACAGCAACGAGAAGCCCGCACGAAGGCGCCACAGAAACAAGAAGCCCGCAGCAAGGCGGCACAACACGAGAAAACCATGCCACAAGAGCATTTAGCAGTCGTGTGACGCTAGATCCGGGTCAAGGCAAGAGCCAGAACACTGCGACAGGAGCCAAGACTGAGTCAGTGGGGGCCACTTGCTGGATGGTGTGCCTTCCCAACGTCCCCACTCCCCTAAGGGGGAAACTCAATGCTCCCAGTGCCTGCACTTCTTAACTCCCCCCAAACTAACAACTAACTACAACTAAAAACCGGTTAGGTAGCCCTTTCACCACGCAAAGGCTAATAAAACTTTGTTTCTCAACAGCTATGGCGTCAGACGACACCCCCGACTGGGCGTACCTAGTCCGGTGTGTCGAGGAGGCCATCGAGCCATCCCATCCGCCTCCAGGCCGCCATCGAGGCCATACGCCGCCTCCAGGCCGCCATTGAAGCCACCAGCGACATCCAAGCCGCCAACCGCGGCACCCAAGCTGCCAACCGCAGCATCTAACACTGCATCAAGGCCAGCAGCAGCCCCAGAGCCGTCGCCGGCCCCAGCAGCGTCACCTCCTCTGCGACGCCGGTTACCCGGAAGGATTGGGTGCGACCGCCGCGACAATTGGAGCATCCAAGGAGGCGGGGACCACCTCCAACGATCGCAAGTGACGAGAAGTAACAGGATAACGGTTTCGTTGCGCCCCCCTAAGAAAGAGGGGGATGTGAGGAACCTGCCGGCTCCCCACAAATAAATATGTAAATAAGAAATAACAATATAAAGAATAGTCCATGTAAATAATAGGGAATAATAATGTGAGCAATAGGAAAATAGCCATGTAAATAATAATGTAAATAATAGAAAAAATTCATGTAAACAATAGCAGATAATAATAACAGATTTAGCTAAATATATATCCTGACGTGGATCTGTGCAAGACCACGGAGTGGCAAGTGCCACTCCACATGGAGCAAGTTGGAGAGAAGTGAAAAGAACGTCAAGGGAGACGGACGTGATTAGTGCGACACGGAGCTGGCGATTGCCACTCCACGTGGAGAAACAGTGAGATAGAAAAACAGCGAATTTTGTTAGAGCCACCAGCAGGCCATCGGGCCTCCACCTCGAAGGAAGCCAACTGAGGGAAACCCAGCCGTCGAGTGACGGCTGACGCAGACCAGCCGGACCCGCCGGAGCGGAGCAGCGAGGGACTTGTGCTGGCCCAGGACCAGCGGCGGAGCACGCAACAAACAGGCGGGTGCTTGTGTGTGTGCGTGGTGTGAGACGGGTGAGTGGTGTGTGTGAAACCGCAACGAGTGGCCAGCAGGGAGGTTCGGCAAACATGGCCAAGTGCAAATCAAATCTCGGCGGGACTCGATGTGGTACCGCCAGAATGTAACCCTAACCTCAAACTTTGCGCAAGTCCATTTGTAACCAACCTTTACCTCGCAAATTGAATATGAAAACTTCACAATACATAGAAATACTCTGAGAAAAATACATGGATAATAAAAAAATACAAAAATATTTAAAAATGAAGATTAATTAAATTCTGTTTACCGCCCGACTAAAATACCGAGGCCCACCCATATCACGATGAAGCAATATTTTTACATCCAGAAATCTTATACGGGGCCCGGCTCAGCCGGCCGCATAACTTGGGCCGACAGCGAGTGCTGACGGCAGAACTTGCCATCCAGGGTGACGACCTTCTCGGCGAGTGCCGGTTGGGATTCCACCTGGCAGATGCATAGTGCCTAACGGGTAGAAAACGTCCCGTAATCGATCCCTCTCGGTCTCCTCACGGCGAGTGCCGTGAGCCAGATCCAATACGCGGTACCGCGGATCCCCTTCGCTATTTTGTTAATATCAAAAATAGAGTTTTCCTGCTTGGTAACCCGGTGGCTGACAACCCCCATCTCACGTCAGCCCACCGTTCAGCGAAGACCCATTGTCCCAGCCTAAGAACTACTTCACAGATTAAAGCGCTTTTGCCGTTGGGATCCTTCGCAACAATCAAGATGTATGAGTGAATTTAACGAAACCTTCTTTTTTTTAATTTCCTTTATTCGGTTATTCTGTCTTCATTGTCGACCAGACCGATTTTTGTGGTTCTGTTGACTAGTGCGTTTGCCCTTGAATTTTTGTTGAGAAGAAGTAGTTAGGCACACATACAAGTAAAATGCAGTCGAACGGAAGGAAGAAGGAGAGCGAGTATGGATGGAATGGAATCCACACTTTGACAGTTGATATGTGTTTACCTTTTTTTCGTTTGGTCTCTCTCAGCGGCATTTGTTTACATTTTGTTTATCTTTAAGCTACTAATATTGAATTATGAATTTGTAAACAATTTTAATTGTAACTAAAAGAACTTATGGAATTTTAACCTTAGAATCCTCGTATATATATATATATATATATATATATTTCGATTTCTTGTGATAAAAAAGGAATCCAAAGGTTTTTAGGTTTGATATCGTATTTTCGAAGGTTCGTGGAAAGCTATGCAGTAATTGCCAAGCCATTGTCTGATTTGTTACGTAAAGAAGCTAAATACAACTTCAAAGAAGAGTAGGTAGAAGCGTTCAACAAATTAAAAGCAGGGTTAATCAGTAGGCCCGTTTTCAAGTTGTATGACCTTTCGCTCAAAACATAAATTCATACCGATGCTTCAAAATTTGGATTTGGAGCCGTGTTGCTTAAGCGAGACAGAAAAGATAGTTAGTGGCACCCAATTTTCTATATGAGTCGGAAGACCAAACCGTGCAAAAAAAAGTATCATTCGTATAAACTGGAAGTGCTTGCAGTCATTGGAGCTTTAATAAACTGGAGATTTTACGTTCTCGCCCGTTTTCAAGTTGTATGACCTTTCGCTCGAAACATAAATTCATACCGATGCTTCAAAATTTGGATTTGGAGCCGTGTTGCTAAAGCGAGAAAGAAAAAATAGTTAGTGGCACCCAATTTTCTATATGAGTCGGAAGACCAAACCGTGCAAAGAAAAGTATAATTCGTATAAACTGGAAGTGCTTGCAGTCATTGGAGCTTTAATAAACTGGAGAGTTTACGTTCTCGGGAAAAATTTTAAATAGTCACAGATTGCAATGCTTTTGCTATGAATATGAAGAAGAAGGATATTCTACTTAGAGTTTCGCGCTGGGCAATGTATTTGCAAGACTTTGACTACGAAATCGAGCATAGGTCAGGGAGCAAGATGAGCCATGTAGAGTCTTGAGCAGGGTGTATTGCTTTAGTATGACGGATAGCTTAATACATCGGTTGAGAGAGGCATGGCAATCAGATGATTGGCCGAAGGCAGTGAAGACCGCGGTTAAGACAAATGGGTATGAAGATTACTATATATCGAACAAAATCTTATTCAAGGATCCAAATAGGAAGTTGCTTGTAGTTCCATCGCTTAAGGAAGATGAAATAATTCAAAATGCACATAAGCAAGGAAATTTTTCATCAGAAAAGACTCAGGAGTTGGTCAAAAAGTCATATTATATCCCAAAAAGGAACTTCTAGAGAATTGTTGAGAGCTGAATAGAGTGCATCTTAGTGAATGTGAAAGCAAGAAGGGTTTCTGTCACCGATCGATAAAGGTGACAAAGGCGGACAAGGACAAGATGATTTTTACATCCCTGTGGCTATTTGGTCCTCACATTATTCCACAAATACACTTCTAACTTTAACGCAACATGATTTTATTGCTGGCTTGTTCGACATTTCGCCAAGACAACCATGTTCGAAATTTTTTAGATCGATTGCCAAGCCATTTTTTTTGGCTCTGATCCGCCGAGAGTTGGTGTGGCTTGGGTGACGGCTCGGACGCAACCCGAAGATCCCATCCCCTTTACAAAACTCAATTAACAACAGAATTCCTTCTTTCTGTTGTTCTTTTTTGCCCGCGTTTACCTGTATACAATAACTTCTTGCAGATCACCTACGCCCTCTGGCCTAGTGCTGTTATATTTCAGTCGTCCCTTACTCAGTACCGCTCTTTTTACCCTACTGCAGTTGTGCATTGCCAGCGACTCTTAAATCCGTATGTAAGGTAATCAATATGACTATCGCTTGCACTGCAAACAAATGTAAGTTAATGGGATTATCAATGGAGATAACTACCTAGCTGACTACGTGACAACTGCTCGCATATGAAGTGCGTCGTGTCGTGATATGTCGAACGAGATAAGTACCTTTATAAGACAAATTCGTTTGGGATTTTCGGAAGTTCGGAAACTTTTCACTGACAAGAACAACAAATTTCTTGCGGTTGAATCACAATATCTCGGCCTGAAAATACCAAGCGAATCTCCGAGAAGAAAAATCATCTAACACCTTCTATATCGTTTGTCAATTCAACAACTCAGTCGTATGCTGCTTTTATTATTACTAGCTCTAAATCTTGACATCCCTGTGTCGGCGTCAACTGTATTGGACAATGTTTTGGTTCAAGAAAATGCTGTTTCTGAACTACCACTGATTCCTGATGCAAACATCTTGGTCTCGTCATCAACTGATCCGGCTCCTATTGTTCCTGCCTCTGCGTCAAGTGCAGCTTCAGCTGCCAACTCTAGAAGTGGCTTAACTAATCTTGCTCCAAACGTGCCAATCGCACCCGCGGTCTCGGGCATTCCGTTGAGTGGGGTCCTTAAAAAAATATATATTTTTATTAGTAGGCTTACACCAAAGATAAAAGCTCGGATGACATAAGCATAATTATCACGGGAGTCTGTCCATCGACCCTCAGCTCGATTATGGAATCAATGCTAAGGGAGATATGTAAGTAGGCGGACTAGGTAGAACTCAATATCAACGAGGACAAGATGGACCATATTCTTTTCACCAAGAGATACAAGGTACCGCGATGGATCCCCCCAAAAATTAACACATCCAGACTGACCCTGAAAACACAACTCCAATAGGTCAGTATAGCACCAAAAATGTGGCAAGCAAAAAGGCACTCGATAAGCTAGAAAAGCCTCGTAGCTCTAATTCTTCTGCATCAAAATACTGAAGTCGTTACACGTATCTATTCTATATAAAAACGTAAAAAGTTTGCTGGGAAAACTAAGTACTTACTTACTCGATGTAGATGTTATCGCTCTAACTGAAACTATTTTATTGATGGCCAGACGGATTTGTCTATGGGTCAGATAAACTTTGTAAAGAATCACACAGATAAGCTACTCGACGTTTTATATTTAAACATTGATAGTCTCGCTAACATCACTAGAAGCCCTCCATTTAGAGGACCCTTACCACCCAACACTGTTATTGAACGTATAAATAAATGCGAATCTGTCGAATCTGTTTCCCGAGTCAAATGTTTTCGGATGGCAAATTTTTTTGGCTTAAGCCAATATCTATGAGCTGTTGACTGGTCTTCTTTAAAATCGTACTATGCTCTTGAATCTGCGTTGTCGTTGTTATATTTAGCTGTTTTCCCCGAAGTATCTGTAATTTGTTTTATCTTAAAAATAAAGTAAATCATAGCTTTACCAAAAATATTAGAAAACCTATGCTATCTTTCACCTAGTGAATTATGAATCAGTTCGATCAGAATATATTCATGTGACCACCCAAAGTTATAAGAACTATATGGCTCAATGTAGTGAAAATATGCGCAACAGCCCTACTAAATTTTTCACCTTCGTTAACTCGAAAAGAAAATTTTTTGCTTTTTATTTTTAAAATAAAACGAAATCTTCTTCTTCACTGAAAATTTCTAATCTATTTGCTGATTTCCTTAAGTCCACCGACTTTTCTCCACCCTACAGCTCCAATAATCTTTATTTATACCCCCTATATTAAAATTAAAAGTTATTGAAGTTATTGATGTTTTAAATGGTCTTCTTCTTCCCGAAGTGTCTGTTTTCGCGCGCCCCGACAAAATCGAACTTGTGCAGAAGCCTAGTAGCGGCTTGTTATACCCTTGCAGGGTATTATAATTTCAGTCAGAAGTTTGCAAAGTAGTGAAGGAGTCATTTCCGATCCGAAAAACTATATATATTCTTGATCAGCATCAACAGCCGACTCGATCTAGCCATGTCCGTCTGTCTGTCTGTCCGTTTCTACGCAAACCTGTCCCTCAGTTTTGAAGCTGAATGAAACATTGTAGATAGTCTTCTATATACTCTCACTCGTATATATGTCGGAACAAGCCGGATCGGTCAACTATATCATATAGCTTCTATACAACCAATCCGTAAATTTGAAGACAAAAATTATAACTTCACTGTTTATTAACATATCTTGATCAACTCTCGTTTATAAGCTTTATACATTGGTTCAGATTTTTGGATTTAGTTTTATAAAAATCGGACTACTATATCATATAGCTGCCATAGGAGCGGTAGAAAAATTTTTAGAAAAAAAATTATAGCTTTGCCAGTTTTCAACATCATTTCTTCTACTTTGAGATACAAGCATTTCATATTATTTAAGAATTTTGTTGCAAATTTCATAAGAATCGAACGATTTCTTTCTTTAACCTCAGGTTAAAGCCGCCCCCCTACAAACTGTAGCGGCGACTGAAGCGACGTTTCTTTTAGTTCAGCCTGAAAGTAGTCTATGGATTTTTCCAGTTTAATCTAAGCTCGGTTTAAACCCTAATTGGCAGCTTCGCTTAATCAGTATTTTGGGTTTTGGAGATGCCAACTGATAGGGACTATCGTAATATCGTAGCATCAGCCGGTTCAGGGTAGCTCTGGAAAGTTTATGACCTGATAATCAGCTGCGATGCATTTCCGCCGGCAGCCTAGGCCAACATATTCTGGATCCGTTCTATTTCTTTTCAATCGAACCGTCGTGGCGTGCACATGCACAAGAAAATAAAGTTCCGAGTCCCACCCAGAAAATTCGAAACCTAAACTCGGGTACGCGTGCATATCGCTAGTATTGCGATTCGAGAGTGAAAAGTTAAACAAAGAGAGCAGCCAAGCTAAAACGTTTCCCGGAAAAATAGAGTCGGCCCGGCTCCTAACGTGCGTTCCGGCCAGCAGCAAGTTTTCCGTTGGGCAGGTTTGGCGACATTACGGCCGTTAAAGACCCGGGAAAAACCCATCATAACCCCAAAACGTCATCGGGGCCCAATCGAAAGGTAGATATGCTAGAGAACAGTGTATTTTATTAGGTGTTTACCGTTACCGCTCCCAATCGTTAGGTTGTGCCCAGTTAACGGGATGTAAAGTCGAGGTCGACAGGCGTACCTAACCAACAAAAATATACGGATGTCCACTGGAGCACCTCCGTGAAACCAGGCGTCTCTAACTGTCGAAATCACATGTGATGTCTCCGGGAGCACCCCCATAAAACCTGGTGTACCCAACCATCGAATCTACGGATGTCCCCAGGAGCACCCCTCTAAATCCAGGTGTACCTAACCAACTTAATCACATGTGATGTCCACTGGAGCACCCCCATAAAACCCACGTGTATGTAACCTACAAACACACCTGCACTTTATCCCCATGAGGCCAAACATATACATGGGGACGCGCATGTGAACACCAGCAGTGTCGCACACATCAACAGCAGCAGCAGCTTCCACGCATGCGCAGCGAACTTACGGCGGTTTTTCGCGCACCTGGCGGTTTATGCGTTTACACACCTACACAGCCGCAAATCCAACACACGTGCGCGTGATCTTTTGG
>VNJS01008594.1:0-27720 GCA_008042575.1 Drosophila watanabei
TGGATGTGGATGTGCCAGTGGATGCTGGGATGAATGAATGGGGGCATGCCAATGTCTCAACGCCCACGAGTGCGTACAGAGGGCATAATCGAGTGCTTTAAGACCGACTCGTAGCATCAACATTACACCAAGAAAAAGCCACAGTCGAACTATGCCTGTTGAGTTTAATGATTCACCATCTTCCTTCCTTTAATAATTTAACATTTAACTTGTTATACAATTTTAGACATTCATTTTCGACTCTAAGTTTTAATATTTTTTGTCAACATCAGCAGTCGAGTTGTCCGTTTGTCCATCAGCGCCGATGTGCCGATGATAGCTTCCTTTTTCTTACATTTAATAAAATCAAAAGTTTAAAAGCAGTAATGAAGTCATTACCGACTTTTTTAAGTATATTAATTTTCCTTAGATACTATTTTATACCCAAGCTTGGAACATTTATTTGTTTTCTTTAAGGTCTTCTTGTTTAAGAAATATTCCACACATCATCTTTGCCAGCATATAATCTCCTAATTAATTGCTTTAAAAGTGGCATAAATTTATGATAAATCAAACTGGTTTCCCCTTAATAAATATATGCATAGCTACTCTGTAAGTGAATAACCCCTTCCATAAAAGATATGATACACTTTTCCCCAAAAGCGAGCCGAAGAGGGGCACATTTTTATCGAGCTCCAATCAAAACAACATGACGCGCTCGATTCGAAATGCAGGCAGACAATTGAAATTATTATTGTTATTTTTAACAATTTTTTTTCGGGTCGCACTCGGTGCGGCGCGGGGTAGGGGCAAAAAAAAAAGACATTTGCTTGACATGTTTGTTTCGTGTACAAAATATTTTGATAATGATCTCGCGAGCTCCGTACAACAAAACCCAATTGTGCCTCAAGCCATGGAGACACATCACATTCTCATCTAAATGAAATTATTGTCTGTAGGAAAACTTATGACGTGCGGAGAGTAACGGAAAAAGGGGGGAAAACTGTCGGGGAAACTTTCAATGATTTTTATTTGCTTGCCTTTCGAGGCACGTATGGGGGAAATGTTAATAATTGTTTAAAGTCCAGCCAATCGCCATAAATAAGTGACAAACACAAATCAAGCCGTGAATCGCTAATAGAATTATTTTTTAAGCCAAGTACAGTCACGCTGACTTCGATCACCCGCAAAACATTGCCATAAATGTAAGTATAGAAAATATAAAAACTTATGCATTTAAAACTAAGTTCCAATTTTTCTATTTTCGCTTGCTTTCTTTAAATTATGTAGAACTGGACCTATTTTTATAACAATAATTTCGTTAAAGATTTCTACGGTTATCAAGCCTTTTAAAAGCTAAGAGATTTGTGTGTCAGCCCTGGAAAAAAGACGAGGGTCGCAAGAATACTAACCGGGTGGCAACGCTGCGATGACGAGAAAGTTTCCGGAAGTAAAATCGTAGCAAACGTGGCGTGGCTTTGTAGTTTTGTCAACTCATCATAGACCGTCCGTCCAACTTTCCTCTGCCAGTCGGAAAATAAACAGCTCGCTCACAGTGTAAATTGAGAATACATCGAAAAAAGTGTTTACTAAGAAAAGTTTCTGTGTTTTATACGAAAAAACGGTACGAATTTTCTGGAAAGTCTTGTGTTGGTTTTAACTTATTGTTTCGCCCAAGAAGAGCATGCCTTCGCACCGTCAGCAGCCAGGAGAGGAAGTCGTTCCCACTCCACGTCGCAGCGATCGTCTCCGGCTGCAGCGAGAGGCTGCGGCTGAATCCGCTGCCATCCAGGCTCTAAGAGTTGCCAACGAAACGACTCCGACCAACTCGTCGACAATTGCCACTCACTCGCGCGTGATTAACGCCCCGAGAAGGCGTCCGATGTGGCAGCGCCGCTTGGCGTCCGTCGATGTTGCCCGGATCCGGCAGGCAGCAGCCGAGGCACTTGGCATGTCTGGACCCAGTGGAAGCCAGCAGACGCTGGGCAATAGCGTCGGAGAAGGGCTTCGCTCTCCTCCACCTGGAGATCCAGCTCCTGCTGAGGGGAGTGCGGTCAATACCTCGTCCCAGAGTCGGACTGCTACCTTTTCCTTGGGAGCCCCGGAAACCTGGGCCTCGCTGGTATCATTCACCGTCCTGGCCAGCACGCCGAACATAATTCCACCGCCACCGACTGGAGCCGAATCTCGCGCTGTGATGGGGCGGCTAAGGCGCGAGCTGCGGGACTTCCAGCAGGGCCCACAAGAGGGCTGCACCATAGAAGTGGTCAACGACAACATGTTCCATTGGAGGGCCAGCATTCCGGGCCCCCCGGACACGCCATACTCGGGTGGGCAATTCCACCTGGACGTGCACTTTGGCCAGAACTATCCATTCTCGCCGCCGAAGATTTTCTTTCTCACCAAGATCTATCACTGCAACATCGCGGCCAACGGGTACATTTGCCTGGACATACTGGGCAGAGAGTGGTCGCCGGCCCTGAGTGTGGCCAAGGTGCTTCTGTCGATCATATCCCTGCTGGCGGATCCGAACCCCGATGACCCGCTGGAGCCGTCCATTGCCAGTGTCTTCAAACGCCAGCGCAGTCAGCACGACGTAATGGCCAGCGCCTGGACCTCTCTGTATGCCAAGCCCGGACAGAATCCCCCGGTTCCCGAGTATGAATAGTGGGAGACAAGGGCGAGTTGGTTTTTCACGAATGTTTATTGGATGTTTTTTGTGCCAGCACTTTTTGGTGGTTGGAAACAGTATACGACACTTACAGATATATTGATATAAATACAGAGTACACGAGGATACACTAGCTTTCCAAATTCAGATTTACCATCTATGTAGATCTAGTAAATTATAAATGAAGTGATTCAATATATTTTATACACGTGAGCTAAGCCTACAATAAACCTAAACCCCTTCGTCTGGATTCTGGTGCGGAACGAGCTAAGTAATGCATGTACATATAGTAGGTTAGGCGTGTTAGTCGCTAGAGTAGGATGATGTCCGTCAAGCAGGTGGTAATTTCATTTACTTAGCCTACTTTGCATTTGAGTTAATTGAGTTGCGGGACACATGCACTATATGTGTACCATATATGGCGGCTATATCCGTACATTGGTTAGCTGCGTGTCTAGAGTAGGGTTTGTGGGTGTGTGTGTACCATGTAGTAGTTAACCTTTCAACTAATCGAATTTTATCTAGGCTAAAGTCCTTTGGATTGTGGTTGTAGTTGTTGATTTTGTAGCTGCTCCCTCCCCCTCCTGGGGGGCCCGCCCTCATTTGTTGTTCTTCGGCAGGTGCCGCTTCATGTGCAGCGCCAGGTGATCGCTCCGCGCGAAGCTCCGCTCGCAGACGATGCACTTGAAGGGCTTGGCTCCGGTGTGCTTCCTGTAGTGGCGCGTCAGCTCATCCGACCTGGCGAACCGCCATTCGCACTCGGGCCACTGGCAGGTGTACGGTTTCTCACCTAAAATGGCAAAGAAAATGGATTTGTGATTAGTAATGATTAACAGAGAACTGAGAATATGTTTTCAGGGGCTAAGATCAGGGATTTTTACTAGAAATCCTAAGCAAGCATTCCAAAATATTTAAAAAACTAAAACAAAATCTGAATGGATGTGGAAATAATTGAGAAATAATTGATACTTCATTGTTTTCGGTGGCTTTAGCAAAATGACAACAGAACGGCAGCTGCAGCCGCGACACAAGTTTACATGTTACGTATTTTGTACTTTGTGATTTCTATTACCATTTGCTGTTACCAAGCCAAGGCATTTGGCCAAACCAAAAGGCATTCGTTGCTGTACTGAAACCAAGATTCGACAGAAAAAAATTCCACCGGCCGGTGAGCGAAACTCTTTGTTATTTCCACAACTTTTTATGACTAACCCAGACCCGACAACCCCTTCCTCCGCACAACATTTCGTATATGCGACATAAACATAAACATTCGTGTTCAAATTTAAATTGAAATTGAATGAAATAATTATTGCGGTCGGAGATTTGTGAGTGAACTTGACATTTTTTGTTGCTGGGGACAGCGGATTGTGGAGCGAATCGAATGGATTATCCGTGGACAAACTCGAATTTGATTTCGGTATGGAGAATTGAGAGTTTGGCGCTGAAAGACACCGATTCGACGGGGGTCAACAAATTAAGGAAATCGAATTTATTTTTTACAATTCTTTTTTGTTGCATATTAAAAAATTGTTTTTTGTTTATTTTTTACAATTCTTTTTTATTGCATATTAAAAAATTGTTTTGCTTTTGTTTTCAGGTTTTAGGAGCTTTATAGGCTTAGACAACAGACTTATCCTTTAGTTTTTATGAGGGTAGTACATATTTAGTCAGAAGCTTGAAACGCAGTTAGGAAGTCATTTTTGACCATATAAATCATATATATTCATGATCAGCATCAAAATCTGAGTCAATTAACTTGGTTATAATCTATTTTCATGACACAAAGTCATGAAATAAGCTTCCTTTCTGGTATTAAATGATATATCTTAAAAAAGATAACAAAAAGAAGCTGTTAGATTTAATTCCAGTTTAAATTGAATTTATGGAATTATAAATGTTATTAAAATAGTAAACTTTCTTTCAAATTCATCCAGTTTCAAAGCTCTTACATACGAACATATTTTACCCATCTCGATCTCGAGATCTCAGCCAACATCAAAGCAAGAGGTTGCTTGGTTGTTTATTATTCACATCGAACAAACGCACAAATTTTGTTTGGTCTGATCGGATATTTGGGATATTTTTCGGCGGCCCTCGAAGCCAAGAGATCTCGAGTGGCACTCAGCTGACACTTTGCCGGGGATTTTCGGATAGAAACCCAATGCCCCTCGACTCGTGGCGTGACTTATTGGTTTATTTAGATCTCTTTTAATGAACTTAAGTGCCTCGAGATGCCTTCGAGATGCCGGCCTGAGCATAATCGCGGGCTTAGACGGCCACGTGGGGCATTTGCATGTGGAAATTGCCAAACGAGTGACTCACAAGCAGATATGGCTTGTTTTTGAGACAAAATATTTTTGTTTTGAGAGACTCTGACCATAATTTAGCTTTGAAATAGATGCCATAATAACAATAGATTTTTTACCTTAATAGAAACTAACTCAGAACAGCCTTTCGTCTTGAAATAATTATTTTTTAAACACAGGTTTGCCTTTTTAAACTTGTTTAAAAAAAATTATAAACTCATTGTTTCTTGGTTTTAAAAGATGTTTTATAAAAATTTCAGACACTTTCATTATTTGAAAAATTTTCAAATATTTTGAAAAGTCTTGCCAACACTGGCCACAATGCCAAGAACCGGCCTAAATGGGCAAAAAGACCTCCCCGGCCGTGGGAATTAAATTTGGCAATGATCACAAAGCGGACTAACAACAAACAAAACCAACGGACAAAAGTTATGTAAATGTTGTTTTGTAATGTGCGATGAACGCAACGCGATAAGCCCGACGGAATTACTTCATAATTTTCCTTACGGCCGCGATAAGGCCACTCGGCGGCAATATAAATAAATTCAGGCTCCAATCGCGACTCCGGACGAGAGCCGGCGGCTAGGTCCAGGCCTAGCCAGACCCAACCAGACCAGACCCAGCCAGACCTCCTCCAGTCGTCGCTGGGCATAAAATCAAACTAATTTATGGCAGCGCGAACATATTAGCAAACAAATCAGTACAAAATAAGCCAGTTCGAGTCCTAGGGACAGCGTAAGAGAGCTGGCACTGGCACTGGCCTCCAGTCTCCCGTGTCCCGTGTCCCGTGTACCGTCGCCGAGATACGATACGGGAAATTTATGCGTTCGCCGGCTGCATAAAGATTAGTTACCAAGTGATTTTCTAATCGACGCAGCCAGATAAAAACAAAAAGCCCAAATAAAAATGACAAATTTACGAGCCACGAGGTTTTCTATTTTTATGGGAGAACTGAAGATGAGACGAAGTGGGGTCTCTGATGGGAATTGAGGCTGTGGAAAGGTGGAAAGTGGGCGGAAGGCGGGAAAAACAATCTTAAATTAAAGACTAGTTTTTTTATTGAAAATGTATTTCAAAGATCGAACAAAATATTTATCTGAGCAGCTTTGCCACTAGTTTTTCTCTGGCTAATGGACGCCCTCTTGGCAGCGAAGGCAAACGAAAGACTTAAGCAACGAACTTGACGACTTTGACAAATATTTGCGGTGGAAATCGGTCGGCGGTCTCCCCGCTTTTACCTGCACACCATTCAATATCTTTTCACTGCAAATATCTCTACACTTGCCAGCCGGGCGTTGCTAATCAGCAGAGACAACAGTCTGGTGGCGCCTCAAAAATGGCATGAAAAATGTGTGAGTGTGTGTGGCGCCACGGGGGGAGATCTGTGAGATCTACGAAGACCATGAATGGGCTGGGCTGGGCCTGCGGAACGCTGTTAACTAACTCGAAAGCCAAACAAACGGACAGCCATCAAACGGTAGCAGCACTCGAGTCAAGGAATTGCGAAATGCAGAGAGATCTCTCGGCGGAAAGTCCAATAAATCGGGGCCTGTAGTTCGTGTTGGCCGCCAGCCAAGCGCTCCAAATAACCTTAAAGAACCCAAGGGAATCGGAATTCGAGCCCAGTGGGGTTATGTACTATATACCGCCTCGACCTTTCCGGCTTGATGGGCGTTAACTTTATCAGTTAAGTGAAAATCAGCGCGCTGTGCGCACAAAAATCATAATAATAAAAATGTTTTTAAGGCAGCGTTTTAAGTAGCGCATAAATCAGCTGGTCATGTGCGATTAATAAAACAGCGGAGGAGAGATGGGATTCTGGCTTTTATGATTATTATTATTTTGTTTTTTTTCCTCTTTCCCGCTCCGGAGTCCGGAGTACGGACCTGGACGAAGGCATTAAACGTGCGGCCCATAAAACGAAGACAGGTGATCAGCGCGAACGGGCAACGGAACGTCAAGTGTAATCCGAGCAAGGAGGAAATGCAGGCCAAACGTGCGCCCAGCTGATGGCGTCGGCGATTGGCGATCGCTGATGTTGCAACTGGCAAACGGGCCAACTTGCAACTGCAACTGACCACAAACAGCGGAAAAAAACGAAGGAAAAACGGAGCCTCGCCACAAAAACAAACCGTACAAATCACGATTTTCGCTGTGGTTTGCCTCCGTGGCGCAGAAATTGAAAATCAACGAAAATCGTAACACAGAAAACAATTTTCTTTTACTGATTTTTCAGATCGGACTGAAAGTTTTTTAGCTTAAGAAGAAAAAAGATTTCGTGAAATGTAACTATTTTAATACCCTCGAAGGGTATTATAATATCAGTCATAAGCCTACAACGAAGTAAAGGAGTCACTTCCGACGTTTTTAATAATTTCCGAATTGAAATGATTGCATTTTTGGCTGAGTTTTGACCGATTTTCATGCAAGGGTATATAAACTTAGGCTCCCGAACTTAGCTTCTTCTCTTTAACCAATTTTTATTATTTAGAAATTCATGTGGAATCCAGATTTCTTTCAGTGCTGGACACTCGCAGAAAAAAAAGGCGCTCGAAGCTCTCTGGGCCTTGGCAAATTATGTGCTGGCAACTACAAATATGAGCGCGCGAATTAATCAAAAGGCGACGGTTGCCCAACGTCCCAAAAAACACGAGAGTGCAGCTGCTCGCCAGTGGCTCATCGGTGGTTCAGTATATATATATATATATATATATATTTTGTAGCTTTAGTTTTTCGCAGAAGTGCAGCCCACATGCGAGGACTGAGGGATTGCAGTGGTCCAGACTGTGACAGCGGGTCAGACCCGGGGTCATTGGAGAGTGGGCGGCTTTAGTGGGCAGCTTTTTTAATGGAAAACTCACCCGTGTGGATCCTTTGATGGGCCTTCAGATGGGAGCTCTTTGTGTACACCTTGGAGCAGCCTGAAAGAAAGCAGAGTACACGCAAAGGTTAGGATTGTAAATAAAAATAAATAATGAACAATATATTTAGATATCAAAGAAGAGGAAATATATTCACCAGACCTATAAAAAATAATGGCCCATGGTTATGGCTTTCTAAAGTGCACAGAATATCGTTACCGAAACCTTATCGGATGCTGGGAATGCCACATTAGAGGAGCCTCTCTGCCGAGGAGCATCTGGCATCTCGATGGCAGAGCCAGAAAGTGGGTCAGCGGGCGTGGTCCTTTAATTAGCGGGTGAAAGTTGCACGAGATTCACTTGCAACTGGCAACCTGCTGCTTGCAACACCGCCACCGCAGAGCTGGTGACATTTATGAGGCACTTGAAAGGATGCCCGAGGATTGGGTCTGCGATTTTCCGATCCCCGCACGTACACCGAGCAACGTGCCACGAAACACAATGCCCCAATGCCAGTGAAGAATGTTGCTGACAACCAACTATCAACCAAGGCAACTTGCAGTAACTGGACACGAGTTCTGGCAAGTCTAGCAGGAAAAAGTAGCTAACAATATATATAAGGAACTCCCGATTTACTCAAGAAGTTAGTAAATAAATTGAAAAACAATTTTATTACCAGAAGAAACTCTAGGTTGCCAGCACTGACTGGGGCAAACCTGCAACTGCAACTGCAACGATCGACAGTTGGACAGTTAGAGAGATACGTAGATACCAAAAAGCGAAGCCGAATTCGCAGCCGAATCGCAAGGAACTCCAGACATAACTCACTGCCAAGTATCGGTCTGATGCGTGCGCTTATGGCATAATAACTTCATTTAGACAGCTTTTCTGCTGGCATCGAGCGAATAGCCATAGTTGGCTCAAAATGGCCATGGCAAACGTGTCAGACAATTGTCAATTATTTATTAGTGGCAACGCACGTAGTCGAATCGCAGCGAGTTGAACAAGGGACACTCGGACATTGGACACTTGGACACTGGGATTTTTGTGGATTTTTCAGACTGACTCCGTCTCCGACTGAGTCTGGGTTTTTGGCTAGACAGCAGCGTCGCCTTAAGTGCTTTCAAGCCTTTAATAGTGATCCAAGCGATAGCTAATGGATAGTGGCGATGGAGCGGGGAATTCTATTTGAAGCGAGCCCCCGTGAGTTGGGGGCGCTGTGATCTCATCTTCGGTTGATTCTTGGGATGATCTTGACGCGATTAAGCTACTTGGCTTGTAATGGAGGAACAGCAAGAGGTTTTTATTTGAAAGCTAAATTTAGATTCTATGTACGAGATGTGCTGCGAGGTATTTGAGAGATTAATTGATTGATATTGTACGTTTTTTATTTCGCTATGAGGAAATATAGGAACCTCTACTCTTAAGTTAATTACTTCCCTGACTTCCTATCGCATTTTCTCCCATCAATCATCAGCGATCTCTCCCACCTCTCATGGCCAAGAAGGAAGGCTTGCAACTGTAACAAAGGCCAGAAGGAAGGTGGCCCGAGGCTCTTACATAAATATGGCAATTGCCTAATTAGAATTACAAAGAAGGCAATAGAAAAAGCGCCACAACAGCGGCAGTGACACCAGCGAATGGCAACTGGGAACTGTCAGAAAAATAAAGGCAAAACAGAAAAACAGACGAAGCCAGAAAGATAATAAATAAATGTATAGATAAATAGAGAATAAATAAATGCCGATTGGAAAAACGCGCCACGCATGCGCAATGAGGATCGCACGTGGAGCTGTTTTGAGGCTGCACAAGGGGGTTATAAGGGGGGTTTTAAGAAAGGCCTTAAAGTGGGTCTCAAGGGGGGTGGTGGAACACTGACTTTGTTACGAAAAGTGTCTCAAAGCGCGCCAAATGATAAACAAGAGAAAAACATGCAGCGAATGATAACGAGAGTTGAGGAAACGCAGTGTCCGAGATCTCTAGACTTTATTGTTACTCCCACATCCTCTTTGGCTTTCCGCAAGCATCTGCTATTTATCAGATTTATATACCTCTTCCACATATATCTTTGAAATATATGTATTCTAAAATATAATATAAACTTGAAACTCACCAACAAAATCACAGTGGTGAATGCGTCGCTTCTCCAGCTCGGGATTGTTCCGGCGATTGTAGCGCACGGTGCGAACGCTCATCAGGCTGGCGATGTGCGCCGCCGTTCCCGGCTGATGATGCGAGTGCCGGCCACGCCTGCCGCCCCCAGACGTACGGGGGGTGGGGGGTGGTGGCTGCTGCTGCTGTTGCGACACTTGTTGCTGCTGCTGCTGCTGCTGCTGGGACTGCTGCGCTTGAAGCTGCTGCTGCTGCTGCACTGCAGCAATGGCACTGGCGGGCGTGAGAGTGGTGAGCGTGGCCGTGGAGCTGCCACTCCCCGTGACACCTCCTCCTGCTCCTCCCAGCAGCTGCAGCGTGGGCGTTGGATTGACCAAACTGGGACAGATTCCGCCCAGCACATGACCTTGCTGATACGGCGGCGGCGGGGTGGTGCGTCGCTGGGCAGCTGCCGCGGCTGCTGCGGCCACCATCGAGGATCCTGGACTACCGGGATCCGAGCTGGGCGGCGTTAGCGGTGGCACGAACATGTGGCGACTGGCAGAGGAGGAGGAGAGCGACGAGGAGGAGACTGACGAGGATGACAGCGAGGCCGAGGGGGTGCTGGGCGCCGCCGGAGGGCACAGCTGCTGTAGCTGTTGATGCTGCGCGAGCTGCTGCTGCTGCTGCTGCGTTTGCTGTTGAGCACCGATTTGAGCTGTGGGCGTGGCAGTGGCGGTGGCTGCCACCGTGGCGGCAACTGATGGCGGGTGTATTTGGTATTTGGTGTGGAAGGTCTGCGGGGCACAAACAGAGAGAAAATGAGTTAGAAGAGTAGAAATACTAATAATCTTTATATAAAAGTTTTTTATAAGTATGAATATTTTTGTCCAGTGTGATGGCTTAATCTTGGGATGGAGAGGAGTCACTCACCTGACTGCTGTGCCAGCTGTAGCCGTAGGAGTTGCTACTGCTACCGTTGAGATAGCCGCCGCCGCCGCCGCTGGATCCGCCGACCAATTGAGATGCGTACTGTTGCTGATAGGAGGAGGAGGTGTTGCTGCTGCCGCTGCCACTGTCGCCGGGGGTCGCTCCCGCCAGCTTGGGGCTGCTGCTGCCACTGTGCTGCAGATGCTGTTGCTGCTGCTGCTGTTGGTGGAGCTGCAACTCCACCACCTCGACGGCGGGTGGCAGTCCGGACAGCGCCAGGCTGGGGTGATGCTGGTACAAGTGCTGCTGCTGCTGCTGCTGATAATGTTGCTGATAGTGTTGCTGCTGCTGCTGGTATTGCTGCTGCTGGTGTTGCTGCTGCTGGTGCTGTTGCTGCTGCTGCTGTTGCTGATGTCGCTGCTGTTTCTCGGTCTTGATCTCCAGGGGACTGAGCAGTGGTGTGGAGAAGGTCTCCAGGAGACTCTCATCGATCGCCTCCATCTTGACCTGCGGCAGCTGCGATGTGGCAGTGTCGTTGTTGTTGCTGCCACCGTTGCTGCTGCTGTTGCCGCTGTTATTGCTGCTACTGCCATTGTTGTTGCTATTGTTGTTATTCCCACTGTGACTGCTCAGCATGAGCGCGTTCTCCGGATCGATATTTTGGATTGAGGTAGTAATATCGTCCCAGAGCACCGGCCGCTGATAGGGATCGTCCAGCGGATCGGCGTACAGAGCAGCCTCTTTGTTTTTGGTTTCTGGAGAGAAAAGAGACAAACAGAAATCGAATTATAATCGCCTGCTAACGCATTATGCAAATAATCAATGATGGGTACACAATGAAATCTCGCATATGCATGAAATTTCCAAACAGCTGCCGATTTGTTTGACTATTTTTAGAGGAAGATCTAACAATACGAAATAGATACTATTCACTATAATGATGAGGCTTTAGTTCGATGATGGAAAGCACGGAGTTTATAGTATTTTTGAGGGTATTTTCCTAAGCATATAATATCAAATAAAGGTTTTAAAACATTAAGTCTTTACTGCAAAGGCATCAGGTTTGACCCGCTGCTATTTAAGCATTTTATTCTAATTTCTTCTCTATTTTCCGTATAAAATTAATTCACTTTATTACAGCTCATTTCTGGTTCGTCGATACCTTAAACATATTTCTAGGCTAAGCGTCTCCCGCTTGTCTACATCTTTTTATTTATTATTTTCGTGGGTTTCAGATTTCACATTTCGGCACCGGACTTCAAACAAGCTGCCATTGCTGGTGTTTCTCTATATTTTACTATTGACTTGCGAGATTTCACCATGCGTGTAATTTTGTGGGCCCAAATGGAGCCACTCTTGCCCACACACCATACCACAATCTTCCAACAAAATACCTTAAATATCCAATATCCAATCTCTTAATAATTTATTTATATTTTTAAGTTATCATCCTTAAGTTCCCCCGAAACTCACCATACAGATACTCCTTGTCGCTGCTCCCGGCAGTCGTGGCTCCACTGGCCGCTCCATAGGCTAGGGCCACATCGTAGGGCGCTCCGTCGTAGAGCAGGGCACATCCGTACGCGGAGTTTGAGTTGGAGTTGGGTGAGCCGGCGGGCTGGAGCTGCTGCTGGTCGCCGGGGTAGTGGGGATGCGGATGCGGATGCCACGAGTCTACCGCCGATGATGCTCCTCCTGCGGCAGATCCTCCGCTCTCGCCGCTCTGCAGGCTGTGGGCGTGGTGGTGCTGCTGCTGCTGGTGCAGGTGGTGGTGCTGGTGGTGATGCTGATGCGAGTGCGAGTGATGGTGGTGCAGGTGATGGTGGAACTGATGCTGCTGATGGCCGCCAACTGTGGCGGCTGTCAGGCTGTTGTTGCTGGTGGGTGTCTGGCTGCCGTTGCTGTTGTTGCTGCTGCTATTGCTGCTATTGTTGTTGTTATTGTTGTTGCTGGAGTTGTTGTTGTTGTTGTTATTGTTATTGGCTGCTGCAGCGGCAGCTGCCAGAACCTCCAGCTCAACATCGGCGGGCTCGATTTTATGCAGACGTCCCATCAGCTCGTGCCGATAGTCTAGCTCCGGGGACTGTAACATAACAAGAAAAGAAAACCAATGAGCTTTGAGATAAACTTACACAGAGAGAAAGAGAAGACAATGCAATGCATTTTCCTATTGGAAAAAGGATTTCTCCATAAGATTTAGGCTTAAGAACGTACAAATGTAACCTGAGCATAAGTACCTAATTGGTTCAAGACATAATACCTTGCATATAGTTTTAAATATTTATTTAATGAAATGAAAGACATAACACAGTTTGACAGCTTAGTAAATTATTTTTAATTTAAATTTAAATCGTAATAATTCTAATATCCAATTTTTCTTGGTGTTATTTTTAGCGAGAGTAGTGCTGGTGTGCGCTTATAAAGCCCATTGGGCAATCAGAGCTGCAGAGACCTTCCTCTCCAGCTTGGACCTCGTCCACGTCTATCTGCCCCGCTTCCCTCCCATAAATTTTGATTAAACTTTTATCGCCCTGCAACACTTTCGGCTGCCACTTGAGCGCAATCTGGAATCAAATCCCCACCGCGCTGCCTCTTATCTTTACGTTCATTTCTCTTCTCTGGCTTTGTTTTTATTGCATTCTTCGCTTCAATTTCGTTTTGCTTGGCTCCGAAATTTGTTGCTGTCCGAGTAGATTTGTCGTCTGATTTTTATTTTTATTTCGATTTTGATTTTTATTTTTATTGCCCACGGAGCTGCAGCTCCAGCTCCGAGCGGATCTTAATGCTCATGCGCTTTTCGAGAGCCAATGCAAGTTCGTTGTCTAAGTCATTTGTTTGGAGTGCGACGTTTGGCTGGAATTCGAAAATATATATATTTTTCTGAGCAAATAAGAACGAATAGAAACGCGCTAATACTGACGCTTTTGTCATACTAAAAGAGCTAGGTTTTTGGCTGACTTTCTGAGGCCTAAGAATTGCTAATTCCGTAGATGATTTACACATCAGCCTCACTTCCTTTCCACCGCTATTTTATAGAATTTTCATCGGCTTAGAAACGTTTATTTTTGGTTTGTGCTGTTACTTGAATCTCGTTTCTTTTGTTGGCTGGCTTTTGTTTCAGGAAACAGCGCTGTTTTTTGGCTAATTTATGGCAACACTTAACGTTGTTTAGGCAAACATAATAATCATTTGGCAAATTAGTGAAATTTTTTATGAGCCCAAACCCAAACCCAAAGCCAGAGTCCGAGTCCAGGCCTCTCTCGCTGCCTTTCACATGCAAATGATGGGGCCAAGGGCCCATATATCAAACAAACTGTCGATCAGCAAAGGCCTCGGCCATAAAGCTAGCAGAAACCAAACGAAAATCTGACTCAATTCGAGAAATGCTCGACAGTGACTCACTCCCCCGAGCGGGCGAGCGAACACGGAGCAAATGTGTTGCCTCGTTTCTGTTTTATGAGCTGAAAATTTACGAGCGTGGCAAATTATTTTAGCTGCAATATTTTTGCGCCAGCATTTTTCATTTTATTGGCTGCGGTCGCTTTATTTTCTTTTTGGGGCTATGGATTTTTCGCCAGACCCACACAAACGGTACCTACTTCTTTTTTTCTCTTTTGGGGTTATTTTTTAGGTTTATTTTTTGGTTTTTTGAGTAATGTTTGCTCGCCGCTGAGGTCAACATGGCGTGTGATAATTTTAATAGATTTTTGTAGCGTATTTCTGAGTGTTTCCTTACGGGTCGTATGAGTAATGTGCAGAGCATGGTGGCCCAAATAGCTAAAATCTATCTTTATGGTTTCTAATTTTAGTTTTTAATAAAGGAACGAGTATTATTGTATCGATTAATTGTTCAAATATTTATATTCTTGTGCTTTTCTTATTATTTTGATATATTTTATTTGAATTTGTTGTGAAAACTTTGGACTTTAAGACCACTGTGTGGTTTTCCACGAACCAAGTTTTCGAGTTTTCCACTTGGCAAAGGTTCTGATGGAGCATTTAGTGGGCTCCCCACGCAAATGACCTCATAAGAATGCGTGGAGCGTTGCCTTGGCAGGCTCGCGGAATCTTTAAGTGGCTTAGGCTTAGGTCTCCCCATTGGCTTCGATTGGACTTTGGGGCAACCGAGACTGAGACTGGGACTGACTCTGGGGCCGAGACTGCGACAGCCACTGCGAACGGTAACTCTTTGACAGCGACAAGAACCACAAACATGAATTTCAATTATGAACCTGTTGTTCTTTTGGACACTTCTTTTGGGTCCCTTTGGGGTCTCTCGCTGGTGAAATTATGTCCAGGTACTTATAACTTCAATTTCTTTTTGAGCCGCGACTGGCACGCCAAGTTATTTTTATTTATTTATGATTCTTTTAATTTCTTGTTGCTGCCTTTGTTCAGCATTAAAATGCCGTTGTCAGTGATCGCTTCTGGCGGCAGAGAGTCAATAAATGGGCATTATGTACGTATAAAAATTTGCATAAATGGCAAAGGGAGTTCAAATGCGAGTTATTTACTCGTTTGTCTCTGGACATTTTATGTTTTTGTTTATTGATTTGACCCATTTGGAGTGTTGATGAATTGGGTCTAATGCTTGGCGTCATAAAACTGCAGCTGGTTGTCTGTGATTCATATTCAATGCAGAGTTTCAGTGCATGATTTATTCAGTCGTATAAAAATTATAATTATTAAAAGGGTCAATTGCGGGGGCAATCGCTTTTAGAGAGGTGTCATTCTGCGTTTTTGGAGGTGCCTATAATTATGATTTATTAGCTAAACCTTCGGAAATGGTTAGAAAATTTGTTAACAAGACAAAAAAGAAGTTGTTGAAGGTGAAATTGGTTGATTATTAATTAATTAAAAAAGAAGAAGCTTAAATCCTTGAAGTTTTATTTTCTTAAATTTAATTATTTCCATTAAAATATAAATCAATTAGGTTAGCAATTCATTCTCCCGCTCAACTTTCCCTGCAGCCTGCTTTGTCGGCAATTTGAAAAGCCAGAAACAAAGGCTGCGTTTTCACCGGATAATTTGAGTGTGGATTTTTGCGTCTCGAATTCGGCATGCCCCGTTTCGAGTGCATTTTGCGGCTGTTTAGCGATTCGTTTTGGTGATTTTTCATAGCCATCTCTGACTTTTATGTGGACTGACAGACGCTGGCGATGACTGGTGGCGGCTTCTGCCGGCAACCGGCAACCTGCAACGTGCAACCTGCAACATTGCAACCTCGACAGCAACAGCAGCTTCATTAGCTGCAAAAGCTCTGCGGCATGCCGCTTTGGCATTTCTCATTCTCAGGTGAATGGCAGCCGAAACGTGAGGAGTTGCTGCCTTAATGGCCAAGAGCGTTAAGTGCATATAAGCACACAAATAAAGTTGTTAACTATTGTTTAACGCCACCACCAAAAGGAAAACAAGACATTGTTGTAGCAACACATGTATTTGGGCCCCCAAACAAGACACAAAACACAGCAGAGCGACAATATTTATATGAAAAAGCTGAAAAAAAATAGAGGAAAACAAGCAGAAAGCATAAAAAATAATGACAAACATAAATATCAACTTTACGAGTGCAACGTGACTTCATTTAAAATCGAACAAAATATGCAAAATAAAGCGCGCACACTCGCAAGCCGCACACACACGTGCGTGTGTGCCCGATGGTCAAGAACCTCAGACCAAATTTGGCACTTGCTGCTGCTGTTGTGAGAAACTCAGGCGACAAACAGGGAAATGAAAAATATACGCACAACTTACACACAAACACAACAAATAATGCCTATAAAAATTAATAAATTTTATGTTCCATTATGCCCGCTGTTGTTGTTACTTTTCTACCAGCTCCGGCAGCCGCTTTGCATTTTAAAGAGCTCGATCGAAAGCCTCGGGAGCCAGAGCCAGAGCCAGAGCCAGAGTCAGCCGTTCATTCATCCGTCCGTCAGACATTTCTTTTCAATTTGACTCTATCTATTAACGGCCATCAATATGCCAAAAATAACTATATAAAAAAGATGTCAAATTGCCAACTGTTTATTTGATATTTTTACTATTATTAATTCAGGCATTTGCTGAGCCTGCTGGCCGAAGCCCCGCTTGGCTCCATATTGAGCCATAAAATTGGCCATTTTGCGTTCGCTCTTCGCGGCTCTTGACAGCTGCGCATAAAGTTGCCCCATAAAACTCGTAAGAAATGGGTCCAAATCATATCAATAACAAAGGCACTTCAACTGCGGGAGATAATAAATTAAATGCCTAAATGGTTCGACAAGAATTGGGTTATAAAAAGTATAACAGATTTCTGTGCTTTGTGTTATGTCTGGGGCCCACACATTCTGATCAGAATGATGGCCAAGACATGGATCTAATTGGTGCTGTAATATCGAAACATCAATGAAACGGATGAATGGGTTTTTGGGGTATTTACAACATTTGTTTCCTGTCCCTCCCCGTGAGCTTTCTAAAGCGATTGCCCCCTGCTTTGACTTCATTAACGGCACGTGCCGAATATCGGTTCATCAGCTGTAATTCCCCCAAAACTCGCACACCCACACGAAAGACAATGAAAGTACGCCTTTGTGATAAGGCCAACACGCTTATTAACAATGGCTGCTGCTGCTGGCTGGCCAGATGTATTCGCGGGATAAGCAGAAGCGGCCTTCGAAAAGTAATTGCTAGGCCAAGACACCACAAAACAAAAAGAGAAAGAAGCCCCAAGAAAGGCAAGAAAGCAATGAAAGAAATTCGGGAGAGGATAGCACTACATATAAAATCGTTAAATAATCGACGGATTCGACTTGGCTCATTGTTCGAAATCCAATCGCCAATCGCCACTCTGGCCCCCAGGGCAGGCTTCAATTGAGTGCAAAAAAAAAAGGAAAGAGATGTATACGCTCGTGTAAAAAATGTATATTTCCTGAAATTTGTTTAATGAAACGACCGCTAATGCCAGTGTTTTGTTCGCGGCCCCAAGTGAAAGTTTCCATTAAGGCAGGAAGCGATAGACTTGACACATTCATGGAACAAAAAAAAATGGAGGAAAGGCAGCCAGAACAAGTTCGTTGCCTGAGTCTTTCGTTTTGCATCGCCGTCGGGCGATGAAATCAATGTCAAATAACCCTCGGCTGACCCTCTTCAGAGCCCACGATAAGTCCCGACTGCAAATTAACCCCAAACCATAAAAGCTAAACGCTGCTGGACCATTAAACCACGACTCGGGTCTAGAAGATCGTAAAAATAGCTTAGTTTTAGCCGGGCCAATATATAGAGCCACACATATAGACGGTTTGTTTTGGCCGTGAGTCAGCGGCGGGGCAGCAAGGAGCGAAAAGCGATTTGCATAAAAAATCGCTGGCAATTATTTTATTGGACCAACCGCCCATAAATCTTGGCCAACAACGAGCCAAAGAGACAGAGAGAGAGAGAGAGAGAGAGAGAGAGATCGCGCTTAAAGTATGCCAAATATGTTTTCCGCATTTTTCACTTGGCTTTCCTTTTGACCAAAATATCAGCATGGCAAATCAAATTTGGAACAGTAGTTGGATCGCTCTTTCCCCGACAAGTGCAGCCCATGCTCGACATGCGTTTTGCATCGTTTCGTTCGCTATTTTCGTTGTGAAATGGCCAACTCCCTGGCCCAAACTCGATTTCCCGTCGAGCTAAATGTCACCAGGGGACTGTGACTGCAACTGCAACTGCGACTTGGACTTGAGGCCCGTGTGTCTCTCTGCGCGATTTGAAGTCAATTTCTGGGAATTGCATTTTGTGTGTCCATTTGAGGGGCTTACAAGGCGAGCACTTTGCATTTACTTAGAGGATTGATTTGCATCGAATGGGTAATGCCCTATGGGATATATGGCAGCACAAATTTAAGGTAATTTTAAGAGCTAGGGAAATCTTCTAAGAAGCAGCTTCGATTCCCCTTTAAAGTCTAGACTCCACATAGATCCCAGCTCAGCTCATGGTTCGCCTTGCAGGCAGGCGTGTAGGCATTGACAAGTCAGGCGGCTACCTGTTGCCTGTTACCTGTGGCCAGCAAACTCTTTACATGGACATGTGCCCAGATGGCGAGAATCATTTACACGCGAGCGTTGGCCAAGAGAAGGGGATGCTGCTGCTGTGCAGCTCATGCAGCGCGGGTTTTGATTCTGTTTATTTGCTTGTCGCCAGCCACAATTTGTCGGCACAGCTGGACGCGTCTCCCTAGCCTCTTTTTTGTTATTTATACTTGGATATTTGGCTATTTGGAGTTGGCCTTTGCTTTGGCACCTGCGAAGGCAAATAGCTGTAGCTACGAACCAAGCTCCAACTTTAACACCTTTATCTGAGGCGAACTCATCAATTAGGTAAAAGAGCGCAAGGCGGTGCTCATAAATATTTAAAGTGTATTATGGGCTGAGGAAAAACGAAGAGCGGAAAGAGTGGAATTTGGGAAAATCATGAAAAACATTCATGATGCACAGAAAATAATGAATGGATTCTTAGGTAAATTTTTAAATATAGAAGATAATAACAATAATTATAATATACAAAAATTACAAGTAAATTTCTATAAACTCTAAATATCTTTTTAAATTAAATTCCCAATTTCCTCATACATTTTTCCCCCACATTTTCCCTCTGTGTAAATGCCGAGGGGAAAGTGCTGCTCGGGGGACACGGACACACAAGGTGTCAATTTGACATAAATGGGTCTCGTATCTTCTACTCGAGCCACGCTCGTGTCGTTTACATAATTAAATGAGGTTCACTCCTCACCCTTCCTCCCTGTAGCTCTTCCCTGCTTCTTCTATCTTTTTTCTAATCGTAAAAGAGGCGCTAAGTGGCTGGGCAAACAACAACAAGAACGGCACAAATCTCTCGAAAAGGTGTTAAAAGAAAAGCATGAAGCGTTTATCTCGCGCTCGCCCTTGCGCTCCTCTCTCTATTTTCGATTTCTCTAAAGTCCATTAAAAATAAAATCTGAAATGCTCAAATGCCCGGTCATCGTTAATAGGAGCAGCTGCAAATAGTTCATCAGCTGCCACCTCAAATATTAGGTCATCATCTTCATAATAAATTAAGTTTAGCCTCGCCCCCATCATATATATATAAATATGGGTTTAAGGATCCCTTAGTGGACCTTAAACCCTCTGCGAGAGTTCATCTTTACACAAAATACTATCTCTGTCTTGACGTCATTCCGTTTTATTTCCCTTTCATTAGCGCTCGGGTTATTAACCACCTTAACCCCGCCGCCGTTCCCTTGTCCTTTGGGTGCCCTTTTAACACCTTTGTGCCTGCGCCGATGGCATTGGCGTGTGCTGCCTTCGACGCGTGCGCGTCTCTTGAAAAAAAAAAGAAAACATAATTAACTCGCAATGTCGGACATTGTGTATTTTTTTGCTGTTCGCTCTTTAAGTGCTCGCAGCGAGACGAAGGTGAAGAAGTGGTGGGAATAATGATAAAATTACAGGAAATTTAAAACGGACAAAAATAATGGCAATTATTTGTTCAGCCGTAATTAGTAATTATTTTGTTAATAAACAAATGAATAGATGTACTAAGGTTGGGAGATATAAAAGCTATTTGTAAAACACATATTAAAACACACATTTAAACGTAATAAACTTGAAGCAAAATATCATAAAGAAATCAACAAAATATTGTATCAGTTACAAAGATTTATATTTTTCAGGTTTTCTCAAGATTTAATGATTTACGATTAAAAATGACATTGGGCTGATTTCTTGACTTTACTCTAGGGTAAAAGCAATCAATAAAACAATTATTAATAAAATGCAATTAAATTAAAGTACCGATAAAGCTTATGGCTGCCAGTTACAAGCACTTAATTTTACGACTAATAACTAGAATTAATAAAGATTTAATAATTTTACAAGGAAATTGATACCCACTAAAATCGCTATAATAATTTTATGGTTTATATCAAAAGTTTATGCTTACTGCCTAGGAGAAAGGCTTTATAAAGTATTGAGTAGATTTATTTATAAATTTCTGTGTCCGTCTGCAAATTCCTGTACTCCTGTTGACCCAGATTTCTCAGATACATGATTCATTGGAAAAGCTGTTTCGCAGCAATCCCCAGCTGAAACACCATATACACAATATATATATTCTCAATTGGCGATTCAATGGACCTTTTCAAATGCCATTCATTATGCCACTAAACTTATTAGCTACAAATGTGTCGCCGCAATGTGTCAGACGTTCGTTCGGCTGCCCCAGCGGCGGCATAAATCACTTGCCAAAACCAGAAGCCACGACAATGGTTAGGATCGGGTCGGGTCTATGCTATATATATACTCCAGAAAACAGAAATCGGAAAACACACGAGCACAATGCCTGCCGGACAGCCAAAGAAATGCGTTAATCAATGCAAGAGCCAAGGAAAAAAGCCAAAAGGCCAAACATGGTCAAGAGACCAGCCCACAAAAGTCAGAAAAAATTTCAGCTTCAACTTTAGTCGCCGCACGTGAGTCCCAGATGATTTCGCTGGACTTTAGGGGGAATTCCGGGGAGGGGAAGGAGCAACTTCACTTGCCGAAACATTTCAACTTCCTCATTTGGCGCGACCACAAAAATATACTTAATACTGCCGCCGCTGCATTTGCCGAATCTGAATCGCACTTCATTAAGACTCTCGGGATATTTGTTGTAAAAATAACAAACAGCAAGCACAACACAACAAAATTTAAGCTTAAAATATTTGCGCTTTTGTTAACGAGTTGCAAAAAGGCAGCCACAATGGCATTTTGCGTTAATGATGCACATTGTTCAATGAAAATGAAAGCAAAACACAAGCGGCAAGGCGAGAGGCTGTCTGACACCTGCGTAATGAAGGATTCAAGCTGAGGTTTTGTACAAAAATATTAAAATAAACAAGTTGAAGTTATTAAGTATTCCAATAATGTATTAAATATTTAAAAATTTTCCATAAAATCATATGTTTAAGAATCCCCTTCAAAAACAAAACAATCAAAAGCAACATGTATATGTTTCTCCTTACTGCTCAAACCTGGACACTTAATTCCCACTTTGATTTATGCACATCTCAGCCCACTTTGACGTCAGGCTTAGCCTGCTCCTCCCTTTGCAGGTGGGCGTCAATTGGAGCAGCTGCATCCACAGCAACAACAGCAACTGTAAGCCAAAATAAAGCCGAACGACAAACAGCAAAACAAGCCACAATGATTGCCCGCTTCCTGCTCAAAAATGAGAAAAAAAAGAGTTGCAAAGAAATAAAAGTACTCTCAAAGGGGGCGGGCAACGAATTATGCACTAAGCGATTGTCATTACAATAAATTTCGCATATTGTGCGCATAAATTTCGCAAAAGCTTCAAAGGAGCTCCAGCTTCAGCTCCAGCAGCTGGGACATCCAAAACTGGAGTGGCAGTGAGTCATGTTGTTGTGGTCTCCGCGTCTGGGTTCTTATTGTGTCCCGGAAACTGGGTCAAATTGCGGCACATTGCGCAGTGCGCAGGCCGCTATTGCTTAGAAGACAATGAGTCAACGCCGCGTATACGCAATGTGGGCCAAGTAGTAACTTCTTCTCCGGCAAACTACCCGAAATGACATTTGGACTCGAGCGGGACTGGGCTCTTTTTTGGGCAGCTGTCAGGCTGTCAAAACGTTTGCCTTATCGACATTTCAATTAGCCGGCGATCCGAGGGAGAAGTTTGCCACATTAACGATATGAATTGATAGTTGGCCTGTCAAAATCTTTTGGCACATATCTATTTCGGCTGACTAGCGTTCAAATATCAGTGGCTGTGCCACATTCGGAGTCTCCGACTTCGTATGCAGATTTTGTGTGGCAAGTCTGGGGTCTCCTTGGCTCCAAATGCCCAAATGCCAGAGCCGGAATGGCATTGGCTACTGTTTAACATTTCTCGATTTCTGTTTCGCGATCGGTTATATCAGCTGCTCATTCAAAAGTCTATCTGTCCAATTAAGCATTTATTTTGCGGCATTTAATTAGGCAAGATACAGAGCGTTTAGAGTGATGGAGTTTTGAGTGCAAATATGACAGGGTTTGAGGAGTGGGAAAAAGAGACAAGTAAAGGAGTTTAAAATTGGAATTGAATGTAGAATTTTAAGTTTATTATTCTCTAGAGTTTAGCAACTCTTATTTTTAATTAACCTCCAATCCAGAATCTCCCCTTCTCATCTCCCCCTAAAAGTACTTTCCTTTTCGTCTGAGATTTAAAATTTACACTTCCCCCGACTAAACTTTGAGCTTTGTTTATGGCTCATTTAGCTAATTTCACTTATTACCCCCCTCACAGCATCCTACACCCTTCAATTTGATTTATTTTAACGATCCACCCAAATGAGTTTAATTAAGCGGCGGAGGAATATAAACAAAACAAGAAATTCGCTTCCCAATTATTCGACTCTGCTGCGACTGCCGCTTTATTTGCTTAATTCTCGTGTTAAATGCATTTAATTTAACTGTGACATATAAATTATCGGCAACCTTGGGCAATCCGAAGCGTTCTATGTAATTAAATAAATTGCCAGCTGGAGGGAAAGCGAGAGGGAGAAGGAAGTTAGGGATGGCAGAAGGCAATTATCGATATACTGCGATATTAAGCTGGAACAAAATCGATTATTGTTAGCATTTAATTTTTCTAATATTCCTTATATGGGAATTACAATTAATATAACGATGATGTTTATTTATAAACTAAACTTTATTACCAAAACCCCGATATATGTACCGATATCTATAATATCTGCTCTGCAACTTTAGTGAGTGTTTTAAAAACAAATAAACCATTGTAACATGAGCCCGAGGGCACAAATATTTTGACGATCGGCTTGCACAATTAATAAACAAAAATCGTACAAAATACAGGGGCATAAATTATAAGGCTAACATATGTATGTCTGGCTTGCTGGCTAGCTGGCTGGCCGGGACATTACCCCTTCGCCGGCTGAACTGCCCGCCAAATGCAATCACGACCGGCAGAAACGCTGGGTAAGAAATCATAGCTCTCTCGCCGGGACAAATGCGGCATGATGGCCCAAGGGGACGGGCCAGGCAATTACCCACAACTGGGAAATTAAAATGCTGTATGCTGTATGCTGTATGCTGAATGCTGCATATGCGGCATGTGCAGCACTCCGAGGGGGATGCGTGCGGGGGGCTCGCTGGTGACCCCTTGAACCGCCTGCCCCGCTGCTGCATAAAATATATGTGACAGCTTTGACACCAACAAACAAATAACCCATGGAGGCCCCATTCCCATCCCCATCCCCATCCCGCATTCGGCATTCACTCCACCTGAGGGTAACATCATGTCCGACAAGATTTTCGTTTAAAACGCGAACAGGTTTCGCTTTTATTTTTCCACTGCGTGTGCCGCCATTCAGAGGGAACACTGTACAACAGGCGGTACTTTTACTCTTTAAGAAAGACAAAAGTAAAACCTAATTTGAGGAAACTATCAATTTGTTTCTTATTTTAAAAGAGAGTCAATTTAACACTTTAAAATATATTGCAATTAGCTAAAAATTAAACCAATAAAATAATGATTATATATCATAAATTGCTCATATAACTTCAAAATTATCTATTAAACCAAAAAATATCTTCTTTGTTAGCTAGTGTAAGCCCAGCGAGAAAGGCAGCCCAAGATTATGCTAATTTTCGGCATTTCATTGAGGAAAAAGTCTTCGTATCTATGAGCCGCTGCTTATCGCGGGATGTGTGTGTGTGTGTGTGTGTGCGAGTGTGGAGGCATTTCATTGAGGCCAAGAGATATTTACGCAACCAGTTAACAGAAAACTCGAATCCCAAATGGACATGGCCAGTAGAAGCTAGCCAGAAGAGGGGGAGAAGGCGGACAAAAGTTGAAACAAAACACCCAAAATATCACCGAGGAGGAGTCCGAGTTCGAGTCCGAGTCCGAGAGGCAAAAATGAAATAAATCAACGGGCAGCCGACGAGGGAATAAACAATAATTTGGTTAAATTAGAAAATCGGTAACAAAAATCAATGATGCTGAAAATTTTCATAATAATAGCGTTAATAGCCATCATAACAACGGCCAGAGTCCAAACAATGGATCGATATGTCTGGCCGGGGCAGGGAAAGGTGGGAAAGATACTCCGCTGAGGTTGTTTTTCGGGTCTCTTTTTTACTCTTCAAGAGAAGTTCAGACTAATGGTCGACAAATTGCTGAATGAAAATGATATGGGAATGGTTTGTGGTCTTTTGAGTTGGATGAAATATGACGGGGGACACGGGGAAATATATGAATGTGCATCGAAAATCTGCATAATAGATGCTATTATAGAGAATGGGGGAAGCAGAAAGGGAAAATCACTCTTAAGATATATTTTATAACATTTAAAGTATGAAAAATAATATCTTAAAATGATATTACATTATTTAACTTAAAGATAATTAAAGAATATTAATAAAATAAAACAAGATCATTTAAAAGCTTGGGAAAAGTATTCTAATAATTTCTTTCTTTGTTTTTTTGTTATTTATTGTAAAAATTAATTAAGCTAAGGCTTTCTTGCATTGTTTCCCATATATAATAACATTTTTTCTATAAATTTTCATTTTATTTCACTTCTAAACGCTTTAAATTTCCATTTCAACCAAAATGGCGACCAGCAAATCCCACATTTTCCGCTCTCTAGCATGGCCAGTGCAATTGCCTTCCTATGGGGGCTGTCCCCACAGAGATACATACTACATATTACTATGCTATATAGACACCAATCTATACTATATACTTCCCGTTTAGCGGGACTTGCGCAGTGTCACGCAGTCCGCTCGCCGCCCCTCGGCAGCTGTTAAGCACCATTAAGCAGCAAAAGTCAACGTCGCCATGTTGAGACAGCCCCCCTTCCTCCCGATGGGCCACCACCCCCTCGCAGCTCTAGCTACCCCGCTCCGAGCTAATAACAAAATAGAGAAAAAAAGCACTCGCTGGAAGCGTCCAACCAGCAGTCGGCAGAGCAATAGCTAAAGCCTCGCAAGCGCAGCAAATCAAAACACATTTCATAGCTTGGGACACAGCGGAAAAAAAATAAACTCAGGCGGAGAGAAAAACAGCAGCAAAAGCTGTGAGAGTGTGCAGTCAGGGGTGGTGTTAAAGGGGGGTTAACTTTGTTATATATTATATTAAGAATGGAGTGAATTTTGATTTATATTTTACGTATGTTAAGAAAAGGTAGTATTAATGAGACAATCCATAAAAAATGGAAAAACTTAACATTTCCTCTTTGCCTTAAAGTAATGTATAATATTAGGCTCTTATAAGGAAAACATCTATAAAATAAGTTTTAGATCTACTATTTGTCCCAAACTAAACAAAAATATATTTTTAATTTTAGTTACGTTTTCCCTTTTAAAATGTCTTTTAATTACAGCTTTTGATGTATCATTCTTTGTTCTATTTTTATAAACCATATCTTAATGAATATAATATATATAACATTTCGTTATATTAAATTAAATTAATTAAATTTCTTTCCATTTTTTGTAATATAAATATATATAACAAATGTATCACTTTAAATTTAAATTGTATTATTTTATTCTTTATTCCCAAACCCCCTTCTTAAAGCACACCCCTGATTTTTAAGCACTTAAACATGCTCATATTTATGCGTGTGGAGTGTGGAAAAAATAAAAACAGCAACAAAAAGAGCCAACGTTTTTTTGTTTACTATTTTTTTTTTTGCTTTTGTTATTTGTTTATTTTGTTGTTACTCTGAGACAACAACAACAACTAGGCTTAATAATAGAAACAAAAGCCGCTAAATGTCGCTGCTGCCCATCGCTGCTCGGCTGCTGCTCTCACACAGAGCATAGCTGTCTCTGTCTAGCCCCCCCTGTAGGGGTGTGCTAGCCCCCCATCACCCCCCCTGATCACCGCGACGCCATTTGCCAAGCGTTTCAGTGTGTAGTTGTTGCTGCCGTTCTGCTCATGTGCGCATGACGAATGACCGCAATTTGCGACAGTTTTTTTTCCTCCGAGCTCTTAACTATTTTATTTTCGCTTTTCAGTTTACATATCTCCCCCTGACTGATGTTGCTGTTGACTATCGATCGACGTGTGTATCTATTTTCATTATTGGCTGCCTTTAAATGTATTTCCCCGCTGACTTTGCCTCTGCACATATAGTATACATATATATAGAGCTTATTTATTCTAATGACAAGTCACTCGAAACTGACTGACTGATATTGATATGGTTATTGTTGTTGTTATTTACTGTTCCCGTCTGGCGCGCCATTTTCTAATTCAAAGGCGATTTGGTTAAGTAGTTTCTAGTGATCGCGTTTTGTAAGCGGGTTTTAATTGGGGTTTTAGTTTAGCTTTTGTCTAGAGTTATTGAGGGTAAAAATTGTGGGTTATTTTTGTATATTTTCGCAGGGTACTATAATTATAGTCAAGAGCTTACAACGCAGTGAAGGAATCGTTTCCGACCCTACAAAGCGTATATATTCATGATCAGCATTAACAGCCGAGTCGATCTAGCCATGTTCTGGCAAAAAAAATTACTAACATTTTTCAAAATTTTATAAGGGGTTACATCGTCAACATGACCATTATAAATGGTAAATTTAGTATGCAGATTTGTTAAAGTAGTAAAAACTAACACAGAAGAGCTTTCCGAAATAAAATTATTGCATTTTTGGCTGATTTATGATCGATTTTCAGGATCCAAAGTCAAGCGGCAAGGGTATATAAACTTCGGCTTTCCGAAGTTAGTTTCCTTTCTGTTTTAAGGTAATCTATGACAACATTTAGGTACTTTTAATTAACGAATTGAGTGGTTTTTTACTTATTTATGTATCGTGTAACAAATACTCAGAGAATATTCATAGAACAAATAAATTAAATTCGGAAAGGT